>VYXB01008717.1:276367-385297 GCA_013397135.1 Pachyramphus minor
TTCTTTCCCCTGCAAATAATCTCAAAGCCCAGGCGAGTCTCGGGCTGGCGGCGGCCCACCTCTGGGGACGGTGATGGGGCAGTGCGCATCCCGGGACCTCGCCGAGGCTCGCCGCAGTCCCTTATCTGTGCTGGGACATCACCACCGCTCGCGCTTCCTCTCTTCCTCGTGCCCACTTTTAGGGGGACTGCCTGCGAACAGGGCTTTGCGCCCCGGTGTGCGTCCGGGACACACAGAAGCGGCGGGCGAGAGCGTTATCGGGGAGCTGTCGGAGAAAGAGGCAGGAGGGTAGGGTCCAGGGATAGAAAGGTATTGATCGAGGAGAAAATCGAGCTCCATCTCGGCAGCGATTTTTGAAGAAGCCATCAAACAGGCTTCTCTGCCGAGTAGCCCACTCACACCGACTCCCCGCGCCATCCCCGGCGTCCGCTGCAGAGAGATGCCGGCCAGGCCGCTGAGCATGGCCCGATTTACCCTGTCACCTGAAAGAAGAGACTTGGCTTGTCAAAATTAAATTCTTCTGCAATCAGCCAGACCAAAATGCTTTCAGAATAACATCCAGGAGATCATTTCCCCCTGAGTTCCCTATCAAGTGTTGCATACAAAATATATCTTCTAAATATATTGCTTTTTCGATGTGCTGAAAGGGAGACAGTTATTAAAAACTGTGCGAGTATTCTGCTTGTAATTTCCCGGGGATTGGGGAGAGGGTGAGGCACTAGTGGTGGACTTGAGCAAAGTGGGGCTTTGAAATCACACCCCTTTAAGGTTTGCGTGGGTAAAGCCCGTTTTTGACAATAAACAAATGTTTGTGTCTGTGTGCATGCATAATATTATAAATATAATATAGTAATATAATAATATATATTAATATATAACAATATAAATATGTATGTCTAACCATACATACGCATAAAAACATGTATATCCATATAAGTATTCCCTGATAAATATAGAAATGCCTTGCAGTCGGGATTTTTTCACTCGTTGATTTCTGTAGATAAATACAATTATTTCCTCCAGCGTTTTCTTCTATATATATTATTTTACTTTTTCTCATTTTTCTTTTTGCTTTCTCTTTCTCTCTCTCTTTTCTTAGTGGAAAGTGCACAGTAAGTGTGAAATATACATCACCGCCAGAGGAATTTGTCTTGAAAAGTCCTCTCAGCCCCCTGGTGTTCAAAGACTGAAGGATGGTTATTGATTATTGCACTAGATCAGANGCCGCGCTCCGCACCCGCGGATGGCGGGACAAGCCGCCCCCCCGCTGCCTCGAAACGGCCTGGAGCCTGTCGGGCAGGGGCCGTGCGCGCCCGCAGAGCCCCGCGCAGCCGCTGCGCTCTCCCCAGCTCTGCTCTCGCCGTTTTTTCTCATCCTGCTGCGGCAGCAAAGAATCCGGCGTGTCCGGTAGGAGTGTGGCTGTACAGGCAGTTCTCAAGCTGGGAACACCCGGACTGCAGAAACAGGCCTTATATGTTTGTGTGTAGTTGTATATGTACAAATATATACTCATGCATAGAGAGGGCTTCAGCTGAGTGGAAGGGGCCATATATTTAGAAAGATGAGCTTGTTGCCAGGCTTGTCAGTTCTCACCACACTCGTGCACCCTGAGATCCATCAGTTGATCCATGGAAAGCCTCACTGAAGGATCATCAGGGAATGCTGAGCTGTGGAAGAGAGGCTGAAAAATCCACTAGCAGGAGGGCACAGGAAGAGGGAGGCTCAGTGCCAGGGTGTGGTGCAGGACAGTGGGAACGCCTCAGCATCTCACTCCAAGCACCCTATTCCAGCGGATGTGAGCGTGTATGCAATGCAATGTCCCTGCCTCCCTGCCTGACCATAAGTGCGCAGGTGACTGGGGTTCTCCTGCGAGTGCATGTAACCCTGGCCTTCACTGACAGTGATGTTATATCGGCACAAAGTGTGATGTGTTAACTAGCAACTGCAAACTCTCTAGAACCATTGCTTCTTTGGCCAATGAAAACCAGAAAGTGGATTTTTTTGCTCTTAGAAATTGACCAGCAATGAGAAAAATTAAGCCTAAACTCACTCCCTTCAGCTGGGGGGGTGATGGTGCTGTTTGGGAAGGGGAGAGTCAGAGGGGGCAAATATAGGAGGAGTTTTGGAAAGTGCTGTGACCTTGGGCTTAACAGCAAATTTTGTCATGTATATAAACAGAAGATCAAGTATATTGTGGAAACCTTCAAAATACATTTTAAATTTTATTATTTTTTCTCTTCCTTTGAGGTGCAGACACTTGAATTCATGACAATTGAGACAATTTACTTTATGAATGAAACCATCAACAACTCTATTATGCCCTGTCACAGTATCTTGGTATTTCTACATCCTCTCTAAGGTTCACTTTGAGATCTGGAAATTAGGTTTTGGACCATTTTGTTTCCATTTTGCAAATGCAAAGATGCTACAGTGAAACACAGAGTGGTTTCTATTTCTTCCTCTCCATAGGCATGTTTAACTCTCATTGACACTGATGTGAGTTATGCACATGTCTAAAGAGAAGAAGGGAGGCTTAGATCTTTTTCTCATCGTTTACATGAGATCAAAGGGAATCAAATAGAGTTAATGAAGGGCCAGATGGTGCTTTATTTGTGCTCTGGGATAGCATAGTACAAGAGAATGGGAAGGAATAGCTGTAGTTTAACCTGGCAGAGAAGAGGAAAACTTACTATCTCCATTTAATGGGCACTGAAGCAAGTATGCTGTATCTTCAGAAGTGGTAAAGGTTTGCTTGTTTTTGCTCCCTCAGTAGATTTTGGATGTAGGACCAGGGTTGTTTTTGGAAGGCACCGATTGAAGAGATTCCAGACTCTGAAATCATTCGTATTTTGTCTGTTTTGGAAACACAAATTTCTTTGGATTGGGCAATTCTTCAGGTTCTGCTTTTAAGCCATAGGATATGGGTGCTTCTCTAGTCCATGGAAAATGTGTAATCTAAGCTGCTATGAGGAGGCAGGGCTGCAGAAGTAGGAGAGCCTTTGATTTGGATCCTCACTGTGAGCAAGAATTTGGCAGGAGAGGCACAGGATGCTGTAAACTTTACCAACTGTGCACACAGAACGACTCATATCCCAGAGGATGCAGAACAGGGTCGGGGCCATCCTGTGCCTCTGTGACACCTCTCAGCACTTTCTCCTGCCTGCCGAGCTCTTAGCATCAGCTTCCCCCAGGATCTACAGGGAGGAGTTTGTAGCCTAGGGCATTGCTAGTGGCAAGTTACTTTTACCCTCGCTGCTGGTAGGATTATCCAAAAAGAGACAAAACACTTGTTTCCTTTGTAGACCTTTTAGTGATCTTGGCAGGCTCTTTCTGACATAGGATATCCCAAAGTGTCCTAGCTGGGAAATGGTAGTGAAAAACAGACGTTTTTGAAGAGGATTAAACCTCTGCCTGTGCTGATCTTGCAGAGATGAGTCTATGGGGGCAGTAGAGGCTATGTTATTACTTGTCCTCTGTGTGTACCATTTTAATGCATGACACACCTATTTGATGATAACTTAGCACCAAAAAAAATGTCACTTCAGTGATGTTCCCCAAGACTCCTTTTATTGACAAAATAGCTCTCTGGATTTGGAAGGCTTTTCAGTTGAGCTAAAGGCCTGGAGACATTCCTGTTTTAAAAGCAATGAGAAGAGATGCAACCAACATCTGTACATTTGTCAAAGGCTGCCAGAAAATGTTTGTGTTTATGATTTATTTTCAGAAAATTGTATCAAGAGTACTTTAATAGCAGTACAGCCCCATCTACTCTTTGCCCCCTGGTACAAACTCAACATTACAGCTCCAGCTGACATTATTTCCACCTGCTTTAAATGTGTTCATGTGCCTCTAATCCTGTGTGCAGCTTCACATTTGTACCCATTTCCTGTATTTTATAGGCACATGTGGTATGTCGAGGTTTGGAAATGTAAGCCCTCATTTTGTGCTGCTTGTTTTTTACTATTCCTTTTCCCTAGCTACACTCCTTGCTTAAAAAACCCAACTCAACCCAAATCAACCAACCAAACAAAAAAACCCACCCAAAAAAATCAAACAAATTTTTTTTTTTTCCTGGTTGAGGTTTAAGCAAAACCTTGAGAACTTCCTTGCTATTTTATATATCTAGCACTTTTATTGAGTGAGTGTGCAGTAATTTGGTGGGTTTACTAAGTAACTTGACAGTTAATGGGATACATCTGCAATAGATTCCAAAATAACTGGCTTCTTAGAAATATGGAGAAGACTAGCATTTTCTCTCCTTTCTCTTCTCGTGAGAAGAGAAATCTGCTTCAGCTCCACAGAAGTGAAGATTCTGTTAAAAATCCATGTATGCCAAGAGCTGCTACCAACTATAATAAACCTGATTAATGCTGACCCTTCCAAACCTTCTACTATATTAGAAAAATATTATGGATTTTAATCTAAAGGATCTAAGAAGCTACATTAAAAACACACAAAACCATATATACATCTGGAGCTACACGGTGGCTTTACAAGGCTTGTGAGCATAAAAAAACCCTCAGCCATGAAAGAAAGTGCCCAGACTTCGCTTTCCATGGACAAATTTGCTGCTTTGCATAAGTGACCCATGGTTGTGTGCTTACTCGTTCCTGTGAAAAGGAGAAAAATAGCAACATCAATAATCCTTCTGCTGATGCAACATGGCCCAGAAGGGTTGAGAACCCTTTAGTGTTAGGGATTGTAGACCCAGTTAACTGGGAGGAAAACTGTAACCAGCAATCCCATATCCCTGAGAAAATTTCTGCATTTCCTAAACAGACTTCTTGCTGACACAACAGCCAGTAGCTACTCTATTCTTTATAGTAAGGTTGATTTTTAGAGATAGTCCCCACTACAGGGAAGCCCATGGTAGTGAGAATCCATTAGAATGAACAGGTTGGGGGAGGAAAATCAAACAGTCATGATGGAGATACAGAGTCTGAGTGAATGTATCTCGTGTCCTGTGGTTCCAGATGGAATAAACAAAAGGAACAAGATAAAGGAAAATGAGCAGAGCTCTCCTGGGCCTGAGCAATTTCACCTATGAGGGGGTCAGCTGATCTAATATCTTCACTGCAGCTCAATTAACTTTCATTTGCCAAATTTTAGATGGCTTGAGATAGGTATTTCATGGTAATGAAAACAAACAGTTTTGGTAAACAACTGATATGTCAAAATGACCTCAGTGACACTGATGTATCTGGATTGCAATATATATGTCGCTTTTCACTTTTTGTGGTTAAAAGGTTGGTAGAGGGAAGACCTTCCTCAGATTCCTTCTGCAGTTTGTGAACAAATTCCCTATACTGCCTTGCCAAATGTTGTTTAAAGCTCTGACTTGTGTCTGTTTATTCATTAGAATTCAACAGCAGGATAGAAACATAGAGCTAATGTTTATGTTCCAATTGAGAAGTTCATTTATGTTGCCTCACTTAAAAATATTCTCCTCAGAGAAAATGTGAGTCCAAAGTTGATTTACTAGATTTAAATTTAAGAAAACTATATGTCAGAACAACCACACATTCCTTTTTGCATCACTTTTGAAATCTGTTTCCTATTATCATCTCTACATCAGACAAATACAACCAAGTTATTTACAGGCTGTGAAAGATACTAAATCTTTTCCGAGTAATATTACATTGGATCACAAATTCTCACTTTTAGTAATAATTGACAGCAAACTAAAGCAAAGGATATTCACAATTAGTAACAACAGCACATAATGCTCTCCCAGTGCCTTGTATCTTCAAAACCGTATGCAGACATAAGCTGCTGAAGTCTCATTAACATTTACTTTGGAAGGATGTTTAGTATTGTTATCTCACTTTTACAGATGGTGAAAGAGGCTCAGTAGGATTGTGACTCGCCTAAAAAAAGCTTCAGTCTAATTGCAGAAGCAAGACCAGAATTTGCAAGCTCTTGGCTCCTACTTGTGTGAGAGAGTGAAACACATTTTTAAAAGCATCCTGTGCCTTTGGAATCCCAGTTCCAGCACACACCAGGGCTTGAGCAGTGCTGGGGCAGTGCAGCTCCTCAGGGGCACTTTGGGCTCCCAGCTCCCATAAACTTTGAGTGATTTTGGAGCTCTTGAAAACTCCTTTCAGTCTGTGGAGAGAAATGCACAACACCTGTGATTCATAGAAATAGTGCATGGAGAGGCAGAGTAAAGGCTGGGAGTGAGGGCCAGCTCCACGTGCAGCTCAGCCGCGATTCAGAAGCTGGAAGTCCGAGCACTGAGCTTGTCTTCCAGGGCTGAGGAGCCGGGGGAGCCAGCAGTGCTGCCAGCTCTTCTCACTGACATGATTTTCTCGGGAGCAGAGCCAGGAAAGATCTAAAGACAGAACTCCAGCCCTCTAATAAATTTCAGCTTTGCCTTTGGGAGGAAGCCCTCCTTGCCTGGCCCCTTGCGCCTTGCCCTATATCTCCGTGAGAAGGGACCAGCTCAGGTGGTTGCACATCCCCAGGTTTTCTTCACCCCTCTTCCTGGACAGCCCCCTGCCATGCTGTGAATGGGGAAAATGGGGGTGGGAAGGTGGGCAGAGAGCTGTGGAATTCCCTGAAGAAGCAGATGTTCTACCATATTTGTGTGCATGTGATGGGAATGCAAGAGTGAGGAACCAGAGCGCAGGTAGGGAAGCAGCCCCCTGGGGCTACAAGTGCAAAGTGAGAGGTGCTGGGCAGCAGGGGTGGGCAGGGGGCATCTGTTGCTGTTACATGAGGAGTGCACTGGTGAAAGGCATGCAGGTCTTCAAATGAAGCAAACGTCAAGAGAAGCCATTCAACATTGTAATGCCCAAAGACCTGTGACAGACATCCATGTGGGGACTGGGACTGGAGCTGGCTGTGCAGCTCTCACCCACCAATACGCAGCCTTGCACCACCATGGCCACAGCCTCTGGAGATGAGGAAGTGAAAGGAGTTCAAGCTCAAAGGAGGGATCAAAGACATCCCATATACGTGTAGGTGTCTGTGTCTTGCTGTTGCCCATTTTTTTACCTTTTTACTTTGGCTATACCAATGTACAACTAACTGGAAGCCTGGAATAAGAGTGTTAGAGCTGACGAGGAAAATTTCTTCATCATCAGGAGAGAGACTGGATATTGCACAAAGTAGGACTGGCTTCCCCAAAATACTGCTGAAAAGGGAAAGAAAACCTTGTATGAGAAAGAGGATGCTGAGGCATGTGCAGAGACCTGAGCAAACAGCAGCTCTGGAGAAAGCAGACCATCCCTGCATCCTCAGAGGGGGTGCAACCCTTCTTCAATGACCAGATAACAGGCCCTGATTTTCACGTCACAATTTTAAACTTGATTCCTTTGCTATGGGTTTTGGCCTTTGACAATGCTCAAAGGGATGCAGAAACCATTTGCAGTACAGTCTCAAATTTGTGTCTATGTTGAGAAATGCTTGAAAGCTTCATCACATTCAAACATTTTAGAAACGTGTATAGCTAAGGGAGTACTCACTGCTAAGAAGATCTTGAGGTAATTCTGAGTAACGAGGAAAGGCCTCCCTTATGTGGAAAAGACTACCAGTCCAGAGGATCAGCTTTCTAGGCCAAACCCTATTAAATTCAAGGGAAAACCAACTTTTAGATGGCCTTGTGCCTACACTTGGAAATTTAATTGAATCTGGAGTAGGCTTTATAGACTGAGGGACTCACAGCATGAGATTAATTGTTCATTGCAGTGATGGCAAAGGCAAGCAGCAAACTGGCCAGCTGGTTCTATTAGGAGTATAAAGAAAAACTAGTCAGGATAAATCAGGTAGAGTCTCTAGATGGTAGAATATCACTCCAGGGGCTAGGATGGGAAAAGGTTAAGGGTCTTTGAGAAAAAAGTCGCTTCATAATGTTCTTTTCACTTGAACATGCTAATATCCCAAAGGGCTATTCTTTACATAATACTGTTTTCACAAGATGAAGGGGGTACTAGAGCTTTACCAGCTTCATGTAACTCATTGCAAATTCCTTGAAAAAACTGTTTAAAAATATTTATGCAGCAAAAAAAACCCATTTCACACATTTTGCATCAGCAGCCAGGTTTTAAAATAAACCAACTCGTCCTCAGAAATAAAAAGAAGAAATAAAGATCCAAATTCGCAGTTGGTGAAAATTAGCAGACTTTCACTGAAGTGAGTGCAGGGTTGCCAGTCTAAACCAACAGAGAAGCCAGTCCAGAAACCATGACAGTGATTTTAAAGGTCTTCCAAAGAGGATCTACCAAACATTATGTGGCTGTGGAATATCTCACAAAAAGGTAAAGCATGGGGACAGTCTCCAGGCACCCTAGGACAGAGAAAAAAATGGCAGCACTAGGACTGAAATTGTCCTTGAGGAATGTTAAATCAGTCAACATGTAGTATTTATGGAGTTCCAATAAATAGGATGTATCAATCAATAATTGCTTCTTCATTAAATCAACTGGCACAGTAACTAGTTTTCTCATGCTCAAATAATTAAATATTAAATCAAATCTGCTGAAGCTAATGAATTTTTTTTTTTTTTTAATTTTTGACATAAACTAATGATCAAATGAACTGTGGGCTCCCATGTCTCTCTGGCAGATCACTTACTTGAACCATGGAAAGCTTGCTTCAGATGGGCTCTGTTGATTGACATCTCTGTTGTCACCCTCTTGCAGGGCACCATAAAATTTTTAATGGTATATCCAAGAGTCAGGAGTTGGGACTTTGTACATTCTCTCTCCCTTTTGGATGTAAAAGGGTGATCTTGGCACTCCAGGAGGGAGCATAAACCAGTTACTGATTACCCTAAGCCATTAAAAAATCTGTCTGGAAGGGCCAGCTCATAATTAGAATATTTCTCCTGAAAAACACACTGGTTAAGCTCATGGTGTTGCAAAGTTCAGATATTCTGATCACTTCTTCTGTGAGGATCAGTATGACCTCCTTATCTTACCCTCTGTCTTATGTTGCATAGGGTTTTTTCCAGCAGACTTCTTGAAGTTGTGAAAAGGAGTGTGATACCTACCCTCAGGAAAAAAGAATGTATATTTGAAGACAGACATGCCTAGTTTGCACCTACCTGGCAATCATGGGGGTCTCCTCCCATTTGGTACCTCCAGCTCCTCTGCAGTCACATGTCCATGACTCCTGCCATGGCAGGGCTGACACCTTGGCCAAGTCCCATGGATGTATTCAGCATACAGTGTGATGGGAACTCATTCCAGGCCTCTGGGAACTACTATAATGTTAGTATTACTGTCCCACAATGCTAACAAGAGTACACATTTTATGAGAATTCCGCTCTCAGGACTGGAAAAAGCAACCACTATTGGAAAGAGAACACAAAGCTTTGTGGCTGAAAATCTCAAAATTGAACTTCAAGGCAGGCTCCTCAGACCAGGGGCCAGGTCCTTCAGGTGACATAACCTGGCAAACATAGCCTTGCTGGGTTGATCAGGTTGATTCTGATGTGTAAGGATTAAACAGGAACTGACTGTGCTGAATTTGCTTTTTGTTTACTGCAGCAGTTGCCACCAGGCAGCCCAGAGAGGATTTTCTGGCGTCTCTGAGGGCATGGGAAAATCAGTGTGTTTAGCTTTCCTGTGCTAAGCACTGGGCTCGGCTGGAAGTGTAGACCCTGAGGTTAGCCTTACATCACCAGAGGTGGGCGCATAAGCCTACTCTCTGACTTCTGCCAGAGCTAAATTTAAAACCCTGATGGCTTAGCTGAGTTCTGTGGCAACAAAGTGATGGGTTTGAAAGAGAATAACAAAATAACAAAATAACAAATAATTTAATAATAACAAAATTAATAATAACAAATTATTAATAACAAAAATTAAGAAAAAAACAGGCAGAAACATCAGCAGAACTTTGACACATGAAAAATGGAGAAAACAAGATTTATTTGTGGTCATCTGGGAGATGTTTGCCTGCCTTTGACAAGGAGTTTGCACCAGCCACAGCTGGCTGGCTGAATTTCTTGAGCCTCTGAACTCTTCAGGGCAACAAAAATTTTGCTGTTACGTGTGTGTGAGGTGCCTAGAAGAGCCAGGTCCTGATCATTAATAGAGATCACTAAGAACCAGCAAGACCGCTAATATGAAAGACCTGTTTTCGAAGGTCAAGGTCTGTCTAACATGGTCTGTTGTGCTGGGGGACAGTGAGTGCTGTTCTATTTCTGTAGTGAGAGGGCTGAGCCATATGAGCTTTTTAGGAAAACATCCGCAGGCAAAATTTTACATATTTGCCATGAAGAAAGAGAAACATCATCTCTTGCATCAGGTGAACTTGGACTGCTCTATGTTACAGAAGTAAATGCTTCCCCAACAGAAGAAGAGTGCAAATATTTTCACTATTTGTAAACCATTCAACTATGTATGTGGCTGCATAGATGTGGTATATTTAATGCATGCTTTGCAGTAATATGCTTGTTGCATACTGTTGGATAAGGTCACTAATAGAGATTTAGTAGGTACACAGTATAAAACTTGGTGTTCTGATTTGCCACCATCATTTTATTTTTAGCTATAACTAGTAGTTATAAGAAATAGCTGTGCCCCAACTAGTCTCAAAGAATCTTTTAAGCAGATCTTCACATTTAAAAAGCTGTCCTGATAGCTTCCTTGTTTCACAGGAAAAAAAATACCATAGGGGGAAAAAAAAGAGAGAGAAAGAAAAAAAAAAAAAAAGAGGAAAAAAAAAGAGTAAGAGAAAAGGGCAGGTCTTCTGCCAATATAAATCAATTAACTCATGTATTATATGTGTCTTCAGAAACCCATAAAGACGAGGAGTAATGTTCTCCTTTTTCTTGGAGAAAGTTATGACACAATTTCTGTTTCTTGAAGTGTAGGTATTACTTGCTCTTTGGCAGAAGTCCTTTCAAAAATGTGGGCTGGTAGATTCAGGATTTAATAGTATCTAGAAACAATAATGTTTGATTTCCTATTTTTCACAAAAGAAGAGTACCTGTAATATTACAGAAAATGGGGCTAAAACTAGATAATTTTTCTATCTTTTTCTTCCACTGACCCATTATTTTTCTTTTGCTGTCATCTCTTACCTCCCAGGGCCAAATAACAGAATAGATGTGATAAACAGGAGGCTAACCATGAAAAGCATTCCCAGGAAGCTTGGCCTAAATATTGAAAAGAAAGATTGAAGATATAAAACTGGAAAATAATATTGAAATATGATTAGTATGGTTGGATACTTATCATTTTCTTACTAATTTTATTTTGGACATATTTTAATGTATAAATTGCCTGGATAGCAATGTTTCCATTGAAAATTTGTTTTCTGATTTGATTCAATTCCTCATCTTCTTACCATTGTTACTGTCAGATAGATGCAATACTTGTTCTTAGAATATTTGCTTGTTACTATTAGTGTTACTGACATGATTCTGTATTTTATTATTGTGACTGAACTGCTCTAAGACTCATTAAATTCATCATTATATTGAAGACAATTTTATTGTATTACATTTGTTTCAGGATTCAAATGCTATTAATTTGGAAGGGGATTTCTATGCACTCATCCCATCCCCCTCATGAAATCTGTACTCTTAAGCAGTTCCAGAATTTTTTTCTGATAATTCTTTACAGTCACTGGTCTGAGCAACAAAAAGACTTTGATAAGATGCAATGAGATGAATCTTGCAAAGAAAAAGGAATGAGTTTTGCTGATTTTGGTGGAGATATCATAAATGTCATCATGACTGAATCTTCTAACAGGAACCAGCTGATTTTATAGACAAAAGTCCTGATCCTCACTTTGATAAATCTCTTCTTATTTGAATGGAGATTGCAGTATTGGACCCACATGGAACTTGGTCAGAGGCCAACAATATGCTAAGAATGGAGACATTATTTTGTGATTAGAAATCTGATTCTATTGTTGTGCAGATTTACCCTAGCTATTGTCCTATAAGAGGGAAAAAGGGCAAGTGAGGTAAAAATCCTTTTCCCTTAGTAAGAATTATTTTCACCCATACTCACAAGACCCCTACGTGCTTGTTTTGTCCAGTGACATGTTGGATGTAAATAGCTGTATGTCTTATTTGCGCAAAGGTGGCAGCAATCTGAAAGTGTACATCGTAGTCCTATAAACTCCTCAGGAAGGCAGGGAATCTGGCTCAGATACTGATGTCAAAATGTGCTTGTGCACGGCAGTTTGTTGTGGGTATTCCAAAAGTATGCTCTCTGCAAGGAGGGGAATGCTTAGTTGGAAGATAGTGGGGCTTCCACTCCCGCACCTCAAAAAGACATTCTCGGCCACAGCATGACTTTTGTCTGCCTTTAGCAGGATTCTGGGTCAAACTTTGAGAAGAGAAAATGCAATTAAATGTTCTCCTGAGACTTAGTAGTCAAGTACTAAATATTGTGCAAGACTGACAACCCACAAGCATTCTCTGCTATATGGAGATCTTGGAGAAATAGCTCAGCTCATGACATTTATGAGAAAATGTGAGTTTTTCAGTTATTTATCTCCCATGGAACCAAAACTAGGAACAGATTCAGTACTGTATCTATTCCCCAAATTTGGCTCTCCAAATTACATGAGTTCTTGCTCTGTGTTGCAACAACTTCCACTGGTAAAGTATGATTGGATACGTCTACTCCATCAGCTTACAGATATTGCAGTCACTACTCATGTTGGATCACAAATCATATAGAAGTCCTATAAATCTGGAAATACCATCAGGTATCTTTACTCACTATATTGTCCAATGATGACTGCAAACAGGCATTTTAGTAGTTTGTCAAAGCCTGTCCGGATGGTGGGATTATCGTTGAGTTCCCTCCAAATCTCTAGATTTGGACTTTAGAAAGAATGCTGTACTCATTAACAGGCAGTTAATTAATAGTGGTGGTGAGTCTGTGGAAAAGCCACTGATGTTTAATAAGTCTTCTGTCTCTGGCTTCTATGATATTTTATGTTAGCAGAAGTGTGATAGATCAGATTCAGACAGCAGTGCATTGCATGTATTTCTTGCTAAATGGCTGCTGTTGGAATGGAATCTATCTTTATCAAGCAGGAACATACTTGTGCTGCAGAATCTGTTGCAGGATTAGGATTTACCACTGTGCTTTCAGATGTGTGCTGTAAAGAAGTGTGTGTTTTCTTATGTATGAGGTCCAAAAGGAGCAACTTGAGTGAAGACTACATTTAGTGGCATTCAAAATAGAAGTCCATTGGGTCAAACTAACCTCTGGCTTATTGTCAGGCAGCTGAGTAACCACTTGTATTTTTGTCACGTCATTTCTCCCTCCCCTCTTCGAAATCTTCATTTGCCAAGCCAAGCCATGACCCCTGTCCCTCCCCACTCCCAAAGCTTCATTATGACCAAACTACTAAGAGCGTTTCACTTCCCCACTCAAAAGACCACAGATGCACCTCCATGAAGGTGTTTTCTATGGGTATTAAATATGAATTCTGAGCTGTCCTCAAGGAAGGACAAGTGCACAAATAAATACACACATGCAAACACCCTGCGAAGCATAAAGGAAAGCTTTAGATCATTACTCCTTACCTCCCTACTGCTTGGACTCATGTGAAGTTGACAGGAATTCATCTCTTACAATTGTAAGTACTTATTTCTGCCACATGCACATTCAACATTTTAGGACATCCTTTTGACCATATTTACTTCTAAAGAAGCTTTTGGATGTGATATTATTGTGATGGTTTAATCTTTTGCAGAATGAATAAAGTTTGATATTCAAAAACCCTTCAATTTTGTTTTTTTAATCAACAAAATTTTGATTCCTAGACCAGGAACATTAATGAACTACAGACTTGTTGGCTTGTTAAACTATTGTATTTTTCAAGCTGCCTTCCTATACTTCCTTGACTCTGCACAAGTTTATATACATTTTCACACATGACAATGGCTTCTTGCTTTCTGTAGATCAACATAGGATTATTTTGCCCTCCATATGTGATGCTGGTCTTTCTTCTTCTTCTTCAATTTTGTCTCTGCTTAACACTACAAGAACTAACACTTTTCTGATATCACTCTTTAAGTTAAAGAATAGCTGTACTTCCAACAAAATTATTATGGGTAGACAAAAGAGGGGGAAGGTGGCAGTTGTAAAGAGCAGTATAAAAACCTGCTACAAAGTCTTTGTACCAAACGGTGATCTACATTATCAAGGTCCCTGAGAACTTTGCTTTATGGTTTAATATATTTAACAAAATTTATATCTATATATAAATATTTATATTCCAGGCTTTTGTTAGTCTCTATGCAACCTTAACAGTAATAGAGTTTTATGTTTTAATTTCCTTAAAGGAAAGTCTTATTTGGAACCCATGAATGCTTCAGTGTTTTGGAAAGATCTAAATATATGTCAAATATCTATGGAGACCTATGATTTTTTTTTTCTTCATCCAGCAATCATTTCACGTATTATTTTGAGAAACAGCACTATATGTACTGTAAATAATACAGAAAAAATTATATATATATTATCTGATAAGGTGAAATAGCTCTGTCTGTTGGTTAATTACCCAAACACTAAAGGAAAGTTAGGCTAATGATTTCCAGACAGTTGTTATGCCATATCATGTTAAAGCAGCTGTTAACCATATGCACTACTGTAGTTCTGCTTATATTAACCATTATGAAATTTTCCTTAGGGAAAAATGCTCATGTGCTTGCAGAGAACCTCTGTGCCCTCTTTTTAAATGAAATAAGTTGGTTATTCTTAGAGCGTGGTGAATAATTTGTAACAAATCATTTGGTGATTTTCTCTTGCCTGCGAATAGGGATTATGTTTTTCCAAAGCCACCATGCACCCAAGGGAGCTGAAGTCTCACCAGCAGTTTGGTAGCTTCAAGAGAGTAGGGGAAGCACTGGAAGAGACCTTCAAAACAAGTCCTGGTGTCACTGCACCAGTGCAGTGCTGGCTATGGTGGCCTCATGGTTTTGGGACACAAGGTCATATTTATTCATGGCATAACCATGTTGTACCAACCCTTCAGTTCATCTGAGGCTAACTTGGCAATCTGTGGCACTGCTGTTTTGTGCAGGAGTATGGCACTGCAGCAAGATAGGGTTTCACCTGATCTTTTTTTTTTTGTCTTTTTGAGAGAGAGGCAGAATGATCTGTGAATTCCTAGGGGCTTATGGCAGCAAACAGAGTGATAGTCACCAGAGAAATAAGATTTATGGGCAGAGACCATCTCTTTTATTAGGTTGACTAACACAGTTGGAAAACAGGAGACAAGCATTTGGGTCAAAACCTCTTTGTCAGGTCCAAGATAGAAGTATGTAAAGAGGATAGCTTGAGTGGATGACAGCTAGTTCATTGTTGGGGGGATTGTGTGTTTTGCCCTCTCCCTGTTTTTAGACCATAAGAGAGAGAGATGTGTTTTCTATATGTGAGAGGAAAAGAGAGAGATGTGTTTTCTATATATGCATTGCCTCTTTTTTCTTAGAACATTGAAACTGCAACATAATGTACATCTATCACCAGTTTAAAAAGTATCTACCACTTAAAACTTGCAGATTAATTTATCATCATGCATCATCTTAAGGAAGGGTATCTATATTAACTGAGAATGAGATGACATTACCACTTACTTTAGGGATATTTGTCTGAATTTGCTACAGTTGTCTTTGCGTCCTCAGTTACATTTGCTTCTGTGAGTATTCCAGCAAGTGTTCATGAACTTCAAGATGAAAATGGTTTTATTGGATAATGATCAGAGAAATGTTTGTCTTGCAATACCTACCCCAGTCCCAGTGTAATCCCAGAGCTCAGAAGGCAGCAGTTGACAGTGATACCACCTGTAAGACATTAGACATGTTCCTTCTATTCAGTGTGCGTAAACCTGGGTGTTGCACACTAAAAAGACATGGTGACTGGACAGCAGAGGAGGGCACCAACTGTGGTCAAAGGTCTAAAATCATACCTTACAAATAACAGCTGAAGGAATGTAGATTGTTTATTCTGCAGAAGAATAAAAATGAATTGTGATAATAGCCTTCAGATGCATGAGGGTAACAGCGAGAAGAACAAAAAAAATTCCTTTGCCCTTTGTACATAAAAATGGAGGTAATTTAAACAAGGTACCTCTTGGGTACCAAACCAGTAAGGATATGGTTTCTGTTGTAATAAATAACCAAGCATTGAAATAGATTGTCTAGGGAAACCGTGAAGCCAAATCATCAAAAGGACCCAAGAAAAAGTTAGAAAAGCAAATGGTAGGAAGTACATATATGCCCTACCATGCTGGAGGTGGATCAACTAGATAATGTCTTAGTGTCCCTTATAGGTCCTTTTTCTCTGATCTTATGATTGATAGCTGTTTGATGACGGCAAAAAAAAAAAACAACACAGAAAAGGTGTCCTCCAAAATCTTTTGTCTCTCTTCAGTCTCAGTGCTCCACAATGAATAAACAACAGATTTTTTACCTAAAAAATTGTTAGCATTTTTCATCTGAAACCTGACTGTCACAATATAGCAAAGTTATACCAGCAGAACTCAGTCACCCTCACAATGATCTGTAACTTAATTTCACAAGTGTATTATTAGATATGATATTAGTAGAGTGCTGAACAGAATGAGCCCACTGAGTCAGTGCAGAGAAATATCCAGATGACAGGAGCTTCCACTGTGTTCTAGCAGACATTTCTGAGCCCAAAGCATTCCCCTCAGCAACCCAACCAGTTGCTCAACTCTCTATTCCTCTTATAATAGATCTGAAATATCACACTTTGCAAAGAGACCAAACCTGCTCAGACAATGACAAACAATTTGAAAATAACTGGTCTGACCAGGTGTCCAAATTGTTGACAGAAAGCAAATGTTCATGTGTGCAATGAACATAAGAGATAAAAGCCCTTGCTGGCACTGTTTTTCCACTGAAGCCCTTACTCCAGCCTATGGCCTCATTAGATGACCTGTGAGCCAAGAACAGGGAGACTATAAGAAAACAGTTCCTACTAAGGCTTATTTTCTGAAGGAAAGTCTGCCCAGATGCTACAGTTATATTTTTTCATATTGCCTGCTAAAAGATCTGTAAAAAGTTAGTAAAGCAGTAAATTTTGGTAATTTCCGTAAATACTGGAAACCCAGAAAATTTTACTTTTAGGATACAGCAAAACTCCATATTAATATTTATAGTGTATATTTATTAATTTTTCTCTTTATACATTTCGGTGTACACAGGACAAAAAACTGCAGGGCTGGTAGACCTGTGCATGCCTCACTCACATCCCTCCTTTACTCAGTGTCCCATGGAGTCCCGTGGCTCTAAGGCCAAGGATTTTGCTTCTGACTTCCCAAGTTTTCTTGCTAGGTAGGAAACCCAGGCAACCTGACTCTTCCTTACAGTAGCTTCTGGCATAAATATCAACTTGCATGTGAAGTATTTCATACTTAAAAAGAACTGAAAGTATACTGGGATAGTGACTGCTTCACCCCCTGAGCATCTAGAGTGTTAAACACAACAATACTGTTGGCAGGACTAAGAGCTATACCCTAGTAAAAATAATTCCCAGAACTGTATCCACATGTCTGTTGGTCCATTAGTCTTGTTTATCTCAGAAACTAGGCAGAGAGTTTTTTTCAGATGATGGGCAAACACAGGTTGCTTTGCACGACCAGATTGTTTGGAGATACTGCTTTAAATTAGATTGATCCTGCAAAATTATGGGTTTTAATCCATTATGATGCCTTTTTCATAGTTTGATCTGAATAAAAGTGCATTCCAAACCTTTTCTTCCTGTCCTCCAAATTCTTTACCAGTACAATGGCCTGCTATGGTTGCAGCACAATTTTGGCTGGAATAAGTCTTAATTAGCTGCCAATGATGTCACGTCCTTGTCTGTGTTAAAGGCACAGGACTAAGTATTCCTCCTTATTTAATGTACTGTAGAAATTCCATTTTGGGATAGCATTAAGATGCTTCAGAGCCAATCTTGTGTTTTTCTCCCGGAGCTGAGATGCTTGGCCTTCTGCCTTCTGACACTACACCAGTTGTGCTATAATGGTCCAGAAATACACTGCCTGTTGTGTTTTATTGTTTATGTGAAAACTGTCCAATTCCTTGTCAGTTGACAAGGGAGGAGCATTGCATTGAAGGATTGCACAGCAGTGTGTCTGGGAGCTATGTTATTTCACACCAGCAGCAACCTTTCAGTGTTTGTGCAGCAGCCCAGTAGAGCCTTGGTGCTCTTGCCATGGAGCAGAGAGCAAACCCCATTGTAATCATTCTCTCTGCCAGAGAGACTAATGCATGTTGCCAAATATCTTCCCTCAACACATTTATTGAACATTAAACCAGCAGAATAGCATTGAATGAAGTCCAGTAATTTTATAGGATATATTTTAGTCACTAGACTTTGAAGACTAGTCCAATGTTAATTATAAAGTTTCTGTGTCTGGATAACATATTGTTAACAGTTATTTTGTAAGTGCTAATGGCAAGATGGAAGATTTCCAATGGTTTTATTGAGGAAGTGGCAATTAAAATGTTGAGCACTGCAACATACATACAAAATAAAAATAATCTTGCATACACAGCACTTTGTGTCTAAAAGAAAAAAAAAACAGAAAAAACAGGGACGAATATTTTCTGTTGAAATAAATGCAACCATTTTATTTCTAAAAAGTTTTGCTTTTGAAAAAAACCCCAAATGTTGATTTACTTGCCAACTTCAAATGTCACGAGTCTTGAACAAGTTTGACATTGTTTAAAAGCACATCGTGAAACTATTAGAGAGCTAAGACAAGTTGCTGTGTTATGTTTTTCCACACTCAAAGAGAAGCAATATGTTCTCAGTTTGAGTAACTTCTTTTAGATTAAGAGAAACTACACAAGAAAGAAGAAAAGCAAAGTGATCACAAGAGCGTGTGGAAGCGTCTACACAGGACAATTTTTAATGTGTGGGTGGGAAGAGGTACTATGTAAGCACTGCCCCATGAAGCCAACTGGGCACACCAATGCTGCTATATCTATCTGCAATAAGAAAAAAAAAAAAGGACTGTCTGTGTCTCTGTATCGTCAGTTAGCAGGTTCAACACAGATTCTGCTTTGCATAGCAAATGGCTACCACCTGCGAAAAGAAGTCCTGGTGGCATGTATAGTGGAGATGGGAGTTGAGCAGCACTGGGGCTGGTTGTTAGCATGAAGTCGGTCAGTGTGAGGCACATAATCCCTGCAAGCTGAGCAGGAGCTGGCTCTCTAGCCGTTTGAGTGGGTTTAGATTTGCTTGCAACATACCTGTTTTAATCTAAACCTGCTGCAGTGGACAGGTTTTAAGACCCTTCCTTAATGCTTTTCCAGACAGCTCTGTTTCCAGACAGCTTGGTGAGGCTGGATTTCACATCCTCTTCTGGCTGATGTGAACTCACAGCTTTGGGGAGCCAAAAGCCACTCTGGGCTCCCAGGGCATGTCCTCAGCTCCCTCAGCAGTCCCAGAGCAGGTAACAGCCTTTTGGCAGCTTCGGGATTCTGAGGAGAGTAAGGAGATGCATTTCCTAATTTTCCAGGCCCTCCAGACCCCTGAGTATTGATTAGTCATAGAAGAGCCACCCTGGATTTTCCTCTTCTTCCCTCCCTCCTCCTCCCACTTTCTCCCTGCACAATGGTTTGAATACAGCCTTCACGTCTGGGAATTTTCTATCTATTTTCATTTCACTGCCACTCCTGTTAAGAAAAGGTGCATCAAAGGTTTTATATAGCTTTTTGCAATACAGATTCACTTTAGGATAGACTCCAATGGAAACCATCAGGGGAACAAATGCCAACTTCAGACTAAAACATATTAATCTGCTGTTCTCTGTGGAACTTCAGGAAATTGAGTGAGGCTTCTCCAGGCAAGTCAGCCCATCTGAGATCTGAATCACCTCTGGAGAGTTCTTTCACTCTCCACTGTCTACAGGGAAGTGCATTGCTGTTCCAGGTACAATTTGAAGTTCCTGAGGTTCAATGGGGCAAACCTGGGCCATCAGTCCAGAAGTCTGCTTGCTCACTTGCTCAGACGGAGCAACAAACCTACAATGTGAAGGTACACTAGCACAGAAAACAAAAAATTGAAGTGAATAAGAATCCAAGACAGAATGTTCCATGCCTGTTGTTCCCACCTTTTCCCTCGTAATTCCACAGGAGGAAAAACAAGAGAAAAAACAGAGAATCACTACACTTGATCTCCATTCTTTTTTGCTTTGTCTCTCTTTTCCCTTTTGCGTGCTCATAAACAGTAACTGAGGGGATTCTGACCAGCCTGAACACACATGTGTTGTGCATGGTTCTCCAGCGTGACCTGTATGGCAGAGCATAAAGACTGGGTTTTGGGGCTCCTTGCAGTCCCTGGGCAAGCTGTAGAGGAAGCCATCCAGCCTCCTCTAAAGTTCAAAGCTGTGGTGCATCAACGACGTTTGTCTGGACACAGAAGAAGTATGTTAATGTAGATCTAAAGGAGCTCAATCCTGCTGACCTCCTGTGAGAGCCAAATTCTTTTTCAATGAGCTTTTGAAAACACGTTACCTCTTCTCTGCAGTGCAAGGCTGTCAGAGTGCAGCTTATAGAACAGGGTTTGAGGGCTTAACACCTCTGAGTTTTGGGGAAGTTTGATTTCACACCTTCCATGATGTACCACAGTAGTACCTCTCATTTTGCAGTGGTCAATCTTTTTTGTTCACAGCCCCCTTTCTAATTTTTTTCAGGGAATGTGCCGTTCACCACAAACGTAAGCCTTCTGGCAGCAGGAGGTTGCCTGTTTCAGTTGCAATTTCCAAGGCCTTTCAGAGTAGTGTACAGATCCCAGCAGACCTGCAGGCTGAGACCCATTATTCATTTGAATGTCACCTCAGCTCTTTTCCTTGAAATTACTAACCTATTTGATTTTAGACACTGAACTTGGCCTCAGAAGAGTTCCCTGGGCTTGCTCTCAGCAACGGGTAGGGAAGTCCTTAGGGAATGGGTCTGGTGCCTCCTGTTAGCTCTCATGACCACATCCTGCATGGAAAGGTGGTCAGCTTTTGCTCGTGATGGCCTTCATCCCAAACTGAACCTCATGGACATGCTCCCACCTCTGCTGCTGCTGTTGTGGGGAGCTGTAGCAGCACCACTTGTCAAACAAATGTTTCTTGAAGAATAGCTTTTAGCACCAGTTTTAGCACTAGCTTTTGTGAGCATTGTTCAAGCTGATGAGTCCTAAACTGGGCAAGGAGTAGATGTACTGGGAGAAGCAGTTGGAGTGCACTCAAAGGGCACACTTTAGCTAGTCCCTGGACTGCACAAAAGGACAACCAGTATTAGCTGTTATATGGAAAATCCGGTAGTGATAAAAAACACTTTGGAGATCTTCAGCTGTAAAACCTGCCACAGACACTTTTCTAAATCAATCCAAGCTTTATGTATAACTTGATAAAAGATTTATTAGGTGAAGGATAATAAATATGTTGAAATGAAAGGTATGGAAAATAAAAGTAATATACCTGTAAATGGTTTGCTATACTGAGCTGAGCTAAACAAGAGCTTTCCTAGGACAAGTTGCTCCATACAATTTATTTCTAAAAAGAAAAAAAAAAAACAAAGAGAGAAAAAAAAGGAGGACCCAGGTAAAATGATTCCATGTAAGGCCTATAGTAGAGTGCAGAGTCTTCTGACCACGGATGCTCCGCTTTTCCAGCTGTTTCTCCAGGGTCTCTGTTATCTTAAGAGTGGACTTTAAGGTGTTCGGTGTCAGTGTTTGTGCTGTCGTTCACAAGCCACAGTCATACCGCTGTGTCAAGATCAAAAGGCATGAGGCAGCAGATTCAGATTGAGAAACAGATCACTGAGGCAGATACTGGATGGTTTCTTTCAGAGGTTAAATGATCTGTCTGGTGACTGCAGCCCTGAGGCTGCGAATTACTGATATTAAGAAAGTTAGGAACACCTGGAGAGAGCACTGAAACTTTGCAGGAAATGGTTATGCTGGTACTTTAGGTGTGTTCTCAGTAGTGATTTAAAGGCAATGTGCTTGAAAGCATTCTTGCAGTACACTCTGAAAACTGTGCCAGGACTGAACTAGTGCATGAAGAGAGAAGACACCAAGAGAAATATTCTCTATTCACAGACAGACTTCTCTACTGAGGATGTCAGTATTTTTCACTAAGAATGATTCTGTCATTTACCAATCTTCTCCAGAAAAATCCAGCAGTAACGAATATTTATTTTCATTATTCCATCACCTAAAAATGTCAGCAGTGCTCTCTATGCCATCTCTCTTTGTCAAGACATATCTGTTCTGTAGGGAAAGCAATGAAAACACTTCAAGTAAACTTTCATGTGCGTGACCATTCATGCCATTATACTTTATTGCAGCTATACTATTCAAAGGCAACAAATAATATCAAACACACTAAAACAGTATTTCATTCCTGATTTACCCTGCTCATGGACAAAAAGTTGAGCAGGGGTTTTTTGTATTGTTTTTTTTGTATTTTGATTTTTTCCCCCCCTGTTGTTGTGTTTTTTTTCTTTCTATTGGACTCCACTTAAAATGAAACAACACTAGAACAGAGGTCAAGAATTTGGAAGAATTCATTCAAACAGAATGTACCAGGTACAGCTTGATTCAATATCAATATTTCATATGTTCTGAGATTGTGGTTCAAACTATGAGATAGCAGAACATCATTTTTATAGCTTTCCATCTGTGAGAAGTTATTTCTCAAAGCACTCTTTATGAACAATCTAACAGATATTCATTTTTGAGATCATATATTCTGTTAAGTGGGATCTTTTTGATGCACAGTCTGGATGTGATAGTAATTTTAAAACTAGAGAGAGAGTCTTAGAGCCAGATTCATAAAAATAAATGTCTTTCACACAAAGTAATTTTCCATGATGCATTAACTTCTCCTTTTCCAGGCATTTGCAGGAAAGTAATATACTCAATATTATGTATTTGTCGAGCAAAGGAAGAATGAATCAATGTAGGAATCATAAGGAGATGATAAATCTTACATTTAAGTAATAAAATATACATACCCTTTCTTAAAAAAATATTTTCTCATTTGCTTCACGACATAAATACAAATACACTGAGTTTGAGAACAACTAAAACTCCTTGATGATACAGCACTAAGAGTATTTTGCTTTGATGCTCTTATAAATGTGATGCAGTTGTAGCATATCACATACCTGATATTTAAGCCATTTTGGAAATGTTGGAAATCAGTTTAACCTATCCAATATTCAGGACCCATCTGAGACCAGCTGTCTTGACAGGCCAGGCTGAGACCTTGTTTTCTGTGCCCAACAGGACACTAGCATGGCTAGCATCCCATGCCACTACCTTTGATTTCCTAAATCTGATGAACAGGAACTGATTTAGGGCAGGCATGACTGGTGGTATCCTTGGTTACCAATCTGTAGTCAGGCTTGCCACATACCTTTGAACTCACAGAGGAGTTTCTTAACCCACACTGCCACCTTACACCTAGTTTAATCTTACTATGCTCTTGCTGTGGCAACAAGAAACCTCCAATGAATTCGTAGAAGCCACATTATTAATGCATGCACTTACTTCAGTCACTTATGTCAGGGCTGAATTTGAAACTCTATGGCTGATGCTATGCAGAAGAACATGGAACTTGTGAATAAACCAGCTTTTTCTGGCCTTATCATCCATGACCCTGTTGAATTACGGAACTGAATTATATGGAGATGTTAGCATCTGTTGCATTCACCATCACCCTATATTTGTGGCATTTCTATGAGCTTTTGAAATATGCTTCAGGGGCACATGACCTTCCAACCAAGGCTGCTTTGTTCATGTGTGTGTGTGTATGACAGATCAGGAAATTCTCACTCTTGCTGTCCCAACAGCCTTGTCCCTTTCAGTTTTGCTTGCTCCAGTTTTATGTGCTGTAAGTGTATTCTATGACTTAGAGATGAGAACTAGAAAGTAAATTCCAGAGGTTAAATCCTGACTTTACCAAGGGTATTTAAAGCTCTGCCACTGTTTCTTGCAGAATCAGGTTTTAAGCTCAAATGGGGGTGGTAGATAAATCCAGGTTTACTCACACATTTTTCCTTTTCTTTCTCTCTCCCTCTCCCCTTACCCCTCCGCCACCCCCTTCCCTTCCCCGTGTGAAATCTAAGAGTAAAGAGACCAATTTCAGTATATGTCCAGGATTTTTAGAAGTATTCCCAGCTAGTTATAGCAGTAGCAGTAGCTCTGACCAAGCTTCTGAATATCAGGAATTACCAGACATTTCTAATGTGTAAGTGTTGACCAGTTCCACGGTAGATACATTATCAGTTCAACAATTCTGGAAGAGCCAGCGTTACTACATGTGCTCTGTACAGAAAACTGTCCAATGTATCATGAACACACCAGCCTTACAGTGCACACATGGATGGCATGTGGGAAGGAATTGCCAGATGTGCTTTACCTAGTCAGGAGTATGTGGCAATCTTACTTGTGCAGATGGTTCTCTGCCGAAACAGCGTGACTTTGATGCTTTTTGCAGGTGAAGATATGATTATCAGAATGGTTCAGAAAGAGATTATCATTTGTGAGGTTATAGGCAACCCCTAGTGGAGGTCTGCATTTCCTCATTTTGGGTTTAATAAGGAAATGAATTTGTGTATTAAGAAAAAGTGAAGGTTTTTTTCTTACTTTTGCCCATAAGGGAGGAAATACCGAACTCACTCAATTCAAGCTAAGACATTTCTCCATTCATCTGCTCTAAAGCTTTCATCATCTACCTCTGTAACCTCTCAGAGTCTTCTGGGGTGAAAGGAGAGTGACCAATATGCTTCACACTGTCTTTTGCTCTTTTTCTTTGTTTGTTACATGTACAGGTCTTGACTGAAGTATCAATAGACGGTTGTCTGTCACGCACCTCTGTTCTCAGGTTCCATGCGCTTGAATTTTCATATGTTCAATTTTTGAAAGAGAAGAAATCTTTAACATGTTCTACAGGTGGCAAGTAGATAAACAGAGGTTTAACTTTAACCTCCCTCAGTAAACTATTTCCACAGTAGGATCTCTTGACCACAAAGGCTATTTCACCTACTGTTTTGGGGTTTAGTAACTGTGTGGACCTGGAAAAGTGCAGTTGTCTTAATGGTTCTTGGACACTTTAAAATAAAAACAAAATATCAACAGTAAAATCTGATAGCAAATATTATAGCAAATATATGTATATATATATATAGCTTAGAGCAAAAGCAATAGTAAATGAAAGGATCAGGTCACAGGAAGGAAGTTCTTATGATGGCTTCTATTATTACAGGAGAGAATGGCTGTAGTCTTCAGGACCTAGAAGCTCTTCATTGCTGTTGTGTTAAACCCCAATTTTGAAGACTGATGTCTCTCATTCAAAATAAAAAATCATGATATGGACATACAGGAGATCTAATAGGGTTTCTCTGATAACAGGTTCATATTCCAGTGTTCATTGTTTATCCACTTGTCTGAAGATTCTTCTGTGACGCAAGCATAGAGAGAGGTCTGAGGGCATGCCTGCTATATTGTTTCAAATATGTTATAAAAATTGTATCACCTTGAACGTGGGCTGTGAGGGGGTGTTGAACATGGGCATGGCATTAAGCCCCAGGTCACCTTTATAATTTAAAGTGATGAAATCAGCAGAGCTCTTGGAAGCAATAACTCCACCAGACTGCAGAACAGGCTTCCTCTGAAACAGTCTCAAGAATGGGAGCATTACTGGGTACTAGGGCCTCTTCTCAGTGGAAGGAAAAGATAGATTTTGAAATGCATGGGGAAACCTCTGATATTTCTCTCTCTCCAGATTACCACACATCTAGACGGAATCAGTTTAGATCCAACAGTGAAATTCTTCATATAAGTCTCCCTTATAAGCCTCCATCATAGGAATCCTCTGAAACTTCTAATCTGGAGAGCTGCTTTGCTCAGTCTAAGAATGGAAATGAGCCAGGAGTGAAGAGCAGCATGGGGAAAGAGTCCTTGTAGATCTCAGAAAAGAATAGACAAGATAAATGATGTTTCACACAACCATTCAGCTCTGGAGATGTTTGGTCCAGCCTCTGACTCTCCTATACAGAGACCTGAAAAGGCTTGGAATGGCACTACAAGTACAATGTGTGGATGCACTGACATTTTCCAATGCGGGATATTAAAAATGGAAAGAAATTAGAAACTCATATGTGGGTTGCAACTTCAAACATTTCAATGGGATAAATACATGCAGAGTCCTTAGCAATGCTGTGCAATGTTTTTTTGAAATATATACTCCCTAATGTACTTGTAAGCCAGGGGAGTTCAAACAGCAATCAGCCAAAACTGAATAGGTACACTCCATCAGAATAGATTTTCCTTGTAGTTGTCCTCAAAACAGCATAATTTCTTGAAGCTGATTTAACTGTTGGGTCTGTGCCAATTATTTGTTAAACCTTCTGTCTTTATTTTATAGCTTATATGATACAACTGACCAGCTCACTGAAACATCTGTTGCACACAAAGGCAAAAAGGGCTAGTATCCTACCAATGTTTAGATGACCACTTTGTACCTTTTCTGCCATTGTTACCTCTGAGTGTGGCCTCAAATGCAGAGTAGGCTGTTCTGAAATGTTGTTTCGTTTATTTTGCAGAGGTGGGAATTTATTACTCATTTAATCTAAGTTGATCTTTGTTAGTTAAGTGTACAATTAAAATTACAGTATTTGATGTAGATCTGGGTGGCTTATAGCACCAACCTCTCACTTCTGAGTGTAGAGTTAAAGTTCAGCCAGAGGTCTTGCATAACATGAGTTTTCAGGGATTTTAGAATAGTCCCCACTGGAGCGTTATCTACAACACAAACAACTATGCATCATTTGGCAATTCAGGACAAAATTTGATTAGGACACACTCTGTTCTAGCAAATTTTAACATATTGAAGAGTGTTCTCTCTTTGCACAGCAGTTATTTCTGGCAAGACCTTAAACTGTTAATGATGAAGAGGAGATTTGCCACACTACTAGTCTTCAAGCCTATCAAATTTAGCACTTCTCTTAACAATCTACAACATGATATTTCACTTAAAAGATTTTATTGAAAGGTGATTGACCCAGTGCCAAGGAGATCTGAATCTCTTGCTCAGAAACAATTCTTTGGTTTTCATTATGTTTTATAGGTTTTATTTAACCCAACACTGCCTAATGCCTTCAGTGCCATATTTTCTAAACACCTTGTAGGGAATGGCAGCATTTTATAGAACAGAGTCCCTTCCCAGCAAAACTATTACACATTTTAACAATGGGATTCATTTTGCCTAAATCTTTCTCTGTCATAATTGTCTAGTCTAAGCAATATCCTTCTACAGTAAATGGAATAGCCAGCCTCCAGTGAGGGATTCCCATACCAAGTTCCAGCAAAAGAGCTCTCTTCAAGGTTGTCTGTTCACTGAGAGATTATGAGCTATAATCTTGAATGCTGGAAAGGAAAAAAATATCCTCATGGTTCAAATTCTTCAACCTTAATCCCCACCTAAGCCCATTATAAGATGCCATTCTTCCATGAGTCAATGATTTGTTCAATGATTCATTCAATGATTCGGTTTCAGTTGTACTCTCTGGAACCTCAAATGCATGACTTTTTAGACTTTTCTGCTGTAACTCTCTTGACTTTGAACCCTAATGATTTAATTCCACAGAGAGAAATTAGTATGCTGTCACCTGTAGAACATAAAGACTGAAATTTCTTCAATGTGTGTCAACATTGACATCTGAAAAAAAAGAAAAATTTAATTTGAAAACAGTTCAAAAATCCATGATGTCAAAGAAGACACAGCTAAGAGAACATGTTTTTCAAGGACATATATTCAAATCAAGAAAAATCCCTTGAATTATAAAAATTCAGATAGAAAAGTTTTCTTTCCAAGGGCTTACATGAGGAAAAATGAAAGTCTGTGGAGCATTACACTGTGGTGAATTTATCCCAGTTTCTGATTGCAAAGGAACTTCCTGCTAAGCAAAGTTCAAGAATCTGATTTAAGCAGCCTTCAATAGTGTGAGCAAAGGTGCAATCGAGCTTGCTTGGGTAAGTTCAGTTGTAAGGGAACAGGCAGGTCACTTTCAACCTCATTCAGTCACCATGTCTCTTCTCACCTCTTTTTATAAATATGAGTTATATGCCAACTTTCTAACGATATCTTGAGTGGGTATCTAATGATATCTTGGATGTCAAAACCCTGGGACATATGAAGTCGCCTCTTCCCTATGTCTCGGCTGCTGTAAACATGGCAGCTACAGTCTTCATCCTTCAGCAAAATTTTTCTATGCTTTTTTCCAGTGTTGTTGTCCCCTTTCTTTTCCTTCATCTGTTCAGTTTAAGTCCTTCACCTTTCACATTGCAAGTCCTCTTAAATATCAACCTTCTGCTATATGCCAGGTTACAGTACACATTGAACCATCAGTTTTGTTATAAGCTATTTATATGTTATCTTTTATTTTGATGTGGAACCTTATCCCACTGCTTCTTGTTTTAAATAGCTTATTATTCATTGAATTAGGTGAGCCTTAAATTTAATTTAGTTTTCTCATTTGAAGTCATTAATATTTATCTGATGGCTGTTATTAATCACTGTAACAGTGCAAATGCATTTTTTTTCATGAAGATTTGGTTCTAAGTGTATTCTTTTCTGTCTCCTCTAATTCTGTCTTCATATATTTTCATATTGAACATCATATTTAGATGAACTGCCTGAGACGTTCATTTCTAGTACATCATACCTACCTATATATTATTCTCAACATCTACCTGTGTCTGTCAATTGACAAAGCCTCCACAGCCATCAGTCCTCTTTAAAGAGCAGTCCAGTTTAAGAGGAATTCTTTAAGAGGATGCTTGGATTCCTCAGAGATACAAAGTGCCTTAAACCATTGTAAATGTAGCTTTCTAAACAGAGGAGGAAGACCTCATTTAGTACCTCCACAAGAAATATGTAAACTGAGATCAACCTTTGGTGGCCGTGTGTTGCCTGATCTGTCAGCCACAATATAAAGAAAACAGGTAGATATAGGAGGGCTGTTGAATGGTAGAGGATGATAGGGAGTTGGGAACGCTGAAAAAGCTATTAAGGTGCATACAACAGAACTTCAGGGGAAATAAATTTTGTTTAGCTCTAACCTCATGAAACAAACCATTTACTGTAACTGCCCTTTCTGAAGAGCTGTTACTTGCTGCTTTTGGCTCCCCTGACCATCTCCTTATTTTTATATTCTCCTCACATCTCATCTTCTCTGTCTGACTTCTATTTAGTTTCCCACTCATATAGTCATATAAAGTTATCTATGCTAAAACCAGATATGGTTGATGTTTTCTTTTCTTTTTTTTCCATATAAAAGTGATGGAGGGAGGAGGGAAATTCTAGCTTGCAACAGAACCAGACAAATTTACCAAAGCTGCCCACCCATTCCCAGCCAGCCTGGGGACATTGTATTCAAACAATATTTCATAAAGCAAATTCCTTGACAGTTGAGGTTTTACTAACCCACTAAAGAAAACTCGACTTCCTTCCACCGGTTTGCTCGTCTCTACCAGTACAAAATTTAATTTTACACATTGAGAAAAATGATATTTTTTCTTTTTTTCTGCAGCAATGATACAGAGGGCACACAACTGGCTGCAGACACCAAGTCTTAAACAGCATCATAGTGTAAAGCTTCATTACGTTCAGTTGACTGACCAGTACAAGAGAGGCCTCTTAAGGCAACCTCTGGTTTGCTTTGGTGTGAAAACCTTGTGAAACAAGGTTTGATTACCTTGTAGCAGCATCTCAGAACTACAGTGCTTCACCAGATCAACACATTAGGAAAAATTTTTTAGGAAAAAAGTTGTAACATAAAGAGAAGGAAATAGAGGCAGGAGCACAATTCAGTCTTTTTTCAAGAAAGATGAGACTGGATATTGATAATTATTTGCAAAGGATACAGCAAAAGCTTCATAGCAGAAACATCCACTTGAAACAGAGACTGGAAGTCAGCCAAACCCCCTAACCTAGCAGCGACAAATCATGGTTGTGTAAGACATCCTCCAAATCATAGCAGAAAATAAAGAGGGGAGGGAGCAGAGCAGATGTTTGGAGGTCATTAACAGGAGCTCAGTTTTCCTTGCCTGGTGGCTACCTCTAGAGATATCTGATTCCCAGAAATTTCCTTGACCTCCAAACATCTGTTCTCTTCTTCCGTTTTGTTTACATCCATACTGCAGATAGCTTCATACAGCCATAACCTTTTCAGTCGTCTCCTAGAAAATATTTGTATCTCATCCCCTAGTTCATGAAGAAAAGTATTTAATAGGTCTGAGCCTATTATCATTCATGGTAAGACGGTTTGACTCTGCGCAGTTGATGCTACAATGTATTACTTGGCACTTCTTTTTCATGCATGCCATGAATGTACACATAAATAAGCTAAGCTCAAATATTTAGTTCTTTTGATTTGAACCCTTAGACACTTTCCTTATCTTCTATATTTTGACATTTTACTGCTTTTGTTTATTGTCTGCCCTTTGTCAAATCCTCAGTCTCGATGAGAACTAGATGTGCCCAAGGCAGCTTTGTTACTTTTCAAAACATGGAGGTCAAACACATATTTCCAAGTATGATTGCTACTACTTTTCCTTCCTCTAATGGTCAAGCATATCTAATAAAAGTTGTTGTGTACAATGAGCTCTGGTATTGCTCAGGGGTCCATTATCTATAGCCATTTAAAATGCTTTCCCATGGGACAACGATAGCCAAAGTCATTCTTCCTTTTTGGATGAGTGGTACTGTATTTCCTCTTCTTTTTTTTATTTTTCCCAAATTTTCCCACATCTCCCAATTTTCATTGAAATAAAAAATAGATTACATGTCCCACAATAAGCTTCCTTGCTAATCTTCTCATATCCCTCAGCACTCATGTCTGGCAGATAGCAAGTTCCTTGTGTGATCACATATTCTAAGCATCTACTCCTCATTAATATAAATTTCTAGAGTAAATATTTTCTCTATTTTATCTAGTTTACTAGGAATTTTTTTTTTAAATTCTTTTTTACAGAAGTTTTGTTAATCTGTTTCTCAGAAAACTCTTGGTATCCCAGACATTTTGGAGTCGTTCTCTATTCTGCTCACATCCTTGCCAGGATAAGGTGGTTTTTGGATTAAGGAACTGATTTTTCACCACAACAATACATCTGCAGCTAGAGAGGGACTAGGTCCCTTTTTCATGATTTGTATCCATGGGAAAACCTTGACAGTTTAGAAGTGAAGAGGACCTTGGAGTTAAAAACTACTACCTTTGCATAGAAGCTTAACTCAGAGGCTGTTGAGAGAGCTCAACAGTCTGCAGCCATCCCCAGCCTTCAGGCTATTTTGTGGTTTCTTCCTTCCTCTCTCACTCTGTTGATGTCCCCCAGGATCCTCTGTGGCTGCATTTTCTTTTACTTGCTATTCCTCAATATTATTAAATGGTCATATGCCCTTTTTTACCATCTCGGTCCTGAAATCTCATCAACCCTCTCTCTGCCCTTTGCATCTCAGTTTCTGTCTTCATTTCTCTGGACGGCCATGCTCAGGTTCAGCTCAGCTGGGCTGAAAGTGAGGAGGAAAGCTCTTCCTGAAGGATTTAGTGTGGGGTTTGGGGAGTAAAGGTTTGACTCTGCACTCCACCAGATCTTCCTGTGGGTAAACCTTAGGGTCTAACTACCCTAATGAAGGGGAAGTGTCCACTCTTACAGGGATGAACACATGCCTTCTGCAGGAGAAACAATGGATTGAACCTGAATCTGAACTGTTTTGGAGCTTCGGATGCTCTGGACTTGGACAGAGCAGTGTTAGTGTTAGACCCTATTTGCTAGTGAGATATTCCCTTTCTTCCACATGGGAGCAAAACTCACCGGCCTTTATTCAAGGTCCAGCCCCACCCTCCCAAGATAGTTTACTGAGGTTTGTGTGTCCCGAGCTAAATGAATTGGTGATACATAGGCTCCAGCTGGTACAGAAAGGAGACATATCCCATCTCAAGCTCAGGCCACCACATGCACATCATTTTAAATTAAAATCTTTTTGGTGGTTTCCCTTCAGCTTCCAGCAGCAGTCTAATGACAGAGTCCTAATTTCTGAAAAATTAATGACTCAGGTCCCAGCTACATGAAAGACTGGGTTTGATCTGTAAATGACTGTGAAAGCTGCACTCCTCTGGGACAATGGACTTTCAGACTTCCTGACAAAAGGGTAACGATATCCAGGAACAAGGAGACAAAGTCGACCTAATTTGAACTAAAAAAAATTTCCTATCTGTAACAGTAATTAAACATGGGAGCATTTTACCACAGAAGACCTCAGTCTTCAGTAAGTTTAGGTATGCTTCTGAAAAACGTGACCCTCTGGCACCTCTAGCAACAAAAATAATTGGATCTGAGTTTGCAAAGGGAAGGAGGAGGCTGACCTGTATGATGCTGGTGGTCTTTTCTGGTCTTGGACTCTGGGAGATGATGGGTTCCTCTGGTCACACCAGTTTTTATGATCACTGTGAGAAGGAGAAATCATCTCACAATATTTTCCCTTCTTCATTAAGACAACAAGTTAAATGAATCTTGCATTTGTGAGCAGCAGCTAGCAAAAGACTGCCTGATAGGTCATCATCTGATTGAAACCTGGGAATGCTGTGATTTTGTTTGTATTTTCCTCTGAAGAAGTGAGGGGTCTGCTCTCTTCCTATAGTCTCTTTGCCTTTTGTAGACTGGACCTAGCCTCAACTACACAGTTCCAGGGCTGCACCAGCACTGCCTGGTCATGTCTCTCACTATATTCAGGTGGGACATTGCCCAAAAGCTTGGGTAGATCCAGAGTCTTTAAGTCTTCAGGTAACATAGGAAACTAAAATTAGAGTTTAGACTCTTCCATCTGTTCCTAAAGTCACACTAAAATCTACACTTTAATCAAGAAGTAGCTATCATACATTTAGGAAATTCCTGAAGACCCTTTTGAATGAGATTTTTGATATCAGAAATCTAGGAAACGAATCCTGAAAAGTGAATGAATCTACAGAAACGGTAGCTCTTAATTTTTATACTACTGTGGCTATACTGATATTATAGTGGATTAGCCACTGTCATTTTATCCTTACTCTGTCTCTGCACACTACTTGCTAATTCCTCTCTCCACAACATCCCACATTTTCTCCTCTCATTCAGATTATCCAATATTTGATCGTCTTCTCTTTATTATAGCAATTTCTGTGTTGCCTCCTTTCTTACACAGACACAAACCCCCCACATTTCCAAGAATTAATTTGGCTTTTTATTGAGGTGCATGTATCCCCTCCTGATTTGTTTCAAAGTTAATTCTGCTTTAAAAGCTGTATAACATAGGTCTTGTTCTGCATCATCTTCAGCCAGTCACTGCTTGTCATTTCAGACTGTTTTCTTCAGTGTCTCACTCTCATATACACTCATCTAACTCTAATAAAGTATGAGGAAAAGTCTTCCTTCAATTTCTCCACTATGTGTTCTTCTTCATATGCCTTCCATGGGATTCATCAGCTTCAGTATTTTCAAAATTAGGGTATTTTTTTTTTCTCTGACAGCACAACCTCAAGCCAGAGAAGCCAGTAATACTTCTGTTTGAGGGTTACATTCTGCATTATTAGTGTGTATTGCTTTACTTGCCCATTTATATTGCAACTAACTCTTCATGCCAGCGTGTGATCCTCTCTGGATAAACAAATAGTCCCAGAATACACGAGGGAACTCAAAGCCCTCATTAAAAAAAACGAAATGGTCGTGTTCAAAAGAATGAACCCAGCTAATTGGGTCCTGCAAAATCCAATTTTCTGAGAAAGTTCTCCAGACCATTCATTTTTAAAACCACAGTGCTTTGTGTTATAAAGCATCTTAAGTCTTTGAATTTTCCATTTAGCCACCATTAGGTCATATTTAAAATTCCTGGTACTCTTATTTAATCTTTAATAAATTAAAATATTATTAGGTGTATTCTGAGTCTGTAACACTTTCCCTAAATAAACAATAATCATAAATCAAATATTCATCATATAATTATGATTCAAGTATATAACATTCCAGATAGGTTTTGATCAATGATGTGATGTCCAAGTGAAGATCTGTGATGAGGGACATTCCTCAAGGGTCAGTATTGGGACCAGCACTGTTTAACATCTTTTCAGTGACGTGGACAGATGGATTGAGTGCACTGTCTACAACTTTGTCAGTCATACCAAGCTGTGTGATGTGGTTGATATGCTGGAGGGATGTCATGCAGAGGGATCTGGACAGGCTTGACAGGTGGGTCTGTGCGAACTTCATGAAGCTCAACAAGGGCAAGTACAATGTCCTACACATGGGTCAGAGCAAACCCAAGCACAAACACAGGCTGGGTGGAGAATGGATTGGGAGCAGCCCTGGGGAGAAGGACTTGGGGGTGTTGGTGGATGAGAAGCTCAACATGAGCCATCAATGTGCACTTGCAGACCAAAAACCCAACCACATTCTGGGCTGCATCGAAAGAAGTGTGACCAGCAAGCTGAGGGAGATGATTGTCTTGCCTCTGCTTTTGTGAGTACTGCATCCATTTCTGGGGCCACAACATAAGAAGGACATGGACTTATTGGAGCAAGTTCAGAGGAGAGGCCACAAAGATGATAAAGGGCTGGAGCACTTTCCCTATGAAGACAGGCCGAGAGAGTTGGAGGTGTTCAGCCTGGAGAAGAGAAGTTCCAGAGAGATGTCATAACAGCCTTGCCCTGATTTGTAGCCACAATGCATGGGAACTCTAGGTGTCTAAGCATGCCAGGGATATGATTCCTTTTAGGTATAACTTCTCCCACTCCACCATGTCTGTATTCTGTATTATATGTATACAACCCAGTGCAAAGCCACTGCCGTCATCACTGGAACAGTATGTGGTGAAAAAAAGAAAAATATATTCATCCTCTGCATCCATCAATTCAGATTTTTTCCACAAATGTGTTATTTCTATTACTTTTTCTGTGTTTGACATAAGTACCACGACTACCACCACAAAGGAGCAAAGACACCAGCAGCCCTTGGAGAAAGGGAAAAAGGGTGGATGTACTCCAAAGGTCAGATTTCCAGCAAACGCACCCAGCTGAAAGCTTTTGAAACCATCTGGAACGTCTAGTAAGTGTTCAGATCACTGCACAAGGTGTCACATGTGGCTTCTTCAGTGTGTAAAACAGTAGAGATACATCCAAAGTAGTCAGGAATTCAAAGTCACATTTCTGCCATGCCACTTATAATGCCTTAATTTGAATGGAGTTTCTTTCATTGAGTACAGAAGGTACTGGAGGTTTCCATCCATTTTATCTCTTCTACAAAATTCTGTATTTTTTTTTCCATAATCCGGCAGCATGAAGATTTCTCTCTTCAGATTTTTATTCCTGATTCTGGGCAGCTGTGACTGCTCAACTGTGTGTACAAGCATAGATTAAAAAGACAGAGGAAGTGGGGAATGTCTGCATCAATGGCAACACTGCAGTTTCGTGCATATAGAGCATGACCAAAGCATATATATATATGTATAATATAACAAATACCTCTTCTCCTCTCAGCTTCATTTTCTATTTCCACATGTCCTTCATCCAGCTCCAGCCCCTTTCATTTCACACTCTTGAGGATACACAAGATGACACAGTGACATCGCATCATTAGTATGAATGAAATGGGACTTCCGTTGACCCATGCACACCCTCCTTTTCCATGAGTTCTGTAATTCTGGATCCTGGTGTGGTTGCAGTGTTTGCATGTTTAAAAGCTACATGAAACTGGCAAAGCTGGAAAGCTGTCAGACCATGCTATTTAGAGTATTTAGTCTCTCTGGTGTCTGCAAGCAGCCTTCACTGTACTTACTTTTAGGGGAGATAAGAATGTTCTTTGGTTTCATATGTCAGGGAACTTTATGATCCTGGCTTCTATACACAGACCTATATTAAATTTTAATTTAGCCTGCTATGTATTTAAATGCATTTATATTGACACACACACGTAAAGCTATATTTACACCTCCAAGTATATATTCACTACATGTTAAATATGTGCTGAAGATATATTTAATGAAAATTTATATTGAACGTTTGACAAACAAAGTTGAACTACCCAATTTCTTCACTAGAAAGAAGAAAAAAGAAAGGCAGACAGAACAGAAAACTCACCTAAGAAAGAAGCTTTAATACTTGCCTTGATATCAAGGCCAGATGGAACCAGTCATGATCCTTCAGGCTGATTTCCTGGGAAATGTCAACGTTATATTCATAACTCCAGGTTGAACTATTGAGTATGAATGCAACAAAGCAGGAGGAGCATTCCTTGCATTGCTGGGAGGCAGAAGATAGGCTTGTCCCAGGTGAGCCATGGAGAAAAGGTAATAAAATCCCACATGATAACTGTGTTACTCAGAAAACAAGCAGAATTATGTTAGCTGGCAGAATTTTGCTCTGTACATTCTCCAAGCTCCAAATGACCAGCATAGGAGCAGCCAGCACACCTTAAAACCATCTTTCTGTACCATTCTATGTGTTTAGCTCTCCAGATAAGTTAAGTAGGAAAAGGCAAAAGTATGTAGGAATATGATGGGGACTTTGGGAAATTCAAGCTTAATGAAATAAAGAAAAATTCAGTGAAGAAACTGAAAATAAGCAAAAGAACCCAAACCACAGCTTTGAAATAGGAATGGTAAATAATATATTTTTGTTCTGCTTGAGGAAAGTAATGATACAATGCATATGGAGGATACACTAGGTTTATACTGGAATTCCTCCTCAGTTACTGAAGTACTGAGAGGTGGACAAGTACCTTAAGGTTTAGGGGACTCCTGCAGGAAGTGGTCAGGCCATGTTCCTGTTGGGGAGCATGGCAGTGGCAAGGAGATGGAGAGCAGAGCAATTCTGGGCTTGCTCACTCCTATGCTAGAGGGATGTCAAGGAAGTACCTTACACAGCGACTCATGACTGGAGGTCACACTACCACTCCACCTCACAGCATCCAGGTGTGGAGCCTGACCATGGCATGCATCCAGGAGCAATTTCTGACACACTTCTCTGCAGAGTGGTATCTGTGCAGTGTGGTGCTGGTACTAGACTGGGGTGAGGTTGTGACATCAGCTCTCAATGCCCAAAAATTTCCCTCTGTTGCCATGAGGTTGGACAGCACTAGTGACGGCAATAAAAACTGTGGGTATGTTTGGTTGCTGGATGTATATGGAAGGTAGGTGTTAACCCAACCTATATGTGAGTGAAATTTGGTGACCTGAGCCTACCTTTAACTGTGTACCAGGATATATGGCCAATCTACTGGAATTTCTTCTTGCATCCTCTGCAAAATCATGTGCCTCAGCTTTTCTGAAATGGCATTTTCAACTTGTTTGGGGAGGAAGGATGAAGAGATGAATGAACTAAAACTCTTATCTATAAAATTGTAAAATAAAACTGTAAAATTGACATTCAATCAGACATTCAATGAGAAAAACATAGTATCTTTGCTGCATGTGAGCAGTGCCATTTTCCAGCAAAGCCAGCGACAACAATTTATGCCTCAGATACTGTTTTCCTGCTGAGAAAACTCTTAAGTTTCATCTCTAAGTGCCAATATTCTATGTCTAAATATTGCTTATGCAAAAGCCATACATAGGGTAAGCAGAGGATAAATATTCCATGCTCAGGGAATAGGAGGAGTTTATGGGATTTTTTTAAATAGTTCATTAAGAAAAAGTGGAGTACAAGGAGAGTATGTTAGAGAGCAGACAGGGAATTTGAAATGAGGTAAGAGAAAGACACGTGATAATTTACTGCCTCATTCTGCAGAGTACCACATGGATGTCATCAGCATGTCTGGATAACTTAGGCCTTGGATGTGCTTGGTGGCTTATGGCATTGTAGTCTGTTCATCCTCTCTTGCCTGTTCCCTCTCTCTGCTTTCAGACTAGGCTGATGAAATGATTTTTGCAGCAATGTAAGATCAGGTGAGGGATCTGGATTTGCAAATGCCTTTTTTTCCTTAAAACAAAAACAAAACCAAAAAGTTTTTCTTAGAGTCATTTTCCTGACGTGTTTCCCAGCCTTTCCACACAAACAACTGTCCTGGCAGAGCTGCAGGGACACTGTACTGCAGCTCATAAACCGGGAGAAGAGCAAGGGATGGAATAAAACACAAAAATACCTCCAGCCAGCCAGTATTGCCACTAGAGACAAGACATTGCAGAGCTGCAGCTTTACATTTTGCTTCTAGCTTGGCTCAGACTCACAGTGGGACTCTGGGAAAGTTACTTGGCATCCCTGCACCTCAGAACCTGGATTGTAAAATGGAGTCATCAATGGTGAAGTTCACCAACATGGTGAAGATCTGAGCAGCACATGAGGTATTGTCTGTGAATGTGTGTAGTATATGATATATTGCATGTGCAATAGTTACACAAAAATCACACACTCTTTCAAACATACCTGCACATACAACTCCTTTCCTATGGACATTTTTTTGAAACAGGCTTATGGCCAGAAGCAAACAGGACTATTTCTCTGGGAATATTGTTCAGTTGCTAATTTCACTACCGGAACTATGTTGCTGCACATTCTGGCCTCCTTCCACAACTGCCTCTATTGAAAATAAAGGGGACTGATGAGCCTATGGATAATGGTAAACATATGGAATGCAGGCAGGACTATACTAAAAGCCAGAACACATTAAAAGGTATTTTAGTTGTTGGCAGCATAAGATCAGTGTACGAAACATCATCTAACAGAGAAATCTCATACCAAAAAGTTTTATACTCTGACAGCATTTGGCATTTTTCTTTCACTTATCAAAAAAATAAAATAAAAAATTACTAATTCAAAGCAAGGGCCAAACTGTTAAGTCTCAAATTAGTTTGTCATAACTGCAAAAATACTGGATCTTTGGTTTTGTTTTTGTTGGAAAGTGTTTTAATTTCAAACTAGGTCACTTGATTTTCTTTTGAGTGTGCACAAGACCTTTGACTCCTCAGAGGACACAGGAGACGAATTGAGTAATGTGATGTCATTGCCTTATTGCCTTGCAGAGTTCTCATAACACTAAATATATTAGTCACTCGCCTTGCCAGTACCAAGAGGGTAGGAAAAAAAAATCCAGCAAGATGATGGTATTATGTAGATGGACAAAAATAATTGTTCCCTATAATATATGTGACCTTCTCTCCATTATTTCCATCCGTTTTTTTAAAGCCCATGAAGGCCATATTTCAGTTAGGTGATATTTCTCACCCAAACATTTGTCTTCTCCTTGCTGTTTACATTTTCTATACAAAACCATTGAAATTTTGTAAGTAGTGACACATTAATATCCATTAAGTTAAATACCTTCAAAACATGATTTTTATATTTTACCTGGACTGGAGATTGTTCTGTCTCAGGTAGATATGAGAGACTAGATATTTGGGAAAAGCATGTGGTTAGGCGCTGCTGGGTTTTTCTCTTGGTGAGTGGAGGAGGTGTAAATGAAGGCATGGTTATACTTCGCAAATACCTGTTCAGACAGTGACGTGACCACTCATTTTTACAAGAAGCAGAGAAAACTGCATTAGTTCTGTTTCTCTTTATAAAGTCTAAGTGTCAGATCCCTGGTCCAGTGAAATGCAGTGTTGGATTTCATACAGCCTCCATGTTCACACCAAATACTTATCTGTTGAGTGATGACAGCATATTCTTACACAGGATGGCAATAAATATAAAGATGCATAATTTTCCTCTCTAAGTTTTCACAGCTAGCATTCAGACAAATCAGTAATTTTTCATACTGACATTAAAATTACTTCATGCAGGTTTTTTGAGTGACTTTTGCTCCTGTTTTTAAAGACACCAATTTTCTTGCGCAAGAGTTATTTTCAGTCTTACCACGTGTGATACAAAATTAGTAATGGAGATTGTGGAAAGTGTGCAAGGACTCATTTGCTAGTACAGGAGATATTTTTTAAAACTTAGAGATTTATCACAATGTGTGGATGAGTAAAGACTACCTTAAAGTATAATTAGCCATTTGCTAATTCTAAAATCAATTCAATACCTCAGGATTTCTTATTAGGGATGTGAGAGGGAAAGAAACAATGTATGCAAACTCTTGTCCAGTGAATAAATTATGGTTGTAAGATCCCAGTTTCTGACAGGCTTAGAAGTTAAAAGGTTGGTCAACCCTTCTCACAATCTCTACTATATAAAATAGCTTGAAGAACTACTTCAGTTTTACTGAGTGACTAGAGGAAAAATATCTTCAAAAACCCCTGCAATTGAAAGTCTCACATGGGCTCTCTTAGTGCTTAAGTGTCTGGACTTACATGAGAAGTGACATGGTTTAACCCAACTATGACTGCACTCATTGTTCAGAACAGCCAATTCTTGGAGACTTAAACCAAGAAGCCAGAGATAGTGCTTTCTCCACCCAAAACTAGAAAGCAAAACAAGCCTCCCCGCCCTTATGGCTCTTGTATCTGAAGCTGAAGTCATGCAGAAAACATCATGTGTTCATAGGAAAGATAATGCTCATAAGTAATTGGTCATAAAACAGATGTGAGTAGATTAAAGAGGAAGGTGCCCCAGGACTCATGAACTGCTCCTCTCTTTTCTCAAATCCTAAAATCTCCTTCTTTTTTAAACAAAACTGTGTTCATTGTAGTTTTCTTATATTTTATACACTGTAATATTTAGTATTTCCAAAATAAAAGAGAGGGTTGCCAGAAAGACATTAGCATAGGGCCAATAATTTTCTGTGGTCTGTAAAGCAATGTTAATGTGTGACTCTCCAAATTTGTTAGATATGCCAGTCCATCAGCCATGACTGAACTCCCTCCAGTCAATCAGTATCTCTTTTGTATTGGGAATCCCAGAACTGGGCCTGGCACTCTAGATCTGTCTCAGAAGGGCTGAGTAGGAGGGAACATATCACCTCCTTTGACTGCTGATAATGCTCCCCTCTGCACGGCCCACTATGTTGTTGGTCTTCTTTGACACAAGAGAACACTGGCACAATGGTGTACTGCAGGACCTCCAGATCTGCAAAGCTGCTTTCCAGGAAGTTGATCACCAGACTCTGTGGTGCATGGGGTTGTTCTTCCCTAAGACTGGGATTTGCATTTTCTCCAGCCTGCTGAGGTCCCACTGGATAGCAGTCCAAACCTCTGTTGTATCAATGACTCCTTACAGTTTGGTAACTTCAGCAAACTTGATGAGGGGTTGTTCTGTCCCATGATCCAGGTCATTAATGAACGAGTAACTATGCTGGTCCCAGTATCAACCCTTTAGTGACCTCCAACTGGACTCCATGACACCGTTCACCAGCCCCTCGAGAGCTTTCAACACCCCTCACTATACACTTAGGTTGCACTTCATCCTCCCTTTCAGTAATGATATTATGAAAGACTGTGTCAAAAGCCTTCTTATGATCAAGATAAATAATATTCACACTCTTTCTTTATCCATCAAACTAGTCAAATCATCACAGAAGGCTGTCAGATTGGTCAAGAATGATTTGTCCATTGTATTCCAAAGCTATTTTTTCCACCAACCTTTTTGTCCTCGATATTTTGGAAATATTTCCAGTATTATTTGCTCCATCCTTTCTCTGGGATACAGGTAAGACTGACTGGCCTCATTCTCCACATCCTCTTCTTTGCCTCCCTTGAAGACAGCAGAGACATATACTTTATTCCCTTCCTCAGGAATGTCTCCCATTTGCTATAATCTTGCAGAAATGATCAATGGCCTCACAATGACATTGGCCAGCTCCCTCAGCACTCCTGTATGCATCCCTACAGGCACTGTGGACTTGTGTATGTTCAATTTGTTCGTTAATCTGATCTTCCTCTTCTGAGGAGGGTCCTCTTATTCACCTGGAAATGTATCCCTTAAAACTACCCTATGTAAAATGACGGAACATGGGCCCCAGCCTCCGCATGGCAATTTAAATTTTAAGTTCTTCAATTCAATTTCAAGGAAGGAATATAAGAACATGTGGCTATATGATACATAGAATATGCTGCAATCTACTTATTTTTATTTAGGAATGTTGCTTTCAAGACTTGCATCATGTTAGCAAAAGACTAAAAAGAGATCACAATGTCTACCTTTGTTTTATGCACGAATACTTGACCAAAAGGTTCTTCTTTGCTGACCAGCATCTTCCTTTGTTCTTCTCAGCTGTCTATCTTGTGCTGAAGTGCTTTCCAAAGAAATTTATGAAGTAGTCCAGAGCCAGCTGTGGAAAGTCAGCCTTCAGCCTTATCAATTCCTTCCTGCTATTCTCTTCTCAGACATAATTTTGATGTTAATACAAGGTGTACTCTGCTCTGGGAGATTGCAGGAAATGCTGTTCACTGATTTCATCCTAGATCACAACCTAATACCTCCTTGTTAATCTTCCCCTGCATGTGATCTTTTTAATTAATACTAGCATCCCTCCAGGATTATTGTTAGGTGTAACATGTTCATATGGTTGACGAGTGGTAGATATCATGAGAACAAAAAATTGTTCCAAAGACATTTGGTCTAGCTCCAGGCAGTTATTTAGGCTTCCTAATTCCTACAAAAGTTTGGAATGTAAATATTTCTAACCCTGATGTCCCAGTGCATCAAAGGGACAGCTCTCAAAAGTCTTGGTGCCCTTTCTGCTTGCCTGCTGCTAGATTCAAGAAGCAACAAGTATTGGTAGAGGAAATTGTTTCAGCTCATCAGCTTTGACCTACCTGTAGTGAGCCACAAAGCTATGAACAGATGAATCATTAAGAATGCTAAGTAATGAAATCACTGACCTTAAAGAGAGGCTCCAGATGGCTCAGAAAACAAATGGCCCATTTTGGATTGCCAGGAGCACATCATCCAGATGCCCTGTTCCATATGTTGCTGGTTCCCAGCTGAATGCCAAGCACAGTGCTTCACTCCTAATTTTTAAATCCCCATATAGAACCAGTCAAAGCTATTAAAATTGCTGTTTCATTCATATTTTCTGCTTTATTAAATTGGCTGAGTGTAGGAGTGATTCATCTTGCATTTAAACGTTCTCATCCCTCTGCAACTCATCTAGAAAAAGGTATAATATGAGTGAAGTCAAAGGATGAGATGGTTTGTTGGATTGATTGCATGCCCAGCCCTGAGTTCTGTGCAGCTTGAAAGCAGAGCAGGACAGCAGTCCAGCTTGCAGGCCAATGCAGCAGTTGGCCTCTCAGACTGTACTCCATTCAGTATTTCCCAGATTCCCTTTTTAGAGTTGTATTTGTAGGTTGCACTAGAATGTTTTATAATTCCATATAGCAAAATAGCAGATGTGAGTGGTTGTACAGCAGCCTGTAGACCACAATCTTTGCTTAAGAGTTATAAATATTGGTTGTCTGAACCAACTCCACTGGCAATTTGGAAAAAAATCAGTGGTGACTCCTGTGTACATTATTTAGACCATTATTTATCAGAATTACGCGGTTTTACCAGCTGATAAGAAAATGTGTCATTATGTTGAAAAATGCTGTAAAGGCTTCTCAGTTCAACCATTTTAGTTTTGCTCATTTTCTTAGCTTTTATCTATGTTATACTGCATGTTTCCGTTGTGACAAGAAAGTGTTTTATCTTCTCATTCCAAAGACAAAAGCATGAACTACATCCCCTAATGTGTTTTGTTTGGGCGCTGGGATATGGGTCACCAGCCAGCTTTTGGTTGAGGAGGTCATGGGCCAGCTTTGTTGCACAAGAATACGTTGAAATTCAAAGTTATTCTACTGTGGTCTGTGGCATTTCACCACAGTAATAATAGAAAATTTTACCTTTTATGTCCTCTTTGAAAGACATGAGGGAAGTGCTCCACTCCCTGATCTTGAGTGTAGGTAGGTTGCTTTTTGAGCTCAGAGGAGGATACATGCATAAGGTTCCTTTCTTCCATGTCTGACATCTCCACAATCAAGAAGATGAGAAAGTAGTTGCCAAAGGGAATTGCAGTTCATATTATGGAGGGGTCTAAGCTCATGGATAAAAACAGTGATACTAGAGAAAAAGCCTGCCTACCTTCCAAAGTACCAGGTAAAAAAGAGTGTCTGACTTGGAGAGAATAAAAAAGGCTCAAATGTCCATGAGCAGCAAGACAAAAAACAGACAGCAGCTTTATACTTATGCCAGCAATTTTATTTTGGTCACACATTTTTGTTACAAGAGGCAGCTGTGGAGATCAAGAGAAAGAAGAAAGTTTCCTTTTGTCTGAGGAGTCCTCTCTCTCCCCAGGGAGAAAGCTCTGGCCATAGACTTAGAAAGTCAAACAGACTGTCTGGGAAATACAGCGAGAGCAGGGTGAAGGCTCTCCCAAACACCTCCTATATGACTTTGGAGAGAATACCTATGCCCTGAATCAAGGTTGGATGGAAAAATTAATTTTAACTGTGTGCATCCCTCTCAGACATTTTAACAGAGACTCAAAGCCCAAGGATATTATCCTCTTGGCAGGTTCCAACCTAAATTAGGTCTTTCAAACTCCACCTCTGTTTTCTTCAGCCATGATATGAATTTGAAGACCAGAATCCAAGACCCCTTTAAAGTTGTCAGTGGAGATGTATTCAAAGAATGAGATGCTAGATAGAGTGTTTAAATTGATAGAAAAAAAATCACCTTTGTCTTTGTTTGTAAAAGCAGAGGTTGGGTTTAATCTATTCCCACATTTTACTAGTTTTCATAGTCATTCTGGCCTGCCTCTACACCCATTTGCACTACCCTAATGAATGTTATTTCTGTTTTGTCAGCATTTATGGTCATTGATTGGCTCTTTCCTCCCAGCCATGGATACATAAAGACATAATTAATGAGAGTTTGGTTATTAATCCTGGTGATAAAAAATCATGTTGTGAGCAGTTACAAAGTAGAAGGTATTTCCTCCTTTCCCATATTTGAGAAATAACTGTGAAAGTAGAAATAGAAGACAGAAAAAAAAAATCAGATAGGTCTATCCACTCACAAGGGACCATGTAGGAGGAAATACAACAATGGAAGGGCCTGGGTATTAAAAGGCTTGCATGAAAACCTGCAATATTGTAACCTGATATAGGTGTAGACTCAATACAGAACTATGAATTATAATTAAAATTTTTGAAACTTATCAAGTTAAGGTGAAGTAGATATTTTTTTTTTCCAAATTATCAGTCTGTTCCCTTCTATAGGACATTTACTGGAAACAGATATCATTTCTTTCTAAGAAATACCATGTAAGAAACTGCTTAAGCAGACATCATCAACAAAAAATTTTTGGGTGATTTTGTCTTATCCTTTGGATAGAGAATGAATGCAGTGGTTGTTTAAAAATAATCTCAAAATAAATAAGTTGTTGTATGGGAAAAGATCTCATGTCAATGCTTGTCTCCAGGCCAACACAAATCCACAGACATTGTTTTTATCATATAAACAAAATATCTTAGATCTAGACTCAGAATTCTCCCTTTTTATACCCATTTATTGAAAATGAAGTACAATTAGGGCAACCAGCTACTTTTGTTTCAGAGAAATTTAAGACTTGTTAACTTCGGGTCAAATCAGTAAATCACTGTTATGGCCACAATGCTTAATGTCTGAGCTTCAATCTGAATAATATAGAATATCAAGCGATGTTGAAGCCTTGACTCAAGAATCTTCAGTTCATGGCTAGCTTATCTGACTGACTTAGAGGAGACCCGTTCAGACAATCCATCTTTTTGGAAAGTGGGACCTTTCTACTTTGAAGAGCTAATAATTTTTCAAAATCTTTATTTTTATTGGACTAGCATGATGTTTAGTGATGAAGTCTGAAAACTGTTACTGGAGTTTTCTATAAGGAAAACGAATATCTAAAAATTCTCTTGCCTCAGCACAACTATCGCAACTCAACAAGATCCACTTGAATTCCACCTTCCTTCGTGTCCCCATAGCAAATACAGCATTTTTTTCTATGCCACACACCCTTCTTTGCAATTCTTTTGCCTTCTTAAATGCTAGGATGGAGACAGATGGAGTTTGTAGCACATTTGAATGTCACCAGCTTCAGTCTCTTTCAGAACAAGCATGGGGAAAGGGAAGGAAAAGGTTTTCAGAAGTGGGTCCACCAGGAAGCCTGCTATTAACACCTCTTTGCTTCTGCATTTCTGAACTGATACCAGAGTGGGAGGAGAGTGGCACTCAACATTAGACCTATGACAGTAAGATCTGCATAAATCAGTAAAATCTTCACCTAACAGGATGATAAAGATTCATAGACAATTCATCCCTAGGAAGAAAATTTAGTGTAAAATAATATCAAGTGAGCAAGGGCCAATTTAGGAAGAGGAAATAGTTTGTTGTTGTTTCCAGGTTGAATATGACAGAAGGTCATAAATTAGTCTTGCCTGTGCTGCCTCTGTTGCCTATGCCACGGCCCATTAAAGCCAAGCTGGCTGCCTGGGAGTATATATAAGGATGTAAATACTGCTGGAGAAGAAGATAAATTTTCTAACTCCCCATCCTTCACTTTCCCTGGCAGCAGGCAGTACCATGAGCTAATTCTCCAGAGCTCTCCTCCTACTTCTCTCTCCTAGGATTAGTCCTTCTCCTTCCCACATCAACCCCACACAATTTCATTGATTCAAATGGTCAATTTTTGCCTGGACAAACCTTTAATAATAACAGTTCAATGACATTCACACTGCTAAAAAACCTTTAACTATCTTTTGTACCGAAGAGTCTCAATCTGTGTTCAGCTTTCCAAAAACTAAAATGTTATAAAGAAATAGAGCTTCACCTATGATTTTTCTACAGTTTCCCACTTGTCCTAGGGTCATAGAACAATTTAGTTTGAAAGAAATGTCTGGACATCATCTGGTCCAAACCCCTGCTCAAAGTTTGAGGTTAGGTGCAACTACAAAGTTGTATTAGGCTGCTCAGAGTCAGATCATTGAGTTTTGATTATGTTCAAGAGGCCATTAGGCAACATTTTACATGGTTTTAGCACCCTCAATGTGAACAAATTCACCTGATATCTAGTGGGATTTTGCCATATTGAAACTTGTGCCCATTGCCTCAACATTTTGTCTTCTACTACTGAGACAAGTCTGACTCTGCCTTCTCACTCTCCATCAGTTGCAGATCACCTTCATCTCCTCTTCCTAAGGCTGGACACACCTAGGTCTGTCAGATTCTCTCTGTAACAATTCTAGTAACATCAACTTGATAAATCATTCCCTGCTCATCTAAGAATTTTTTATGTTTTGGAGAACAAGAATCAGAAGAACAACTGGGGAAAAGGTTTCCTTTCTATGGTGTTTGATTGCTTTTAAAAAAAAAATATAATTCTCATTGATTTAGACAGGTAGAAGGAAATCAGAGTTTTAAGTTGTTCTTCAAGACAGTTTTTTTCACATAGATATGTTTTATACTATTGTTTCCTGTGGTCATTATATGCCTTGTTACAAAACAAGTTGGTGAGCTGACCTTGTGTTAACACTTGTTTCTGGAATCTACTGCGCCTGAAGCAGAAAATGTTTGTGAGTATAATACAAATCCCAGAAAACTCTGCAAGCACAAATTTCACTGGCATGTGTTTCACCTTAGGAAAGGAAGGACAGCTTTTGTGAAGGGTAGCATAAATCTTTCCATGAGGAGTGAAAAAAAAAAAAAATAAAAAGAGCAAGGTACTAACAGAAGCCTTGAGGATGTTAGCTGACTTTGAGATCTATAGTAGGAGTTGAGATTATTCCTAACACACAGTGTACTTTATGGGAAAATATGTTTCAAGATTAAGAACCATCAACATCCCTCCCCTGTCCCCATTACTATAGTGCCTGGATTACAAGAATGAAAGGGTACAAAGCTGAGAGGCACAATGAGTTTTTGACTCCAGACACAGAGCTGTTACCAGTCATCAACCCAGCTGGGAGGAGATGGCTGAGGACTGAACCAGAAGAAGGCAGAAGCCAGGTGGCAATAGTTGGGCAAATAATGTCATGGTGTGCCTGCTCTCGGTGGAGGAAAATGGCCTCTGACAAAGAAAATTCCTCAAGTTTCCCTTTTGCTTCCTGAGAGTGAGGAATGGAGAAACAGCCAGAACTGGTAGAGTCTGAGTGAGCAGGGAAGGAACCCTGTGTGGAGAGAGACACTGGCAGTAACCCCAGGGCCACCAGTGGGACTGATGATGGAAATTTTTTCAGTTGTAAGGATGGGGCAGTGCCTGCCTCTGCTATAAAAGGGAGTGATAAATTGAGAAAAGGAATACTGTGAATGGGAATATACATCATATAAATACACATAGACTGTATGTATGGGGGTTTTTTATGTTCTGTCATATTAGAGCCAAATATTGCTGCAACATCCAGTGTGCCCAATACTGGGAACTGCAGCTGCTCTTCATGCACAGCTTCTGCCAGCAGAGGCTGGATCACAATCAGAACCAATGTGTGAAGTGCTATGCATTAGATCACCTTTGGCCACACTCAAGCAGTTTTAAGTCTACTTGCATCACATCTATTAATGTGCAAACCAGGAGTAAGCTGGTCCAATGAGTGCTCCAGGCACTCTGAAAGATCTCTTCCTGGGGGGTGCTTTACATTTACGCTCGAGGGGCACTCTAACTGAATCTTTTTAGGTTTTATGTGACCAATTTATATCAGTTTAACTTTAGTCCCTTTGCTCTTCTCTTTACAAGTAAATTGAGTGTAGTATAATGAGACCAGAATCTCTCACAATGTAAATTATGGGTGGGTGCAACTGGCACCGTCTTCTTTTAATATAGCTTCTTCAGTTAGCTATGGAAACAGTGTTTTTCCTAAGCCTGTCTGGCGAGCCTTACGTCCTGGTCCCTCTCCACTTGTAGATGCTGCTAAAGTTTCCAGGCTCAGAAAAGTCTGAAAGCGTGTCTGTCCTGGAGGAAAACTTGCATCTCCTTTGGGCTGCTTTTCAAAGGCTTTCATCACAGCCGGAAGGAAAACCTTACATGTGAAAATAAAGCCAATTTCTTTTATTTTGAACATCAAAATGAATTAAGCATTGTGCTCTGTAGGTGTCCGCAAGTTCACAGAAATATTTATTTCCCATGAAAATGTAGTGGAATTAAAAATCCAAATAAACCCACAGCAGAAACCTGTCCTTCACCTCTACCAATTGCAAGCTTTAAAAGCTCCAAAACAGAGCACAGTCTTTTCAGGGTTCACATTGAGAAGCTGTTGAAAAGTGTAACCAAGCGTGACTAATGACTACTGGGATATTTGCATGGATTCTGCTTACAAGCATCAAGTGTGTGAATCCAGATCATTTGAGGAGAAACATAAGCAGCACAGACAGAAGTTAAAAGGCTTGTGTGGTGGAGGACAATCACAGGAGGTGGAGAAGTAACACAGCCACTACCTCCTGGTACTGGGCAGCTATTCAGTTGCGTCCAGTGAGAGGGAGGGTACATTGTTTACCTGCAAGGGTTGATGGTCTTTAATTAGAAACCAAAGAGTAGTAGAAAGAAGATAATCAATACCATGTATTAATGCGACCTGTAAATTATGAAATGAGTATTTGGCAGTATTCTGCATTATGAGAGTTATTTATTCCAGTGGAAGATAATATAGCCCACCAAAAAATATTCAGTATGAATTGCTCAGTGCTGCAATCTTCCCTCCAAAAGCTTTATGCACCATAAAATAAAAATTCCAGAGACTCGTCAGGCTTTAACGCCCTGAGCAGCTGTATGACACGATATGTCTGGTTGGAGTCGGTGAGAAAAGAGGTGCTCACATACTGCTGTGGGCTGATCTCATTCGCAGGGGCATCTTTAGAGACCTCTTAGGAGGAAACCATGAGTTTCTTGGTACTGTCTATAGTATGCATATGGCCTTCATCAACTCACATCTACATGACTCTCATGTAGACTGTGCTGCATGCATTTTTCTGTGCCTCCCAAGGAGAGGAGCCAGATGATTTTTCAGGGCTTCCTGTCACTAAGGGTAAGAGCTAGAGATACCAAATTCAGCAGAGAGAGAAGGGAGCAAGGAGCAGCTTGCTGGGGAGGCCCATCTCTCTCCAGGAGTGGCAGAGGTGCTGGGAAGAATGGTTCATAGACAGCTCCTACCCAAAATGTTTTCTCGGTCCCCCAGGCCCCACAAGCTCTGCACCTCCTTCCTTGCCCCGTGCAGTTTCAAAAGGAACCAGAGGCAATCCAGGAGTTGCTGTTGTTCAGCTGTGTCAGACTTGCAGTTGCATGGAACCACTCAGCTGAGAAGGGCTCGGCCTCCCCCTTAAGTCTATGTCAGCATGTGTCAGGGCTCCACTTGGAAGGAGGAAAGATGCTCTTTCCGTCACCATCCCTCTTCATGGGGAAGTGATGCAGCTTTCCACCCTAGGGATGCTGGATATCCAGCATCAGTGTAATTCTGCCTTTGTACTTGAGTCAGGGAGAGAAGCCTGAACAGTGAGAACAGGAGGACCTGAAATCCAGTTTCCGTTGCCTTCCAGCATCACATGGGAGACAGCAATGCCCACAGTGGGGAGACGAGGGGAAGGGAGGTATGCATTGCCTGTCAAAGACCTCCAGTCCAAAGGCACTATGGTATTGCCACAGATACTAAACATCCGGATCTAGAACTGCATGATTGAGGTGTCCTCAGTATGCCCATGGTCCCAATCCAGGATACGTGGAATAATCTATGTAATTATATTCCCCTTAGTGCTTCAGAGAAGTCCCAGTGACTGTAATACATGCTAACTTAATCTTAGCCACAGAAAAATGTGTTTCTAATTTACAAATTCGGCAATTTTTCAATAAAAGTTGTTGCACTTTGTCTGATCTATTCTCAAAATACGGAAGTGCTTGAAGCATGACCACCTGCAATAACAGATTACTGTTCCCTAAAATATTGCCATACACCTACAATGTGGAGGCGTAAAACTTCTCTAAAAAAGATCTTTGTTATTTTTTCTAAAAGAAAGAAATGATCCCAAAGTAAAGCTGGTTTTCAGCAGCCTCTCTGCTCCCCAATGCAACTGGCATCAAAGTCTAATGAAAACCTGTTTGCGGACACTGGATCCGATCCAAGGTACACTATTGGCATATTCTAGACCCCTTGGGACATGACTCATATAAAAAACACAAGGCTGTCATCAGATGGCTGGTGGCTCAAATAAATCAAATTTACTTTGAAAATTGAGGCATACCAAAATTTTATTAGGTGAAACTTTGGCATTTCTTATAGCCAACTCGCACATATATATTTTTATTACTTACAGCAGTTTAAAAGTATGCTACCAATCATATGCAAAACAAGACACGATTGCAAATGTACATTTTTTACTGGGTGGCAGGAGGAACTGTGTTGTTTTCTTTTAAAAGCCCTGAATAGTGCTGCATGTTTGTTGAAGGTGGCACAGCAGAAAGGACCTCTCTGTTTATTTTCCTATGAGTGGCTGGGTGCACATCCTCTGTTTGTGGTCTCCAGCCCTGACTTCAAAGAGCAGCTTCTTATACAGAATGATCACTCACTAAAGCTATCAACTACAACACAAAAATTGGGTATAATGTTTGCAGCATATGTTTACAAGAAACAGACATAAATGCTGCTCAAGTCCCTCAATGATCCAGAAGGAACCTGATCTTCAGGCTTGAAGAGGCTGTTCCTGCAGTAGTTCATGTGCAAACACAGAGCCCAGTGTTGCCACAGCCAGTGCAGCAGCCACTCCTGACTCAGGTGTAGGGACCCCTGTGTAGGGACCTCTCCCCTGCAGCCAAAGTTCAACTTGAGCATGAGGAAGAACTTCTTTACTGTGTGGGAGACTATGCACTGGAACAGATTGTCCAGAGAGGTGGTGGAGTCTCCCTCACTGGAGATATTCAGTAACAGTCTGGATGTAATCGTGTGCCATGATGACAATGCTTGAGCGGGGTGATTGGACTGGATGGTCCACTGTGGTTCCATCCAACCTTACTCATTCTGTGATTGCTTTGCCCACACCCAGAGAGGCTCACTGCTTGTTTCAACACCAAAGGCACTATCAAATATGGCAAAACAAAGGTTGGATTCCTTTAATCCTTCAGCAAATTAATTAAAATCAAGGCAAAGGCCATATTTTGGAGAAAAGTACATGCTTTTGGAACTGATGATAGAAGCCAAATACACAAATTAAAAGAAAATACATTAATTTTTATACAATCTCTCAGTAGACAGAAGAGCTAAACTCCCACTGACATTTCTAAACTTCATTTATCCAAGAGCGCAGCAACATAGCCTCTGTTTAAACTAGTAACAAAAGGAGTAGAAAGCTGCAGATTTGGTCTAGTTTTCTCTCAAACTATAATGACAGTCTATGAGAATATATTCAGATACAGTCCGAGAAGGATACTGGCTCTGCTCCAAAATAACTTAATTCAGTGTGCAAACACAAAGAAAGGGAAAATAATGTCACTGTGGATAAAAACCATGAGATTGCTTTATCTGACAGTGTGCAGCTTTAGGATTGAGATATTCTTGGCCAAATGCTGACACCTCTGTCACACAGGAATGAGCCTCTGAGTTACTCAGGAGCTGGTTCCTGGGGAGTGCTGCAGTCTGCTGCTCTATCCTGCTGGGGACTGGGGCTGGTTACTTAAAGGAACTCACCCCTGAGGCAGGTGCTTCTCAACGTGGTGAGCTTCTCAACGTGGTGAGCTTCTTCTCAAAACCACAGAGTATAAACCAAAACAGAATTTAGCCCCAAATATGAAACACTGCAAACCTTAAGAAATGTACTATTCGGTGGTAAAGAGATGCATTTATAAGGAAGTGGGAAAACACTGCCTTGGATGTGTGGGCTGAGTCCTTACGGGAGTGTTAGGCAGACTTACATTCTTACAGACCCTCAGGATCATTGTAATTGTCTTTCCTTGAAGGAAAAGCCACAAAAGTCCCTTTTACTACATGGGAAGAGCAAGGTCAGAGCTGAAAAACTGCCTTCAGAGTCTTCCATGATGGACCATCTGACCAGTTCTTTAGGAATCAGGAAATTTGTCCATTTTCCCTTTGACAGACAAAGAAACATCATCTGAAGCTAAAAGAAGTTACCTCTGATATGCAGCACTTACAGTGAATTTAGAGTATGCATGTTCATGAAGCAACACTCTCTCTTTACATATTCCTAATACAATGGGCTGTGAAGGTTTTTCCAACAGCTGATCTAAAGCAGTTGAAGAAACAGTTCCTTTGATATTAGTGGACTCTCTGCTTAGCCTTTATGTTGCCAGGTGTGTTTGTTTAGCCTGGGGCTGGAAGTAATGGCACTCCACACACTTGAGAAATTTCTGCAAAATTCTGCATTCTTCCCTTATCATGAATGGACACATACTTCCTCTTGAAATAACAGAAAACTGAGTAATTAAGACAGACATAAGCAGTATTTAGTCACTGAAATGTAGTGTTATGACTTAAAACTTATCCCCACAGAAATTAGATCAGTTTCCAGGAAAACAAACAAAAAACAAAACAAAACAAAACAAAAAAAAAAAAACAAAAAAAAAAAAAAAAAAAAAAAAAAAAAAAAAAAAAAAGAGGAAAAAATATAACAAAAATCATATCAATTTGCAAGTGTAGGAGAAATAAATCTGGTAGTCTATGGGTCTCTTGAGATAATCTGTTGTCGCTTGGATGCACTGCTTGTGTAACACCAGTGTTAGTGTTCTCCATCTCATTGTTTGGCTCTTCTACATATTTCCACAACTTTCTTCCCCCTAAATAAAATTAAAAAAATCATCAGGTCATAAAATATTTCTCCAGTTTAATTTAAAAAATAATATTTACTTTCTGCACAATTTGAATTTGACCTACTTTTGAATATGCATCAGGATGCAGACTTTAACTACATGATCACATAGTATTTTTCCCCACAGGATTACAACATTTTAATTTGTAAAATAACTTTTTTCCCAAGTCCTTAAGTTTTCATTCATTAACTCTGAGCCTGGAAGAAGAGCTGCCACTGAGAAAGGGAAGTTTCTCCTTGTTACCTAACTGCCCCAGGATCTGTTCCTCAGATTTTGCTTTCCAGCCATGACTTCCTTTCCAACCCATTTCTAGTTCTCCTTCCTAAATCTTCTTCTGATTTATCCTTCCTTATTTCCATCTCTTAGACCATGCCTCTTGCCTAAGTAGTCTCATATTTCCTTTCCACTTGCCAGTGATCCCGCAGGAAACATCTTGCTGCCATACTGTGTCTTTCCACCCAGCTTTGCTGTCGTCTTGAGCTAGGTTCAGATCAGAGGACTTCCTCCTCCTCTTCCAGAGAGATTCTCTGGCGTGTGGCCACAGGAGCACAGGAGGAGCCACTGGAGTGGGGCTGAGCTGGGACAAACACATTGCCTGAGCAGCGACACCTGCGAGTAACGTGAGCATGCTCAGCAGCATTGCACTCTTCCAATTGATCCCATGGTAACTTCCTGCCTACAGAAATGGCCTTTTTGCCAAACCTTAGCTAGTCTGGGCAAGCTTTCACAGGAGTAGACCTGGTAGAAAGACCACATGAGAAGGGATGTGTCATCTAGTGTGGTGGTACTTGAGTTTTCTCTTTTTTGAAAGCAAAAGTCAACAGTTTCTTCAAGAGAAGCAGAGATGTTTATTTTTTTCCTAGTGCAGTCTTGGCTATAGATATAGACATGGACATGGATAGGAATAAGGCCATGCAGTTTCTTTTGCCATAATATGTGTTCAACTGCTTATTAGAAAGTTCACCCAACTACAGATGACCATTTGGAATATTCAAATCATAGTTTTGGAGAGTTGCTAGCAACTGAAACAGGATCTTCTGTTGGGATGTGTCAACAATCTTAGCACATGGTAGTACAGGTCATCCTAAATGTCACCTGCAATGTCATCCTACAACCCACCCCACACATAGTCATTTGACTCTAAGTATCAGATCCCCTCAGTCTGTTGTGGTAGTGATATGTGACAGCTGTGTCACTTGTGAATGAACCAAAGAAACCACCAGGAGACCCTGCTGGTAATTTCATTTATGTGTGGATTCTTCTTACACCTGAGTGAAGAGATGATGGGCAGGACCAGAGACAATCTCTACCTTCTGACTCAGCAGAGACATAAGGGAGTCCCTTACTAAAGCAGCATAGATGAATCCTGCATCCCCAATCTTCAAAAAATCAAATTTCAGAGCCTGTGATACTGTGGAGGTATTGTTTGGAGGGAGTACTGACTTATTTACAAACTTTTTTCATAATTTCAAACTTCTCTTTGCCATGAATTACAAGCAAATGTTTCAGAAAGCTGCATCTCTGCTATAGTCTGCCCACTCTGAAACAGTTGCATTAAGTTCCTTGTACAGGGTATGGCATATTCTACCAGACTTTGAAAATTTAAGCTGAGGGATGCAAATTTCACAGAAAAGAATAGAAAATTAATAGAAGTGAAACATTCATGTGCAGCTGGAGGCTGGGTCCACAAGGACCTCCAGCTCTGCAGAAGACCTGTCACAGTCTTGGGTTTTCAGTCTAATTAAGGAGAAGTTGGAGGCTTTGCAAAAGTAATTTCTTTTGTACATACATAGCTGTTTTATGAACCAGACTTATTTCCTCAGTGCCAAATTGCATTTCAGAATGTGTCCTTGCTAAATAGAGTGAAATGTATTTCCATTTGTCATGACTGAGCCATATTTTAGCTGAGGGGGAGGCAGAAGTTCCAGTACCATTTCCTGAAGTTAACGACAGACCTGCCATTAATTTCGGCGTCCCAGGATTTAAGCAAAGAGATAACAGACCCTCAAATGGTTTTAAGTTCATTGAAATGTTAGTCCAAAATGAAGCATATGCCATTCAGTTAAGATTCACGTTTACACAGCTGAAGATGACAGGTCTAGTTTAACTGAAGACCGGAGGAGAAAACGATGCCTCCTCCTACATGATCTGCCCCCTGAAGAAAACATCTGCCTGCATGTTTAACCAGGAATGTGAACTGCTAATGTAATCTGACCTTTAGACAAAGGGAAGAGTATTGCTCCAATGTACAAGTACAGAAGAGGCTAGAATGTAACAAAACTGTTGACTGTTTTCTGCACGTGCAGATAAAAACACAGTGAAAACATATAAGGACTGAAGAATATGATTTCTTAGTGAGTCAGGCTTTCAGGCATTGAGGAGAAAACCTTAGAGCTTAAGGTCAGCATGGTGTAATTCTTGGAAATTATCTGAAGTGGATCCACTGTTGTCTTTTAGTAACAACGAGTATCAGGGCTGTGTAATCTTGATTCAAAACCAAATTCATGCAAGCTCCTATTTAGGCCAAGGGTCAGCACTTCATAAGAGCAATAGGCTTTTGAGGGACAGATATTTTGTAATGGTCTTTTGAGATCAAAGAGCTTTCTAGGATCTGGTTGATTAAACTTAATACTCAGTATCTACAGGATAAATGATGTGGCAGATCTCAGTAGCCTTGTGTCTGTGCAAAGAGCAGAGGATAGAAAGGACCAGAGAGGCTGGAGAGGACCCTTGGTTTTTGTGTAGATGGTGTAAGGAGGGTATAAATTTAGGGTTTTTTCTGCTGCTTAGTACCCAAACTGCAATTTGAGGCACTTTGAGGCACTTGAGGGATGCAGAGTCCCTTCTTTTGCATATTCAAGAAATGGCTATGCACAAACCCATGACAAACCACAGGCACAAGAAGAAGGCTTGACTCCTGTGGCTGAAAAGTGTGTTTTCCTTCAGTGACACAATCCAGCTTTTCTAACATGAGACTCACTGCCTCAGTAGTGGTTCACGCAATAATGTTCTTCCACTATGTTCTTTCAGACCTACTTTTTTGGGTAATGAGAGTTGTTCGTTATGGATTTGACATTGGAGAGACTCACTGGAATGATCCAAGTCTGCATCAGCTAAAAATTTCTGAGACCAGCTGAGGCACTTGTTTTCAGAAGGGTTACTGGAGAGAAGCTATCTGTTCTATGGAGTCTTAGAGCTCTGTTAAAAGCAGCCATAAGCAGCCCAGATCAGTAGTCTCAGTAGTTCTGCCAGGGCCTTCCTTGCTTGATAGCATCAGCAATTTACAGGTTATTCAAAATGCTGCTGTAGTATAGAGCATCTGTACATGTTTGGTCTTCTCACAGTGATGAGCTACTCACTTACTTATCCCTTACTCACAACTTATCCCTTAACTGTCTGATGGTGGAGATTTTCTGTCCATCTGTCTATTAGCTGCTTACCCTGCATTTGTTATGTTTGCATACATCTACCATGGATTCTTTCACCTTCTGTACTACTAAACTCTGTAACTTTTGTACTATTAAACTCTTCTCAATTTCTGTTGGTCATCAACTTCTCTTTGAAGTTGATGATTGATGATTGAAAAGGTCTCCTCTCTGCCATCCTTCATCCACAGGAGCTGCGACCTCTTGCCTCGCTGGTGGCACCAGGTGTGGGTGACCTGCCTAGTTCAGACTGCTTGCACTGCCTGCACTGCCTGCAGGAGGTGAAGCCCTGTTGCAAGGAATGGCGGAATGTCCCTGATGCCAGCAGAGGAAACCTTGGAGCAGCACACCCTCATGGCCTCTACACCTATGAGAGTAGCAGTTCCCAGAGTAGTTCCCACCAAACCATGCAGGCAGCTGCAGAGCTGTATATTACCCACTGGTTTCTCACATATTTAGCACATTCTGTAATTTTTTTTACATTCTCTGTAGCAACAGTCACTTCAACAAGGATTTTCTCTGTGTATGATTTAGCAATGCTGAAGTCATATCCAGATATGCTTTTGAGCAGTCCCTAATGCCATTACTGTAGTTACAAGCAGCAGACTGTGAAATCAGATCTACATTAAGACTTGCTTCCCTAATTGCAAAGATGTCCAAATGCCGCTTAAATGAGTACAGAGCTGATATGTTGTTCTCCAACAAGGTGATTTGGAGTCCTTTGCTCTTCCCCTTTTGAGAAGGTGATTGTTCTTTTTCATGTAATTTATTTTTTCAGTGTTTTGCTTGTGCTTGAATATGCTTTGAAGATTATTTACCACAAGAAGAATGAGAAAAAAAGCATAGTCCAAGTGCCGCCTGTGCTGTCTGCCTCACCACAAGTTTATCTGCTTTAAAGATTAACAGATGTTGTCAGAGCACCCTAGCATTTTAGTAGTTGTCTTCATTGCAGGAGCAATTTGTAGCACAGAAGGGATCAAGTCAGCTTCATTCAGTCACTGGTTTTTGAATGCCTTTATTTTGCATTTCCCTTACAACATCATCAAACTCTTTTAAACAAGAAGTGCTCCGTTAATTTAATTAATCTGGCCACATATTCAAAAATTGTTTTTTCTATATTTTATTTTTATGATTCAGTTTATAAAAGGGGAAATGCTCCATCCTCGCCAGTGACTTTTGGGACAGGTGATTTTGTAGAATTTCCACAATCCCAGCAAACGTTTTTTCTGGCGGTTTAATAGGAGCTGTTAAACTAACAGCAGGTTGTACCTTTTAGCATCTATTACACTCAGTAAACCCAGCACATTTTTCCCATCAGTTACACTCTGTGATTACACATCACTCTAGTCTCAGTATAGGTGGGCCAGGCCTCCTCTGAGCAATTAAACAAGTCATTTTCCCGCCAACAGCCAGACATATTAATGCTTTTCAAAACACACACACACACATACACACACACACACACATGCTTACACGTGCACACACACAACCTCCCAGCTGCTCAGTTTGCTGCTCACCACCCGCTGGGCTCTGTGGTTGCTCCCTGGCATGGGATTAGGGTTCTGCCTTCAAAGCCAGCAGCTGGAACTGTGACACTTGGCCCACATCTGCACCATAAAGGCGGCACGCGCTGGAGCTGCTCCCTCACCACACGCTGCACAGGAGCTCTCCGGGGTTTAGACCGCTGCTCCGGTCATGGCAGAGGGGGCAGCAGTAAAGCCCCAGTGTCTTCACCACACCAAAACCAAATGTTTCACTGATGTGTCTGTGTGGAGCACTGATGCAGTAGAAGACCTTTCCATGGCCCATTTTGAGCATGGTTTGTGCCTGCTGCTGCTACAGCAGAGTTGGAGTGACTCCTGGGTTAGAGTTGGTGATCAGGGGGCTTAGGGGGCTCCTACCTTGTCCCAACACCCTGCCAGGAGCAGGAAGGGTGGTTCACCCGTTAGGAGCAATTGGTCTTTCCAGATAACTATGCTGAAGAGGTGCAGCTGGGATTTTTCAGCAAATCACACAGAACAAGAAACACAAACTGTAGTGAACATCCTCTCTGAGGACATCCCAAGGAATTAAAGAAGAAAGGTCTTTTTACTTTATTTTAGCTGTTCTTGGAAGAATGGTAGTTGGCCCATGCTGAAAGCCCATGTCTGTGTCCTGACCTTGTTTATTTTGCTAGGGTAAGCATGGCCCTAATTTTTCTATTGATGATGCTGGGATGACTAAGAGATTTGACAACTTTAATGTAAGAAATTTCCTGTCTAGCTCAAGTGAGCTTCTGACTGCCTGCTGCTACATATGAAAATAGCTAGATAGGAAAACAAATTACTAATTTTAAAAACAAGGCATCTCAAGCTTTAGTGCACCCACTAACAGTCCCTCTTTTCATGGATCAGGTAGCTATTCGATCTTGCTTTTTACAGAGAAGGACACCTTAGAAGATTTTGTACTTTAAACCTCAGTGAAATGTGGTTACCACTGCAGAACAGCCTGGTAGAAGGTAATGCTGCAACTTCATATGAAGATGATATAGGAGAGTTCTTGGAACCAGTGTTCAGTGGGACACCCCGCACTGAGTAGTCATTAACTGTGCAGAAGGTTCTTTCTGGAGGGAAAACCAATTTTTTAGAGGCTGGGTTTTTGCTAGGGAATTTTGGCAGTTAGACTCTCATGATTCTCCATGCTGGGAACTTTCATCAGCTACAACAAAAATAAGAGCAATTGGCACGTGGGATTTCTGTGTCCTGGAAAAAATGCAGAATATGGGGCCTATAAGACTAGTGTTAAGCTCCACTGAAATTTCTCCTTTCATCTCGTGGACACGATAAAGATGGTGAAAGTATTTTCATTTGTGCCTCTGGGCCCAAACCTGCATGGTAAAGGACCGTCCTGATTTCCCATTAGCTTCAGTGAGATTTGAGGCTGCTTAGCAAAGGGGAATCTTGCACTTGTCAAAAAGCACCTAAAGAGCAGAGGGGATTCTTTATGCAAGAACCTGATGAGAGCAAAACATTTAAAGTGTTTTAGCACACCGAGATACAGTGGAGAATGCATTTGTGAAACAATAGATCTAGCAAACTGGAGCTATCTTTTTTTCTTTCTTTTTCTCTTTTTCTCAATTACTTGCTGTTAAAACGCTTGACAGATGCCTAATTGATACAGTCAGAAATAGTTTTCCAATCACGTATCACTTTAATTATCCAATGGTCTTTTCAGATCTCTCATGGATACCCCATTTTATTGAGATAAATTATTTGCTGTGTTTCAAGATTCTCTACTTGAATTCTTCTTACCTTCTCATGACTTTTCCCATAGGAAGACTTTGTAAGAAGGACTTCATGCTATTTCACCCACAAAGGTACATTTTTCAGAAGATTTCATTTGAAAGTTGAAGTCCAAGTGCAACACTTTGTATATTAATGAATCAGTACTGTAACTCTGACCTAATGGAAAGTGTTTCATGATACATGTTACTTGGGATTTTGTGCCTGTGTGAACATTGTGTTCTCATCTGCATATCCCAGAGCCATATTTGTGAGAGGCGCCTCTGACTGTATATTTCTTGGTGCTTTGTTTTACATATATAAAATTGATTTCCAGCTTTAGTGGAAGTAGTGCAAACTTTATCAATGATTAAAGAACATCAAAAAATGTTCAAGCTAATGATAAAGTTGTAATCCATGATAGTACAGAGAGGATTTTGCCCAAGGTACAAGGTACTGGACTTTTCATTTTCAAAATTATGAGATCTGTCCATCCCTAAAATACTTTAATGAAAGATAAAATGTTCCACATATCTGAAAAATCAACTTGCAAAGCCTAAAATGCTATAAAACACCACAAAGAAAAGGTACCTCTTGAAAATATGTTCTCTGTGTTATCTGCTGTCTAATGAGGGCTGATCCTGCAAAACATTCTACACTTGGGCTTGAGGAGAACAAAAGAAAAGCTAAATCTATCCCTGTAGATGTCATGCTGTAAGGCATATTGCAGGACACCATTAACTAGCCATGTTCCCATAATTGCAGTAACACTTCAGTAATGTTGTCACAGCTTTAGAACACTGGCCTTTAGGGACAAGTTAAAAAATTAAGTTGTCAAAAGCTATTTGGAGGGATTTTTTTCCCCTCCCTCTTCTAAAATAATTTAAGCTTTTTTTTTTTTTTGAAGTTGATATTGTCACCAATCACATTCACAGTTCTGGTCACTGAGTGACATCCCGATTAACATTTCTCTAACACTTTAAGACAAACATCACTGTCCATGCTCTCTCCACCTCCCTAAAACATTTCTTTGGGTTGTCACCTATCCCCATCATCAAATTTTCCATTGGAAATACTATATTGGTCCTCTGGTTTCACAGATCACTCTGGTCACAAGGCTCACCCAGTCATTAGTGCCCCCATGCAGTTATTTTATGGAAGCCTTACTCTAAATGCTTATAATTTATATGAAGGATGTTAATGATCTGTAAAAACAAAGTGCATGTTCAAGTGTCCACTTCATGCTTGGCAACAGCTGAAGGATTTGGGGCCCAAAGAGGCTGCATGTTGATCTGGAATGGCCTAGGGTCTTCTGTCTTGGCTGAGAACAGGCTCTTACAAGTGGGATAGTGTCATCCACTCCACAACTTTGCTGCTGGAGAGGGAGAAAAGCTTCCAGGGCATGACAAAAGTCTATAGGGGATAGTATCTGCTAAGCTGCATGCTGGTTAAATGTGTTTAGTCAGCAACAGGTATAAAAAATAAAAGTAAATCAAGGAAAAGTAGGTGTAACAATGACTCTTTCCAAATCCTTACCACACCTGGTATGTAGCATGCACTTTTGCAGATGATATAATTTACCCTTTATTACTGCATTATAGATATATATTGGATTTGCCTTTTTAAGTAAGGGATGTTAACAGCCTTGAATAAAATTGGGACGAGCAGCATAAACAGGATGGCATATAAAGTGTGATACAGTATGCAGAGGGCAAAGTATGTTTGAAGGTTAGCTTATTAATAAAACATGGCTGGCCTTGATTTAGTTTATAAGAAACTTAAGACATTTATCAACATCTGTCTGAACCCATTTCCAGTCTCTTTGGCCTCTGTTGTGGATAAGCTGATTAATAAAAGATGATGCCTTAGGAAGGAAACTTAGATCTTTGCAAGCAATGACAAAAGAAAATTCAGTGCTTAATCTACATATGAAAGGAAACTGGAAAAGTAAACTAGTTTACCACTACATCCCAGGATGCCAATCTCTTATAACATTTCATCTGACTTAGTTTTGGCTGGAGTTTGGAAAAGTAAGAAAGAATTCCAAAAATTAAGTGTGGAATTAATTTACAAAAAAGATCCTAGTGCTCACTTAGAGAGACTCTGAAATCTAATCCCATTCCCTTGTGGCTTCCTCCTCTCAGTGTTTTTAACTTTGCAGCTTTCCGTGTTTGTTTTTCATTTGTCTCCTTGATCCTTTAGTCTTTCCTTTCCCTTAGGCTAGAATTAAATTCTAATACTAAACAAGTGCCACACTTTGCTTATGATAGTTGTTGCTCAATAAAATGTTGCCCTCAGAAGCCAATTAGTGAAATATGTTTCTCGTAATAACCAGTAATTTGTTTAATTTTCATGCATTCTTGCCTGATAGTTGGGCAAAGAGATGCACATGGATAGTTCCTGCATCTGGAACACAGAGACAGCCCAACATAGCTGCATGGTGAAGGGTGTTCCCTGCACAGGTCCCCGGCACCCAAGGTGTTACCCTTGCCATGGGCATTTTGGCCCTTGCTGTCTACATCACAGATGTGGACTGCCATCTTTCCAGGATGGGAAGCAGCATGGCCACAGCAGTGCATGCCCTGCCTGGGCAAACACATCAGGGATATCTCTGTGTGTGCCCTGTGCTGGGGCCCAAGCAGTTTCTCTTCATGGCACCACAACCTCCTAACTTCACAGGTCCACAAACTTCTTCTGTTATGTGACTGGTATTTGGAAACTGGATTTTGCACCTCATCCTCCAACCTTTCTCCCAAGGAGAGCCTGAACAAGCAGTCCTTGGAAAGAGTCCCTGGAGCTAGTCCTCTGCCCTGCTTCAGCTTCACCAGGGTGCTGCTGCAAGGATCATGTCAATACAAATCTACCACCTCTTCCTTAAAAAAAGGGTGGCTGCAGATGCCTTGCCTTCTGGGAATTATTTCTGACCTCTTAAAATCTTCAGGCAGGAGGAGAGAAATCAGAGTGAATATCTGGTTCAGTGTTTTAACATATGAGTGAGGCAACCAAGCATTTCTCTCCTTAAAACTTCATGGCCTGGAGTACCCTCCCATGAGCAGTGGGCATTTAAACTCATGTCTCACTTCCCAGAGATGGCTATGCTAACCAGTAAAACACTGAGGAAAGAGAAACATATTTTGTGGCTTCTCATTCAGCTCTGGAAAAGATGCTGAGCTTGTCAGGGACAGCAGTCATTTGAACAAAATAGGCCAGAAAAAACCAAAACCCATAGGCTTTCCATAAAAAAAAGATGTAGATGCCAACCCAATGGGAATATTGAACATTGTGAAAGCAGAGAAGGGAGAGACATTTCTCTGCAAACTGGAGAGAACCCCCTGTGAAGGGGGGCACATGTTACCACTGCATTTCATTCTTACTATAAATCTTGCCCTAAGAGGTTAACAGTGGCTTGTAACGAGGTATTTCCCTATCTACTTATTAAAACTTTTAAACTAAAAATTACACAAAGTTGCAGGACAAATCCAAATTTTCTAGAATGATGCACTCACAGGTGCAAATTTAGACCCTCTTTCCATGACAGCTGAGAACTGAAGACTGCTGCATATTTCCACAGAGTGGGAGATCAGCTTTTGAAGGCCTGTTCTATAAGGAAATATCTCTGGATGCCATTTCATCCTTGGAAAGAAAAGTTTGTTCCTTGGGATAATTTTAAACGATATCAAAAACTATTTTAAATTAACTTGGATTTAAACAGATTAAGCAGACACTGTGGAAAGGACACACTGAGCCAGATCCTAACTGGGTTAAACTGGCATGGTGCTCTCAAAGACAAAAGTCTCACAATTAATACCAGCTGAAAGTCTGGCCCATTGCATTTAAAGACCATGTCAGAGACCCCCTACCTTCTAACATAGCTTATAAAAATGGTTGAAGACATCTAGAGCCTGTTATGCTAGCTGGAAATTCCTAGTCTGGGTTCTGCACCAATGAAAGCAACAAAGCATAGATTCTGAGTCCAACATCCACTTGTCATATTCAGCATATACATGTGAGGATTCCTGCCCAAATATATGGGCTTGTATATATCAAGGATTTGGACGATTGTCCATATAACTCAGGTTCCAACTTGCTCAGGATTCAGCTAAAAAACTGATTTATTATGGAACAAATCGGGTAATGCAATCTTTTTTTAATGTTGCTGTAATCACTCTTAGAGCACGTCATGCCACATGATCAAATCCTTTGATAGCAAATACTGATAGCACATTCATGTGCTCTTTGTTGCAGTTTTGAATTACATTCTTAGTATATTTCTCCGTACTCTGTAGAAGCAGCAGAATTGTAATATTGGCTCTCATTCTGCATTCTTACCAGTCAAGATCATTCACTGATTCCTGCATGTGAGGATCAATGGTGGTGGCCATATGGCTTTAGAATGATCTGTTGTCTTTTCCTTAATGGCATTGTGGCTTTGTGTTTCCCCAGCAGTGATTAATAGGCACAAACATGCGTTACGCACATGTTGATAGATTTAGATGAACTTTGAATTTTCATGGCTTTCTTCTCTTGTTCCCCCCCTCCCTCTCCCCCTCTCCTTTTTCTTTTCAGGACGTGGGGAGAGTGATTCTGCATTGAGAAAGTGAGAAGCAGGTCTTTGATGAATATTCATCTCTTGAGGATATGGTATGATTTGATCAGCAAGGCTAGATGACAGACAGATACCCCATCTAGATGTTCATGGATAATTATGACACTTTCCCCCAGGAGGACTATCTGACTACCTGAGGACCATTTACAACATGCAACCCCATGCTGGAGAACAACAAATGCCTCCAAATGTCTCTTGTTGTTAACCGTGGGAAAAGGGTGTGCAGTGGCAAGCTAAGCCCACACTCTGATGCCCACAGCTCTAGCAGCCAGGAGGTACTGCACTGGGGGCAGCAGGGCTGCTTTCCCTGACACAGCTAATGGAGGCATTCCATGCCCCAGGCCTTTTTCCTTGGGGGGGAGGGAAGGGACAGATGGACAGAGGTCGTCCCACACCGTGGAATTTTCCAGTGGAAGCTGTGGGGTGAGCACCAGGAGTCATATTCTTTGGGTACCGAGAGTATACCAATCATTGACTAACTAGTCACAGCCTATCCACTAGGCTGTTCTTGACTGCCTCAAAACTCAGAAAAAACAGCTGTTTTGTTGACCCTTTTATTAATTGAGGCACTGTATGGCACTAACGTAGAGTCCAGTGAGGAGTGGAGAAGGATGGGGCACACAAAAAAGGTCTCACAGGAGTGTGCCTGAAGTAACCGTGGCCTGTGTCTTGCTGTTATGGGATCTGAAAAGGTCACCTCATCTTGAACAAGAAAATAGTAGTTCTTCCATAGTAAGTCACAACTGCAGAGCCTGGACTCAGGAGTCCCTTCGCATCCTGTGGGATTTTTCTTTTTTCTTTCCTCCCTTCTGGATTGATTAAAATGGTTGGAATCCATGAAAAAACAAAGCAACCCACAGTTTTTGTTTGTATCCCCTCAAGGGTTACCAAATTAATAAAAATTACATCTCTACATCTCCCTTGAGAAATGTTTGTGGTGCAGGTGGTGGGTGGATGGGAGACAACAGAAGTATCACATGCATTTGCTTTGCTCATTTGCTCTTCCTCTCTGGTCTTGTCACACTATTATACTCAGGATACTGGACAGGCCCTTCATCTCACCTGCTACAGCTGCTCTCATGTTTGTTAAGTTATGGGACTTCAAGCATTTAAAAAATCCAGAAAGAAATGGCCTGTTGCCCAAGTACCATGTGGGTTTTGTTTTCATCTAAAAAAAAAAAAAAAGAAAAAAGAGAAAATCCAAGATGTTCAAAAGGAATAACAGAAATTTTTCAAGAAAGCAACTAACTTCTAGAGTGCATCAGATAAGAAGGAATTGGTGAAGTATTATATGCAATAACTGTTTTAACATTTTCCCGGTTTTTCATCATTAAATTTAGGTTACAGCAGATTGGACAGAAGACGGGACATCCTTTGAGATGTTAAAAAAATAATTTATGGTCATCTCCTGGAATTGTAAAAGTATCTCTTCCAGGTCAGAAATTTTCAATATTTTTGCAGTTTTCAGGAGGCTCCAGAAATATTAATAGCAAATGGAATCTACATCCTTTATTGAATTTAAGTTTTTGGAGGCTGCACACAAGCATTTCTAATTGGAAAACCCAAAGTGTTATGTATTGAAAAACACCTTGATAGGAGTAAAAAATGCAACCAGAACATGGCAGCTGCCCAAAACAAGACAAAGACCTATGAAACTTTTGGACTTTTTGTGAGGTTATTGAACACAGATGGTCTGTTTGACTTAACAGAATGAAGACTACAACATTCAACTCACTCATCACTCTCTATACACTCTATTCCCAGTGATAGGTTACTCTGGTAGTCAAGGTAGTGTCCATGCCAAAGCTGAAAAACTACCTTTGGATCACTTCACAGCCAATGAGGATGTACTTCCTCCCTTTTTAGGGGCATTGAGTGGGTTGGAGCAGAGCAGGGGATTGGACTTTAACATAGTTCATAGGGACCCAGCTGCTACCCTGTTGTGCCAAGGAGAAATTTGCCTTGAGGTATGAGGACAGAGGTGACTGATACACAACAAGGGAAAAGAAAAACCTGTAGACCGTAAGAAGATATTAAGGAACACTCGCCTGTTAAATGTTTCCTTAAATGAAATTTGAGCTAAAGGTTCAGAAACTTAATGTTTTAAGCACTTTGACAGCACATAGAGGTCTATTTTTTCCCTTATTAGTTGTAAGTTCTAGTAGACATAAGTACTTACAGGGAGTAATGTGTTACGAGAGTGTCCTAAACACCAATAAAACCTCACACTCTGGGATCACGCTAGTGCACGGGCTGTTGGATGTCACATGGTGTCAGGGGTGAAAGGTCAAAACCTGATAATTTTTACATTTAGTGGTTTGTTTGTTTTTTTTTAAGAGACAGTAAGGTTTTCATGCACATAAGCATTCCGGTAGGTTCATGACCTCAATTCCAGCCAGGGAAAATACAAATCTTTCATAGTAATTTGGAATTTTCACAGTTTGTAGAGAATAGATTGAGGACACGAAAGTTTCCTTGGAACAATAGCACAAGACTGCAACATGGAGACCAAAGAGGCTAGCTCCAAGGAAACAGAAAAAAAAATTGCAATATTTGGCACTTTCCCTGTGATATAAAGTGCATGTTATTCTCATTTAGCAGAGAGCTGACTTGAACAATAGAAATGTTTGTTAGTACATTCTGCTTTGCAATGACTGTAAAAGTGTTTGCTGCATTTGACTCTTAGATGCTGTAGCTCTCTCATTTCACACCTTTCCCCAGATTTAATCTCTGCAGAATTATTTATGTGGCAATATTAGATTCAATTTACAAATTATAGCCTGCTGCAAAATGGAGCTGTTCTTCTCCCTAGAGGTACCAGCAACAGTTACATTAATCTTCTTTTAAAAAATTATTCAGAGGCTTTCAACATGCTGCCAAGAGCTCCCTCCCAGATTCCTTTGTAGTCCTGTTTTTAATTGTAAGAATATCTGCAGAAAATACAACATGTAAGGCCTGGATCCCAGTGGAGCTCCATGCTGGCAGAGTTCCTGCAGTGAGCACCAGATGGGTGGATTTGGGCTTATTTTATCTCTTCCAGCTCAGTCCTGTATGTGGAACCTGACCTCAGAAGGTAGTTCATTGCTGGGTCACTGAGAATGTCCTAGTGGGGCTCCAGTGGAAGGGGTGGCGGCAGACGCACTACCACCGAAAATGTGGAAAAAGCCATGGTACCAAATACTCAACCATCTTGCACCTGCCTCTGCTTGTGCCACACTGCAGAGACACCCAAGGCTGCTTGGAAAGCTGCTTCACAGGAGGTTTGCATGAGCTGTGAGGTGCACCACACCAACACCACCATAAGGGATCATCCTGAGTGCCACGCCAGAGCTCTGCCCTTCATGCCACCTGCCCCATAAACTGACAAAAGGTCCTGTGGTGTGCAGTACTGGGAAGCCTCAAGTTTGGGGCTAGTGCTGTTCATACTGCAGTAGTCTTTTTTCTCTGTGAGCCTCTCAGAGACATTCCTGATCCTCCTCCCTCTACTCCAGCTCCATGACCTAGTGGCAGTTGACAAATCATTGGCTTTCCTAAAAAATCCCTGGGAATACCACCTGTCTAGAGCTAGGAGCCAGGCATGAGCCAGGCAGTGAGACAATTGCCTGTCCTGTCTGGAACCAAGATGGCCTATTTGGGCAAGTCATCATGGTTTGCTGAACATAAGAGGTCAGATGAGATGAAGTCATGGTCTGTCCTGCTCTTCCTTTCTGAGCTGATGACATTCTTTCGTATCATCATTCTTCTGCTGATGTCAGGATTTACCAACATAAGTAGCAGGCTCCTTGACAGAACCTGTGCCCTGGGTCAGGTAGTGTGATGAGGAAGAAAGTACTTGGTCAGCTCACAAGGAAGAAAAAAGCTATTTTTACAAGTGTGTTTACTAGACCCTTACAGCTGGCATCGGGCCCTGACATTGTAAGACAGGTCTTTCCAAAATCTCTTCCAGAAGATTCTCTATAGAAGCAGCTCCCAGGTGTTTGGGTGGTTTTGCCCAAAACTGGTTCTTATAAGCTCTGTCTCTTCAGAGCCTTCACAACCTCAGCTTTTAATCACCTCAGGCTGTACCAACCAGCTGCTTCTCCCCACATACACTGCATAGGGGAAAAGAGAGTAAACCCCACATAAGACAAGAAATGCTTTCTATAAATGTACGTGAGATGTGAAAGGAACTTCTGTGAGTCCATTACTAAATGTTGATGGTTAAACTCCTAGTAATGAGATATTATGAGACAGATGCATTCAATAAGTATTTCTGTTCTGGTGAATCAAAGCTGGAGGAAGTATGAGTATCATATAATCTGATGAAATATTTTCTGATCTAACAGTAAACTGGGAGAATGCAGGTCTGCTAAGCTCTGTTTGCTTCAGCAAGGCCGGATTAACTGTCCCCAAGACTTCTTGAGGCAGTAGCTAAGGAACTTTTTCCTTAGGCAGGTGATGAATGCTCTAACAAAAAAGTGAAAGGGACAACCCAAATAAATATAAGCTGACTAGCTTGGCTTTCATTTGGGAGTGGCACATAGGAAATGGGGGATACTGAAAGCAGAAATAAAAAATCTGTGCCAAGTACTATGACTTCAGGGAAGCTGAAACTTGTCAAATCAATCTGATTTTATTAGTAGAAAAATAATTTTAAGAAGTCTGACAAATCAGTTATCTGATTGCAAAATTTCAAGAAATAGAATTTTTAAAAGTGTCTAGCAGACTTAAGCATAGATATTTTATAGGCAATTATCAATGGGTGGTGATGGAAAGGAAATTACTTTTTTCTCCTTTCCATCTAACAGGATCTTTATTTAAGTCACAAATATCACATAAATGATTGCTAATACATTTTTTGAGTGACATAGATTTGAAAGAAGTAAAGATGATAGTATTCTCAAGAGTGAAGGTCATCTGTCTCACTTCATAAGCTGGATCTAACCAAATGCAGCCAAATACAGGTTCATATTTAGAAACAAAAGTGTATAAGCTATGTTTACAGGATGGGGCCCTGCATCACAGGATGCAAAAAAAGGACTATGGACATTGCTACAAATAATGAATTATCCATGAATCCCTAAAATAGTTTGTGGTTAAAAAGGCTAATACAATCATCAGAAATAAAGAGATGAGGTCTGGGAATGGGAAGGAGATATTCTGTCTGTGTAAGGCAGAAGTAGACCGTTGTTGCAGTGGCCTCTGGAGTGGATCGAGAAGCCAAGCAAAGAAGAGTTGAAGGATCAGGATCTTCATATAAGGCATTTGTTCCATGACTATTTCATGATGGATTACCCCAGAAAATAACTTCCAAAAGCATTTCCATGAAACAGCAGAAGATCATGCAACTCCTCTGCTGGATCCTCCCTCAAGTCATGTTTTCTGGATTAGGTTCCAGGGGAAAACAGTAGGGGTTGCAGCTTTCTGAAACGAGTTTCATGTTGGATACCTGCCTGTGTGCTGTGCCGTGCTGCCTTGGCTAATAAATTGTGACCTGTGTGGTTATACTGGTCAAATGTTTTCTCAGCCAGAACAATTCCCAGCAAATCAGCAGACTCCTTTCACAGTGTCCATCTGACAAGAAACGGGTAGTGCACAGATGGTTTAGATATAAAAAAGAATGCTGCATCAATGCTGAATGTGTGAAATGTTTCAATTATTCCTAAAATATTTTTAACATGTTCCAGATTTATCAGGCAAAATGTTTAGGAAGTAATTGGAGTTTATTCTGCTTTTCATTTTAGAACAGTATATTATAATAAGCACATGTTCATTTTAGGTATCACCAAATATTTACAAAATGTCTATAGGTGGAAATCACAAGGTCACTGCAGTAGCTTCATTTTCCAGTTTGTTTACAGGAAGATCAATCACTAAAACCTATGGTTTTTTTGCAGTCAGAATCCTTTTGCACCTGAAGAAATAGTGGTTTTACTTACAAATATGACTAAACCATCTTTGATTGCAGAGATTGAATTTAATTCACCCTTATATTATTGCCTGGAGTAATAAAAAACTTCTAAGGGCATTTCCAAATCTGATATTAAGTATCTGATCATTTTACTGGCGTTCATCCATCATAATTAAAAGACTAATTTAATAAATATCTATCCCAAGTAATGTTATCTGGGAAATAAAAAAGAAGATGGTTTTATGCTCTCTGAGGTGGACTCTGGGCTTTTGCAATGGGAAGTAATTGATCTGTTGCAAGCTTTGCTACCTGTTTTGTGAAACACTGGCGAGGCTTGGAAACACTGCCTACCAGGGAACCTTTGCCACTTGTTTTAAGACACAACTAGGCTTCTTTCTGCTAATCCTCTTGATGGCCCTGGAGATTTCAGGGGGGGAAAAGCAACACATTTTCCTAGCCTGAAATCTGGAAAACATTGCACTTTGCAATTCCCTAGTTATGGTAAGTGAGCTCATTTTATTTTGGTGGTGACTTTTTTAATTTTATTTTATTTATTTTGTTTGGTAGTTTTTGATTTTTTTTTATAATTATATCTGAAGTTCTAGCCAAGCAAATTCTCGACACAGGAACGTCTTGTATCAACTAAGACATAGCCTGGATTTTGTGCATTTCTGGGAAGACTGACCTATCTGCTTCCATCCTTACCCCTGTTATTGGGGACAGGCTTGTTTTCCTTTCCAGTTCACAGAGTAGTTGTAGTAGTGATGGGATGAGAAGAAGGACATACAGTGCTCTGAGAGCAGAGCTGTTTGCTGGTGGAGACTTCCTTCCAGTGCCAGACTGGCGAAGAAGCAGCTGGTGCCAACCACAGAAATAGCTACAAACACACTGACTGAATCACAATTCCCAGATGCCCACAAAATGCCATCACATATGAACACAAGCGGATACTGTCCTTTTTCCAATTAAAACTATAAGTTTGTGTGGTTTCAACAGGTAATAGAGTGCACAAGGAAACATTATGAAAGATCAAAGCCTTAGGGTTTTCATTCTTTGCTGCTCTCCCCCCCACTCCCACCCTTAATAAAAATGTTAATTTAGGTCTGTTACAGGATTAACTCCAATTCCGAGCAAAATCTAGACATTCTTGACACTGACTCTCTCCTGCTTCTGTCTTACCAAATACTGACATTTCTTAAGGAAAAACTATTTTCTCAATTACAATTTTCATTAAAAATATTTTATTTTATAAAGGCTGTTCTGAAATATCTTTTTTTATCTCCTCTACAGTTTATTTTATTTATTTAATCTTCTAGAAGATCCTAATTGCCAACCTTTCCTCTTACCTTAGTGCTACCCCTTTGTACACCCCTTCTGCATGTTCACCATCTTCAGGCTTGGAAACAAGGAGAACTGGGGGCAGTAAATGATTTGTGACGCTGGGAAGATGTTACACCTGATGACATTACACCTGAGATTAAGAATAGCCTTATGTCCATGATGATGTGAGAGTTCCCGTTCACTTTGCATCACTCACAGACAGTAATGGCAAAAGCTATAAAATGACATTTCAGAAAAAGAAGGCCAGTGAAACAAAACAACAGCTGAGTTTATTTATCAGTGTTAGTAATTCCAGATTCCAACTCATGAAGCCAACAGGTATGGTGTATATTGAGAATGTCTACTTAAAAGATAGTGACAAGTTAGTGCAAAGAAGTTGGCTATAGTTAGATTTTTCCACCTTTTTTGTAATAGTTTATCTGACAGAATAAAGACTTTAGACAGGCTTTATATATAAGCTTTATATATATATATACATCATGAAGCAATATAATCAAGATATGGTAAAGAGTGTTTCAGACATAATTCAGGAACATAAGGTCATATAAATTTAAAGAATAGACTTTTCTGACTTTTTTTAACTTCTTTTTTCTACACCTATATAGATTAACACAAACTGCTGCAGGGCCATGAATTTTAATTAATTTTAAACTAATCTCAGGCCTAAATCAGGAATTTTACTCACATGAAGAATAACTACAATTTGAAATATGCAGATCCACACTATGTGAAAAAAAAGCTGGCTCAGGGGCTTGGCTGTTACTGTGTCCATGGGAATCCTGGTTCCAGCCCAGCTTCAGCAAAGATTTCCAATGGGACCTCAAAGATGCCATTGGGAATAGGACGAATCACAGAATATATTGAGTTGGAAGGGACCCGCAAGGACCATTGAGTCCAAATCCTGGCCTTGCACAGGACCATCCACAAGAGTTACACCATGTGTCCAAGAGTATTGTCCAAACACTTCTTGAACTCTGTCAAGCTTGGTGCTGTGACCACTTCCCTGGGGAGCCTGATCCAGTGTCCAGCCATCCTCTCGGTGAAGAACCTGTTTCTAATATCTAATATCTAATATCTAAATTCTAATATCTAAACCTCCCCTATCTCATCCCAGTACAGCAACCAAAAGTGCAGATGTTTAAGCAAGGGTCTGGGTTTTCTCTGCAGTTAAATGCAAATGGAGTCACTTATCTCAGTCTAAGATTGGACTCTTCATTTTCAGGTGGCATTAGTTAGACATGGTGAATCTGGGATTGAGAGCACAGTTAGAGAAGCTGCCAGAGCAATACCAGTGTGGGCATTCCTTGTGGGATCAATGATCTCAAACTCTTCTACTGAGCACTGTGGCAGCAGCAGAACTGCAACTAGGGAATTTACACCTGTATGCATTAGAGAGTGAGCATGTGCATACATAGATGTTATATATTTATCTGTACATATACATGTAAGTTCATGTGTGTATATAGATGTGCTCATAAGCATAGACATAAGCACATATAAGTGTGTGTGTATATATATATATATACACATACATCTATATATAGACATGGTGGGTTTACTGCTATACTGTATTGCCATATCCAGAGTCTCTCTGTACCTTGTCTACAAAACAGTGTCTTAGTTGCGCTTTGGGGAGGAATGTGCTGAAGGTTGTGAAGGATGCAGCTACTCTTAGGTGTCACTGAGACACCTGAGCTCTATTCAGAGCCAGAACATCCCCAGCGTGGGGGGACAAGAATGGTTGTTTGCTTCTGCCCAGCCTGCTCTCAATGCAGGACCAGTCAACGCCTACCACAGCCCTTTTCTGCCTGTGGAAGCAGTGTGCAGAGTCTCAAAGAGGCAGCAGCCTCAATGCCCTTGATTCAAAGCTGCATCCAAATAGCTCTGACAATAGAAACATATTGTATGAGCAAGAATTAGTCACATGTTTTCTAATTGCAAGATCAGGCATTTAATACAGCCTTTAATGTAATACTTCTAAACACCCATAAGTTTACTAACTGCACCCTGCTGGGACTCACATTAACACTTAGTAAATAGACTATTCAGAAAATGGCATGGCAAGAGTTACACCTCCAAGTAATATTCTATAGAGCCGCATACAAATTGTAACCACATTTTCATAAGTGATAAAATGTTTTATCCTTTTCTCAAAAATAAAGGCCATAAAAGCCAAATGCAGTTCAAAATAACAAAAGAAAGAAAGGATATAGCTAGTCAGGATTTGAAAGGTTTTGATTTCACTTTGTCAAGCCCAACACTTATATGAGAACTGGGCATCTAAATACCTTTGTGGGTCTGGCAAGAAGTTCTCAGCCACAAAGTAAGGACAGGGAAATGGAAGAAAATTCAAAGTTGCTAATGTGTGGTTCTACTTTAAGGACTAGCTAAGTGAAACTGGCACCACTAAGAAGTTGGTGAGACTCCTGAGCTTATTCCATCTGCCTTGCTTACTTAAGTGATGAAAAGCCCTTCTTATAAGGCTGGTTCTAACTATGCCAGCACAAAAACAATGTTCCAGGTTCCAGTCCATTTCACTTATATGGCCCCTTCTGCTTGAATGGCTGTGACAGAGAGCTTCGTTCCTTCAGCAAAGCCTTTATCCCTGCTAATGCAAACTAGTGAAAATTGAGGGAATGTTAAGGAGAAAAAAAACTGGTTTTTTTTCCAACACAAGGTTTTGAAAAAGAATATCTTTTGCTGAGCAAACCACTTTAAAAGCACACCAGTGATATAACTAAGAAAATATGAAAAGGGAAAAGTTAGGAAAAGTCAAATGTTCCCTCTTTTCCACTCACATATTTCAAAGGGTTAAAAATCTCAACTCATATAAGCAAAATACCCCAAAGCATGGTTTTGATTAAAAAGGAATTTTTAAAAAAAAAAAGAACAAGAAGAAAAAATGGAGGGTTTTTTGTGCATATGTCCCCACTTTTCATTGCTGCTGTATGGAAGAAAGACCTAAGCTTGTTTTTCAGTTTAATTTTCTCAGTTAGCAAGAAACTGGCTAAATTCTGGTCCCACTTTGAGAGAAATTTGAACAAAGAGAAATTATGTGGAACAGACTCCCCATATGTTGGGAAAGCTGCTCCACGATACCTGCTCTTCCCATCAAAACAAGGACCGTCTGGACTCCAGGTGTCCCTGTTACTAGGGGTTAGTACTATTGCGTCCTTTTTTTCTAGTAATATGTATTAATTAAATCCAGGGATACTGTTTACAGAATCTTTAATAAAACAAGTATGAGATACTAGAAGGAAAGAAGGGCAGGGCAGAGAAGGGAAACAGAAACATCTTTCAAGGTATCTCCCTGAAAAATGCAGGAAATTATTGGGTTTTTTATCTGGAAAAGAGTATATATCCCCTTTGTCAGAATTATAATAGGTGTATTTGGAAAGAACATGAGCATTTATGCTCTCGGGCAAATCCACAGATACATAAGATCCATTGAATGGACAATTTGTGAACTACTAGTCTGTCATTTCTCTGCTTGCAAAGTTTCTTCCAGCCTCTAAACTCCTTGCCACTGTCCAATCAGGAGGTCTGTTGGGCTGAAAGCGTGGGCCAAGTACTTTTTTTGGACAAAGCAGCTCACATATTTTGGCAAATGTCTGCATTAGAAAATGCAAACCACACTAGAACTTAGTAGTTCCTAAAGTTTCTTTACTTCTTATTTAATCCCATTCCACAACTGCTCCTAGAACTGTAGTCATGACACTTCTGTTTACAAATTGCAGTAAGTTTAAGCAGAAGTGCCTTTTCCAAAACCTACTCAGAAGTTATGAGTACCCTCTGTAAGCTTTGGATCATGATCTTTGAATCTGAGCTCAGGACAATTCTTCCACCATTCCTGCAAAACAGGAGGTACCTTACAGCTGACTCTCTCTTTTGGTCAAAGGGGTGATTCTAATTCACAGCCAGTGATTGTTCAAAGCATAGTGCTCCTCAAAGCTGGCAAGGCAGGAGATGAACATATTGCCATGAGATGCCTTTATGTATCATTTCTGCAGCATTTCTGCTGGAGCAAGTTAGTGCAGCTGCTTCTTTGAGGACTCAGAAAGGGAACTTGCATCTTGGAGCTGCACTAGTGGGAAATAATTCCCAGGCCAACCCTGCGTTTACACTGTGGGTGATCGCCAATCAATTCCAGGTGCTGCTCACCAAGTACAGCATGTCCCAAATTTCTCATGGCTGAGCTGATGCCATTCTCAGACTTTCCACCATTTGAACAAAGCTGGAAGTTAGCTGTGCTACAGAGAGCTGTGCTTACACATGGGAACAGTCATTTTGTCACCAGCCACAGTATGCTTTGGCATCTGACCTACTCTCCTATTTACGATTCTTCCCATCTTTCATTCTGATTTTATAATACTACCCCCCTGGGAGCCTTTTGCAAAATACTTTATAGGCAGAGGAGTTCTGGAGTGTGGTGCCAATGCATAAGACAGGCTGCCATTGCAGCCTGGTTTCGAAAGATAGTGGTGCATGCCTTCCATGTGTTTGTCTGTCGTTACTTCACTTCCAGCTCTGCAGAGGTAACTTCTGCTCCTCAGAAAACAAGGGCCTTCTCCCTATGGTCAGTAGAGATGGATATTTTTGAAATCTCCTAGGAATCAAATCATGTTGCCGAATCAGTCTCCTTTCTGCCAATATTAACAGCGCTGGGAACTGACACCTTGCTGTTTCTTAATGGGAGCTTTTAGGTTAGTTGTTACGAAGGAGCTGGCAGCACTGATCCTTGAGGCAGCACTCCTGCCAGTGTGACTGTTCTCCTTAAAAATTAGGACGATGAGAAGTAGAGTCCGGATTTTCCAGCCCTGTTTGATCATTCTCACCAGCGGTTAAGATCGAGCTCTTGGCCTATACCTGTAACGATAAAGCAAACTTGGCCATGAGCACTGGCCTGGGATTATCCAACCTGCATAGTTGCTGGCAAGCTCTCTACCAGGCTGTGGTGGTGTCAACCCACCTTCTCCCAGGTAGTGCCAAGCCCTTCTCACAGGATTCTCACAGGGCCAGGGACTGCTCCCACAGTTCTGCTGTCTTTGGGGGGTTGCAGTAGTATATGTGTGGATGTGAAACGTGGCAGCCACGTGCCTTAAAGCAAAGAAAAGACTCTGGTCCATATGCTGGTACAATCTTTGGGTGCCTAGCAGTAGGTGAAGATTATACTGCAGTTTGGTAGTGAGGGGATTGTCTCTACCATGGGAAACTGGCAGTTCAACACATGGTCCTTTTGTCCAAGCTAAACAATTTTTTAAAATGCCTTTTGTCTCATCTCCAGTGCTGACTGTGGAAATATTTTTTGACAATCTGACAAGGATTACATCAAGCAGAAAAAAAATTAAGGGGATGTGAGGGCACAGAAAGAAATTAAGCCTTCCTCAGGCTGTGAAAATTTCTTAACTTTGAGAAAAACTATGTTTGCAATTTTCACAAAGCATTAGTCTAATTTAACTGAAGATCTGCTTGTAATTTGTGGGAGATGTTTGTTAAAGCTGATATAAAAGGTAATGCTAGGATTTAATCCTCAGGGCTTTAGCAAATAACCACTATCTTTTAATAGGAAGTGGGTGGCATGTTGGTTGTCAATTCTAATTTCTCCTCTAGACTGAAAGCCTTCTCCATACTTTTTCTATTATCCTGTACTGCTAACTTTTACAAGACTACAGGATCTGCCTTTTACATGGGATAAAACCAGAAGGTATAACTTTAACAGAGATTCACCATGTTTCAAGGGAGCATATGTGAAAACATCAAAGCAGGGGACAAAGTTAGCATTGAAAAGATGCTCTCAGAACACCCATTGCTCCTGTGGTTTCTGCATTATGCTCTTTACCAAGAGATCTGGATTTGATGTCTTGTCCTTTGCTTTCTGGGGTGAGGAAAACTCTAAGCCCTTTGAGAGTGGGGAAGGGCATTAAATAAAGAAAGAAAGGACCTACGGCAAAGATCAAAAAGAAAAAACAATACACAGAAAAAACAAGAGGACCAAGAAGATTCAACTCTATGGCACCTAACAATAATTTTTAAAAGCATGAGTTTGTCCAATGTGTTGTTTATTCATCCAATTTATTATAATGATGAACAGCTCTAAAATTGGAGTAGAATGCTAATTCATAGTTTGTGTGTGGAATAAATGATAGGCAGCTGTGGGCCAGGGGGCCGCTGGGGGCTCTCTGGCAACACAGACTGTACAAGCAAAGAAACATAACTCAGGATCTCTGGTAGCAATGAGAACATATATATTGCAAATTAAGTAGTTCTTCCTACCACTTAATGAAAGCTGGGTGCATGTGACATTGCTATTGTTGTGCAGTGATCAATTTGATGTGAATTTGGCCTTTATTTAGCGCTGTGCCGGAGAAATCTTTCTGTGCTATTTGAATACTTTTGAATAGAGGAAAAACAGTGGACTAAAGCTTCTCACCAGTCAGGTGATAGGCTGGCAAATTATTTTGGAGACACCTTGAGAAGTAGGAAAAATGAAGGATACTCATTTCACTGTGCTACTGAGATGAAGTACTGGGATGGAGCCGCTAACAGTTAGAGTGTCAGCCAAGGGCACTGTAATCCAATTCAGCTTTTTTGCTGAAGAATAGAAGGTTAGATCTTGCAGAGGTTTCCACATCTCTGTGCATGAGGAAAACAGGAGTTGGAGGCATGGTTTGGTGGCAGCACGGTCTTGAAAGGAGTGCCTGTGCCACAGTCCCACAGAGGCAAGGGCCAGAGGATCTCTGCAATGGTCTAAAGCAACTCACACCTCACACTCACTGCTGGTGATCTAGAGAAGCAGTGCAAGAAATGTGGATAGATGAGTATCTTGTTTTCTACAGCAACAAACCTACACCATCTGCACAAAAAATATATTAAAACCTGAACAAATTTTCCAGTAAAATGCAAATCCACATACATCTTTCATGAGCTTGAACAGTGACACAAAAACACCAGTCACCCCATGCTTTCCAGCAGGAAGTCTAGCTGCAGTTCTGAATCACACAAGTGAAGGCAGGGTTGGACTGCAAGTGAATGTGGGTTCAGACTGTGGTTTTGCACCACATGTGTAAAAGGAGAGCTGTTTGCACAGGATGGTGTGAAAGTTTGCCCGTTGTCTGAGCCAGGTGGATTGCTTGAATGGGAAAGGGATTGAATGCAGGGAATGCAAACCAACATCTAATAAACCCAGTAATGGCAGGAGGTAGAATTCTAACTGAAAAAAGATGTTTTAAATCTTAGAATAAATCTTAATTCTAAAATTCATGCAGGAAACCCTGCCAGACACCAAAATAACCATAGGCTCCCTGGCACTTTTTGCAAGAAATAAATAGCACAGTAGTTATTTCTGGATTGAACAGTAACTAAGACTAATGTCCAATACCAGTCAAACCCCGATCTCATGTACAAATGAAACCCAACTCTAAACCCATACCCAAGAAGAGATCAGAGAGGACTGTCAGACTATATCTAAGTACAGAAGATTGACCCTGATAGTAATACTCCCAAACCTATCCTAAAAGCATCCCTTTAAATTGGCAATAGCTCCAGTTCCTGGCTCAATGGCAGGTGAAAGCCTGACTCTAACCTCAAACCTACGCATAACTTGGAGCCCTGTCCTGTCTTCAGCTTTGATGTGCCTGAAGAAGGATCAGTGAATGGTTCTCCCAGGCTCAAAATTGCTTCAGCTAGATGGTTCTTTTCAGGCACAATATTAAAACCCAATCAATAATCCTTTGTGATAGAGGGAAAATGCCCAACACTGGGTTTGCAGCAAGAATTAGGATTTGAGATGGGGTCTAGGACAACATGAGGATGATTAATGGAGAAATCTCCTATCCAAGTATGAGACTAACATGATAGGGCAATGTATTTGTGCACTGAAAACAGACAGAGCTTACTGTTCTTTGCTGAAGACAGCTGTACTATCTTGTATGACATGTTTGGATTTTGAGTTAAAGTGTGAAGCGTGCATTGTGACTAGATCTAGTAAGGGTTATTTAGGTTTCCAACCATTACTATATGTCTTTTACTTCAGGATTGGAGATGATGTCAGAGTGATGTATTAAAAAATCACAATGACAGATGTTGATTTTTTCGAGCAAGGAAATTTTAATTAATTTGGTACTATACATGTCACTTGGGCTAATTGCTAAGAAGTCTCAGAATAAGATTAAGAATTTAGGATAGTTGCAATTTGGCTACATGGACTTGCATTCCTGTTCTGTGAAGAAGAGCACTAAATTTATGCTGATTGAAGTATGCCCATCAAGTGTAAATATTTCACATGGACTGGTCATGACCTGGATATAGGACTGGAAGGGATACTAAGCAAGTTTGCAGATGACACAAAACTGGAAGGATGTGTTGACTCCCTCAAAGGCAGGGAGGCCCTGCAGAGAAACCTCAACAAGTTAGAGGACTGGGCAATCACCAACCATAGGAAGCTCAACAATGCGAAGTGTTGGACTCTGCTCCTGGGATGGGACAAGACTGGATTGACCTACAGACTGGGGAATGAGATGCTGGAAAGCAGTGCCATGGAAAGGGACCTGGGGGTCCTGGTTGATGGCAAGTTGAATATGATTCAGCAGTGCCCTGACAGCCAGGAGGGCCAACCATGTCCTGGGGGGCATCAGGCAAAGCATCACCAGCTGGTTGAGGGAGGGGATTGTCCCGCTCTGCTCTGCACTAGTGTGGCCTCATCTTGAATATTGTGTGCAGTTTTGGGCACCACAATATAAGAAAGTTATTAAGCTATTGGAGAGTGGCCAACAGAGAGCAAAGAAGATGGTGAGGGGAAGCCGTATCAGGAGCGGCCAAGATCACTTGGTCTGTTCAGCCAGAGGGAGCCAGATGAGGGGAGACCTCATCTCAGTCTACAACTTCCTCTTGAAGGGAAAAGGAGGAGCAGACACTGATCTCTTCTCTGAGGTGATTAGTGACAGGACCTGAGGGAATGGCCTTAAGTTGTGTCAGGGGAGGTTTAGATTATAGATTAGAAAAATGTTCTTCACCCAGAGGGTGGTTGGGTACTGGAACAGGCTCCCCAGGGCAGTGGTCACAGCACCAAGCCCGACAGAGTTCAAGAAGCCTTTGGATGATACTCTCGGGCACATGGTGTGACTCTTGTGGATGGTCCTGTGCAGGGCCAGGAGTTGGACTTGAGGATCTTTGTGGGTCCCTTCCAACTCAGCATATTCTGTGATTCTGTGATTAAGTTTTAGTGTGTATTGATACTACTGAATAACATTTACTGAGTATTATTATTGTATGTTATTATTGATTATTACCATTATTATTGCTAAATTTGCAGTGTCCTATATTTGGTTTTCTCTAATATGAAATAAAATATACAAACCAAGAAACAAAGAAGGAGGGGGAGAGGAGGTCAAATCCCACAGCAGCGCAAGCTGCTTCCCACAAGGCCCTGTCTTGACAATGCTGCCAGGATTTGCAGGTGCAGACCCATCAAAATAACAGCAGAAGAACAAGAGCATAAAAACAATTAAAGAAAAGTACTGCCAAAGAGAGTCTGGAAAACACTGCCTCATCAGCTTCGGGAAAAGGGTTTGGAGCTGCAGACCACAGGCTCCAAGCATTACAAAGGCTAAGGCAACGGAGTACTTAAGGCACAGTGCAGCACACATGTGAGACAAGCACTGTTTTGTAGCAGGGTGACAAGTCCTGGAAATTTCTATCCATTTCCCAGAGGACTCCCAAGCCTTTACAAGAACATCCTGTCAATAAGCGACATTAACAGCAGTCCCCTACGGCAAGCAGTGATGGTGCTTAGGATCTGTGATGGGTCAGAAACAGTTCGTTTGAGTAGATGAAGGCTTTCATGAATTGAGCCTGCCTAGTTGAGATGTAGGTGTTCCTGGTCCCAAAAGGCTTCCTCGGTACTTAGTCCTGAGCCTGGCAGGCGTCACTGCTCCTGGCCAAAGGGGAGGATGGATTTGGGCGTCTCAGTCAGCCTCAAATCAGCCAGTGAGTTATGTCTAGGGATTGCTGATGTTTTATTTCCTGGTGTGCCAGGGAGTGAAAATCATCTTTTTTTCCTTTTCTTTTTTTTAGACGGGGTGTGACATGGTAAGTGCATGGCTGCTTAGCTGAAAATGACACAAATACCAAACCTACTCCTTAGGTATTTGCTGTGAAACTAGACACAGCAATATGATAGCAAGTCAGAATGAAATGGGAAATAACCCCTTTCCCTCATTTGAATATGATGTCAGACACTATTCGCCCACACATAACATTACTGATTTCTTGCTATTATTTCATTGTGTTAGAAGGATTCTTTGAAACTTATAACAGATCTTTACCAGTAATTTAAACTAGCTACCAGTCTCCATCCTGGTTACTCCACATCTATTGCCAAGACACTGTTTTGGTAACAGTTAATAATCAGCTGTCTGGACTACCTCACCATAAACATTACAGGGTTTCATCACTCATGTTTTATTTAATTCAGCTTGTCATCAGGGTCTATTACTGAAGCCTTACAATTTTGTTCAAGAGAGCTGATTTTTACTACTGTTGAAAGGTCCTCTATGTAATCTTTGCACTTTATTCTCCTGAGCTAGGATCCTTTTCTTTTCATTCTCAGGTTGACATAAGATGTTTATTCAATTTATTCAATAAATTGACAACCTATAGGAGTCCCTGATGGAATACACTTGAGATGCTAGGAGATAAAAAAGGAAAAGGTATAAGGTTAGTAAATTACTTGGGCTAAATGTAACCACCTGTCTTTGATTCTACACCCCTTGTTTATTACTCTGAAAGGTACATCCCAGCTGAAGAAGGTATAAATTGAAATCATCCTTTCCCATTCACATCATCCTCTGCTCATTGATTTGGTTTTTTGTCCTGTTATGACCTCCTACATTTAGCCTGGAACTATGCAGTGTAAATGGAATAGGTAGTTGCCTGGAATAATCAAAATAGTTAAAATGGTCAAAAGTTAAAATGGGAATAATGAGATAGTAGCTCCTTCAAGCATTGCTGTTGCACAGAGCCTCAGACAAGACTCACACCAAGTGAGCACTTCAGCCTCTGTGATGGGGAGTGATGGCCCTGGCACTCACATGCCCTTGCCAAAAACTGATGGGCTTGTGGGCTGCTCCAAGTGCAGGTGGAGCAGAAGCACAACATTTCGCCTTTGCTCATGTAGAAATCTCACACCCTGAGGTTCTTGAATGTATTTTGTCAAAAGAAACAAACATCTTTTCTCTTTTTAGAAGAGTTCCTTCTGTCTGCCCTTTGATTTGTCCCATCCCTGTTGTTCCTGACCTTTCTCAGATCCAAACCTGCAACTCTAGGTACTGTGCTTGGAGCACTCCCTGATTATGGCTGAGCAATTAGAAGTCTTCTGTTTTCCTTTTTTTGCATTATGCACTTTCATCTTGTATTTTTTCTCTCTAGCCATTACCTTTAAGCTTATCTTATTTGTAAGCAATCTTTATTCCAAAATATTTTCTCTGCACTTGATATGTGTTTATTTCTGAAATGCCTTCACATCTGTCATTTATAATTTTATTGGGTTGATCTTGCTGCAGCACCTTTCCTGTCTTTTCCCCCTCTTCTGAAGGAGGTGTCCTAAGTCTGGACATGACTATGTTTTGGTCATCTAGAAGTCTTCTGTTCCATGTTCAAGGTGTAGCTTGGACGCCAGGTAATCAGAGAAAGCAGCCTTAGTGAACATTCATGCTCAGGGAGGACTCTGAGCCCTTCATCATTTGCCATAGTCTTTTGAAAAGGTAGTCCTGTCCTTCAGAGAAGCCACAGAAAACTGTCACCTGTGCCAGACTGTGAGCAGGAGTATTTGTAGAGACCCCCAAGGCATTCTTCTTGGGCATTCTTAGGTTGGTGTGGTGCCTGTGCTTGCACCCCAGTCAAAACATGGTAAAAGAAATTCACCTCCTGCTCTTTTGCTTATCCTGCCCAGCTTGCCCAGCTGAGTCCTTCCTTCTGAACACTGTGGGGTACAGAGGCAGATCGATTGTTTTGCTGCATATTCTTCTGTTCTTCTAAAAGGTCTCCCTCATGAGGCCACATGGGTCAAACTACCCACAGTCACCAATAGCTGTGCCAGGATTTATTTCTAGTGCTTTGCTCAGGCAGCTGGGGAGCCCCAGGCAGTATTAAAAGGTGCATAAGAGGCCAGAGAAGGACAAGGAGGGAATCTTGGACTCTGAAGAGCCATCTTCCTCCCTTCAGTGGCTGGACCCAGAGATTTTCAGGGAGATGTCCTTCTTACCTCCGGAGGAGGAGTGTGTGCCCTTTTCATATTCCCCTCCCGCGTTATGCCCCATGCCCACCACCACCTACCTGCCTTGGGAAAAGAACGGCAGGAAGAAGCCTGGCAAAGGCAAGAACAGGCAGAACAGCTGCAGGAGCAGCTGAGTCAGATGTCAGAGTATTTTGCAGAGCTCTTGCTGGCCACGCTCAGTCTTTCATTACTGCTTTCTCCAAAGCCCATCTCTCCTTCTGGCTCATGGCTCTTCATCTCAGCTTCATTTCTTTCAGGCCCCAGCCCCTGCTGCCTCATCTCGCCTCTCCTGGCTGAGTCAACCTCTCCTGTTCCCATTCTCTCCTCTCTCTCCCTGCTGCTTGCCCTGCCTGTTTTGGATGAACTCCCTGTCACTCAGAGAGCCACACAGAGCTTGGCATTGCCTGGGTCCCTTTTCAAGCAATGCTGTAATAACAACCACAGAATCACATTGTGCTTGTATCTTTACTAGCTTATACAGAAATATACAGTGGTGTTTTACAAGGCTATAAAAATATATCTTAAAGGAAACAAGCACAGGAAAACAGGAGAAGTGGGGCCAGATCAGCTGATGTAAATAAAGGCTGCATTGAATTAAATAGTGCTGCAACTATTTACAGCAGCTGCAGGACCTGACCTGTGGCCCCTTCCTAATGCAGGGACTTGCTGCAGCCTCCTGCCCCTGTTAGGGCAGAAACTGAATCGAGCTCCCCATGCCCACCCAGTGGGATGCTGGCAAGGAGGAGGAGGAGGTGGACCCTCACTCCAGTCCCTCAAAGGGCGAAACACAGCTGTGTTGCAGCTGCAGCTGGTGACACTGACAGCCAGGCTGCTGTGCTGTGCCCAGTGGTATGGGAGGGACACATCCTCCTCTGCCTGTCTGATGTGCCTAGCCACGGACCAGCTGCAGTCCCTCTGGAACTGCGCAGAATTCACAGTAGACACCAAATGGTACCGTTTCAGGTCTCTAAAAATACTTATGAGGTAAGATCAAATTCAGCAGAGAGCTTTGGCTTCTGGGTGCTGGAAAGAAAATAAGGAGAAAGGAGGGAAAATAATTTGTGAAAGGTAAAACTTTGTGTTTTGATGTTTTCTGGTTCGAGGAGAAGCTGAATTCAGTTCAGTTTTACCTGAAACAAGTGTTGAACTTTCCATTCAGACACTAAAGTTGTAAACTTGTGCCTCTGTAGGACTTTCTGGATTACATACACACTCCCCAGTATGTACAGTAGAGTATATTTTACTTTTCCTGGATCCGATTTGCAAAAGTAAAAATTCCAATAGTAATCTTTGAGGAGAGATGATGTTCCATTGAGGCATCAGAATGACATGATGATTCTGGCAAGTTGTTGTATTGAATACTTACAGAATCCAGTTATACAAATAAAACAAAACAAAAACTCTGTAGAACTAAACTAAGAAAATGGATACAGCTATTTTTGTGTTGTCCAATCCCAGGAATTTTCAGAACTAAGGGATATTTTCTCCGTAGGAGTGCAGTTCTGTGGACAGTCAGAGGAGCCCATGGGTAGGAGGTGTCAGCTTTACCCTCAACAAGGTTGTCTTGGTTGTCTGGAATAATTTACAGATTTCAGTATGTTCCGAATATTGCCTTACAAAAAAATAACTATGTCCAATTTGAATTTTGAAAAGAGACTAAATGTCAAACAATAGGACCAGCTGGTGTTTCTTTCAGTGCTGAAACAAAATGCTCAGAGCACTGTAATGATACAGTTAAAAATCTGTTTGTCACATCTTCTCTGGAAAAGCGTAGATTTCAATAGTTCTTCATTTCATTAAAAAAAAAAAATCAATAAAAAGGTAAAAAAAACCCCAAAGCCTTCCAGCCAGCCATAAAGAAAAAGTGTAAAGCTATCTCAGCCCAGCAGTCGGCTTCCCGAGATGGCCGCGAAAGGGCGATGAAAGGAGGTCACGTATGGAACAGCTCTTTCAGCTCACATCTCCGGCGGCTGCAATCGCGCTCACCTTGGCAGGGGTACAGACGGTTTGGTTCCTCGACGCTCCCCAGCAGAGCAGCCATTCGCACCTGCTCAGCAGGGATGGAAAGCCCTGCCAAATCACCATGGCAGGTTTCTGCTCTGGGGACAAAACAATACTGAATCAGGCCTAGAAATGTTGAGGTTTGGATTTCCAAGGATCTTTAATTCTGGTTTCCAAGTCTGTAAACACGCAGTGATTAACAGTCTGGAAGCACTCACCATTTTCGCAATGTCCTGAAACTTAATGGCAATCTTGGGGAGGGAGGATGATAGGTTAAATCCCATCTCTTGTTGAAATCCATGAGAAATTACTTGCTAGAGTGCAATGGAAGCAAACGTTGTGCTTTGGCTTCTCTGACAAGCTCTGCTCTTGGCCTTTGCAGGACTGTGTGCATCTGTGATGGTGCAAAACTGCTTTTGAATGTTTCTAAGTGTCCCTTTCAAATGAGCTAAATAGACACATCATGGAGAAGGAAGGGAAAATGTGCTAAGATGTGATTGCTAAATAAGGAATCAGGAAGAACCGTTTAGCATCGCAAACACTTCTCCCTGCGATTTGGCAGGGCTGCCTACATGTTGCACAGGTGCAAATGACTTCTCCAGGGACAAAGCACTGTGAAATTGGGCCTCTTTTCCAGCAAAAGACAAGTAGGGAAATAAAACCCCTGGACCAAATCCTGTTGTCATTAACACTCTTGAATCCTACAGACTGAAAGAAAAAACACTCTAGATTGAGCAAGACAAAATTTTAAAATCTCATTTTCCTGGTTTGGCCAGCAGGTACCAGCAGGCCCAGTCTCCTCCATGTTGATGGAGTTGCGAAGGAGGAATTTGCTCCACCATGTTGTTACTAGTGCTTTCTACACACTATTTAACAGTTCCAAACACTACTTGTGGTTTACATATTCCCGCCACCTCCATCTTGGCTAGCATGCATACTGCTCACTAGGAGATGGACAGTGTGGTCCTGCTGCATCCCACCCCTTCCCTGGAGATGGAGTCAATTTTCCAATATCAGGGGTGTCACTGACATCCAGCAGCTCTGGACCTTCCTTGAATTTTGTGTTTACAGTGCAGCAAATCCCAGGGCACAGCTCAATCATGGGCGTTACAGCTGGACAGCGCTTTCTCACTGGTCTCATCATGCAACACAGAATACATTGCAAATAAATACTGCTATTTGCTTTTTTTTTTGCATGGACTACAAAAAAAAGGCCATGAGAAAGCATGTACCATATCCTAATTATAGGTATTTTTCTTAGTTATTCTTAAATAATTAAAAAGAAAATATGTTAATAGTAGCCAAATCTAAAGAACAGCACTTTTTGCAAAGTCTCATCACTGTCAGTGTAATGTTTTTCACTGGGAAAAGCTGTTAAAGCAACTTGGATAAACTAATGTTTATCTAAATGTTCAAAGTGTGCAGAGGTCTTTGATATCAGAGCAATCCCTTTGTGGCCTGGCTTTTTGACATACACCCTGCTGGCTCTTACTTGGTATGCTGCAAACACTAAATATTATACTCAGATACAGAAGAAGTCAATAAATACATACTTCAATTAAAATAATATCCCCTGCCCACAAACTGCTGATAAACATTACAGTCTTCCCCTACTCTGTTCCAGGACTTTACTGTGTGTTTATTGAGCTACAAACTTGGTGGGTTTCTTCATTCTGTTGATCAAATGTGTAGAGGTGTTATCATTTGATGCAAGCTTCTGTTACTACAGAAATATGAGTTTCTTACATAATTGCAAGAGAAAATTGTAGAAGAACAAGACAAAGAAGTCATACACTTTATGCAACTTCCACTTTCATCTCAGCTATCTTTGTTTCAGGACTTTCCATTCTTTCAACACTTTTATTCAAATTATTCACTTGTTCCCCTCTAGTGGCACTCTTCTGTGTGACCCATTCAGCAATATAAAATATGCTGCACACACCCAGCACGAGGGGTTAAAACTGGATTATAATATGAGTATTATTCTACCACCTTGATGAGCTCATTTACAGTTACAGAACAGGTGATAAAATTACAGAACTGCAAATCCTTTTAGTCTTCTAGAGTCCTTTAGATGATGTAATTTTTCACCAGGAATATTGTTTCTTATTAGAAAGCTGGGAAGTGCAGGGAAGGTAGATAAAAATGATTATTAAATGCAGTATGTGCAAGAGGGGAAAAGATGCTGAAGTCAAATATACACAAAAATTAATAGCTTTCCTGATCTGAGCTCATGTTTCTCATGCTCTTTGGATTACAGTAGGGTTACCCTTCTGGTGTCTGCACCCCAGGGATTCACATCTGTGTAAATGTGGTAATAGAAAAAGGCCCTCATGATGAATTCATGAATTGTTCTCATTGACACTAGTTGATACTTTTACTTGGACAAGTCTCCTTTGCAGGTGCACTGACCACACACTAATTGAAAGGATTATTTTCATAACTTTCTGTGCAGTCTGCAAGGCTTTCTGTGAAAAGCATAATTGTTTCAACCAGCTGCTAGGAGTTGTTTTTATTAATTTCTTTAAATCAAACAATGCTGGATTGGCATATTTGAGACTCTCCTCCAAACTCCATATGAGCATAAATGAAATACTTTATGTAGTTCTTGTGTGGGAGAGAAATTTGTTTGCAAGTACAACATTTCTGTGAGTAGGAGATTGCTTTTAAAATGTACTTTTTCTCCCAGCCCCTTGCTATTTTTATTCTCATCCCCACAGCAAATCTTTAATGTGCAGTATGTCTGCATTGCACCTGTTGGGATTAACTGGGACCCGAGCAGACACTTTACAAGTCCATGCATTTGCACTGCCTGATACTTCTAATCCTGAGTTTACTCTGTGTGAAGCCCACACTGTAAAGGGTTCTTCAAATAGTGTTATTCCTGTTTCCTAAGTGAAGTCAGGTCTCTTATCGTGAGACTGGCCATGATGTTTGAAAAAGCCTTATGGACTCAGTCCTCAATTTACATAGCAAATCAGGGGTATCAAAAAAGAGTCCATGGCACAACTACTTGGATGCCACCTTGGTGCCTCCTTACTCCTTTGCTTGAGGGAAATGCTCAAAGTGTGGAAACTACCCTAGGCGAGCAGAGTAAAATGAAGCTGGTAACACGTAGACGAGAGAGACAGAGAGCAAGGACAAGGAGGTCACTGAGATTCACTCACCCCTCAGTCTCTCTTCTCACCTCAGCTCAGCCCCCTCAACACCTTGGGGACTAGGGGTTTGGCTTTCATGCAAAACCCTGGAGTATCCCTGCAGCAGCAGAGCAAGATTTACACAGGAAAGGGGATTCCAGTCCTCCATCTTTCTCTCAATCCTTGGAGGGAGAAGCCAAGGTCTCTGCTGAAGTCTGGGTGTCTGTGCATTGCCTGCCTGTCCCAGCCTCTGTCCCATCTCCATTACCATTCTCCTCCAGACCAGAGACTACAGCCAAGCCCTTGTCTTGTCTTACCCCTTCCTCCTGGCATCCCACACACCCAGACACCGAGAGGAGCTCCAAACCCCCTCCAAGAGTCCTGCTCACCCTTGATAGTGGGGAAAGGGCCATAAACCTTGTTCTTCCCTTACATTTCAGGTCTAGCTTGCATGTGCCATATGCCATAAGACTATGGAAATGCAGCACATGTCATGAGACCTTTGGAGGCTGTGCATTTTGCTAACTGAAGCAAAATCAAAAAAAACGTGCAAAATGCTGTTTTGGTGGCTGGAATACAATGGAGAAAGTTCTGAAAAGATAACATGCAAGATTTAGAGATTTGTTAATGCAAAACGTTCGAGTAACTGTCAGTCTTCTTGTATTTTCACAAGATCACTAATAACCCATTTATTCCTGTGGGAAAGATGATTCTGTTGAGCAAACCCTGTAACTTCCCTGCGATATAGTTGCTGTCTGGGACAGAAGAAAACAACTGCAAATGTTTAAAAATGAGGTAACAAGCCTTGCAAAATCAAGAGGCTGCCCCAGAAATTACTATTAATGTGCATGTAAAAGTAGGGTTTCCTAATTTTCTTGATTTGGACTAACAGGAGGAGGATATATTTTTTATTTTTTCTCTGAACCCATTCAAGCTAAAAAATTTTGTTTTGGAGAAAAGATATGCAGGATCTTAACAAAAATGAAACAAATACTTTGGGTATTTCCAGGGAAATAGCAAGCATTGGCAATACAGTTGGTCAAAAAATGGAATTACTATTTTGGATACTACTATTTGGACATATTTTGACATGTTTAAGCTTGTTTCATTCCAAATAAGAACAAAATTTCAATTGTTTAAATTTCATGGTATTTCATACCAAGTAGAAAGACACCTCTTTTTTTCAGACAGTGAATGTAGTGTTTTGATAATGTTCTCATGTAATTAAATAGAGCTTGTACTAGTGTAGAAGAAAATTTAACTAGGATAAAATAGCTTATGGTCATAGGAGAGAGAAAATCAGAGTGGATTCATCCCATACCTAAGCAGCTGTTAGGGAAGCACCTCTAAGGTTACTCTGTCTCTTGTTTGAGTAGTGGAGGAGCTTCTGGAGAAGCTTAGGCCATCCTATGTCCAGACTGCCACATCCCCCCTTTCCTCCCTGGTCCACTTCTTTCCCTTGTAAGGTGCTATTCTTTCCCTTGACCTGAATGGAAAACTCTCTCCAACCTGGGCTGAAGCTTTGCCTCCATCATTCCCAGCACTGATGGGGAGTGAGGTCATGGAAGACAATTACTTGGGGATTTGGGGTAATCACATTAGGAGGGCTACATTTGATTTTTCTACAGTGCTGCTCTGATGTAAAATGTACTCATGTGGACCAACAGCCCAGAATTTGATGTATGCCAGCCAGGCTTATGATCACGTCCTCTCATGCCATTTTCAAGGCAGAGATGAGTCTGTCTACAGGTCCCAATTACTTTCTTTTGTCCTTGGCTCTTCAACAGAATCAGCATTTCTTTAGGCCATGAGCAGCAAACCCTCTGCAGAAGCCTTTGCCATGTTGCCACATTCTCAGTTCTCAATTGATGCTCAATTCTCAGTGCTACCGTGAATTGATCTCTGAGGAGCCCAGGTTTCAGGCTGTCCCAGAGCAGGGAAAGGTTTTCTTTGTCAAGTAACAAAAACACTCAGTGCATGGGTCCCCCTGCAGCTCACCATGGCAAAGGGCTGCATTGTCCTACAGTGCAGCTGAGGAGTGTCTCTTCCATTCAAACAGATTTGCAAATCAAATACTGCTTTATTTACATTTACTCTCACTGTAGCTTCATCATTCCTGAAAATAACACTCAGCTCCAAATTTGCTCATAAACTTCCCAGAAAAGCTACGTACTGCATTGTAAAAAATAGTATTTGTTTTCCTACTGAATAATGCAAAGATAAATCAGGATCTAGTCTGTAAAAATCAGAATCTAGTTGGTAACCACAGCATTCTAAACACCTCCAAGATACAAAGGGTTCTGTAACGTGACTTTCTGGTAACAATGTTATGGGTCTGATTTAGGAAATGGCAGGGGATGATGATGATTTTCCTCCAGCAGGGCCATCCTGGTATGAGATATGTTCCCAAGCAAGTCATGCAGGGACATTCTCCAAATGGTCCTCACTAAAGGGCCTCTCACATCTTGCCAGGAGGGTCCTGCCTGTGGCTAGGAAGCCACTGGGGCATGAAGGATCTGCTGCTTGCTAGTGATCCCTGAATGCACATCCATGTAAAGCTGCTCATGTGCACAAGAGGCCTTCCCATGGCTATTAGGTTTTGTGCCACAGACTCTTACCTGAAGATTAGCATTTAAATCAATTTTTGATCATAAAACCCTTTATAACATATGAAGTATGTTTTACTTGTTCATTAAGAACTCACTAATGTCACATTACTGTTACTGTTTTTCCTAAAAAAAAAAAATAAATATATTTTTTTCTATCTTGCCCTGCCTGATATTACTAGTAAATAAAAATGGTTAATGAGTACTCTCCTGGTAATAGACAGCCCTTGTTAAACAGCCACTAAAAACACTCCTGTCTTGACCACAGCTGCATCTGGTACAGCACAGCCTTCTTTTTATCTGTGATCCAAACCCTGCATTCCTTGGTGAGACAAGACTTACTCTGCTGTCGGGTGGCACTTTGCCGGACTAAGAACTGATTTACCCACATGTTTGTCAAAGGCTGATTCTCAGCAGGTAGCATTTACTTGCAACCGGACATGGCAGGTGGTTTCACCCCAGAAACATATTTTTGCACAGGTTCCAATTAAGTGTTTATAAGCTATTGGTTATATAAAAATGAAATCAGTGATGTTGGCAAATTTTCTGTACTTTCTTAGCTTAACTTAGTTTGTTGTTGGGGGGCTTTCAAGTGTGTGTCAAATATTAACATTTTAATTTGCAAGGAAATTAGTAGTTGGAAAACCATAACCCCTTATGAGCATGCATGCACACACACATGTGCACATGCTCAGTCTATTAAAATTACTTATGTTATTAAGTTTGTAGTAAATCCTCAGTGTGGAATGGCACGTGCTGAATCACTGAGGTATTTGACAAAGATCTGTTTAAAGGGTTACTCTGGGGCCCCAAATTCCATTTTTAAAAACAAAGCCCTATTGAACCTAATCAATGGGTTTTCTGTGATTCCACCCCTTTCCCATCCCCCAGCAATTTTAATTGAGAGCTTTTGGGCAACTTTAAACGTTGCTACATAGTATTTTTAGCTGTAGCTGCGAAGTGCTATAGGAGAGCATAAAAACATACCTACATAGGTCTTTATGCCTCCCTCTTCATGAGCAGCTGTGAACCTTTCCATCGCACGTGGGTCATGGCTGGCATTGGTTTCTACAAACCCAGCTGGCGGAACAGGCGTGTCCAACTGTGCCTGCTGGCAGTCAGGGGAAGTTTCATTCCAGGTTGAATCCGGCACCACCAAAGTATCTCAGGACAGTGGCAAGGGTTCTGGCAGCAAGAGCCACAGTCCTGAGGGTATAATGTGGCCACTTAAGGCCAGACTGCAGACAACAGCCTCTACCAGCTGTGAGGCTGGCAGGAGCTGGTTCAGCTCTTGTGCTAAAGCAGCCACAAGTTTCCTTTTTTTGTTTATCTTTAAGCAAGGTTTTTTTTTTGTTCTATCTAAAGGAGGTAAAGGAACTGGTGTTTTTGTTGAGTTGGGGGTTTTTTCCGGATATATTATGATGCTTATTCTTTTTTTTTATTTTTTCCTGGTATTCTTTGAATGAGGAATGTGGACATCCCACCAGGACAAAGAGATTTGACCAGCATGCCAAAACTGCAATTACAGCTAAATGAAAAAAAGAAAGAAAGAAAGAAAGAAAGAAATATATTTTATTCATTTCAGCTGTTATGTCTTAATGCAAAGAAATCATTTTGCACAGTTCTGTAATTGACACCTATTTCTAATCTCCAATACTATTAACTTCCAAATCTCTGTTATAAAGAATATTGGCAGAATACCAGAGTTTAATGCAGCTGAATGGACTTAGTTGGATCTGGTGTTTTATTTTCTTTTTTCCAAATTGCTGAAAAAAATCATTAAACTATTTTGTTAATTGCTGATAACATTTTGTTTAGTTGGATTTCCTCTTTTGGCTGCAATAGACACATTCCTGGAGCACGACATGACTTTGCCTTTGGGACAAACAAAAAAAAAGAAAAAAAGAGAGACCATTTTTTGAAATGACAAAATGCATTGTTATAGGATTAGAAACAGGATAGCTCCAGGATTATGCTGTATCCCTAACTCAGTTTAAGAGGCCTACATATTGAAACTAAATATTGAATAGCTGCAGGGAAAGGACATCACTAAGGAGTAATACCTGTGTGAAAATTTGATTGTATTTATCTCAGATAGGTTGCAACAGATTTCTGATAACTCAGAGATCCTCTCACACAAGCTATAAAGCCTTAAAATGTTTATTTCTCCCTACCACTTCAATGACACTGAAAAGCCAGTCAAGTCTCAGATATACAGAAATAAATATTACCTAAAAACAACCTTGCCAAAAATGTTTCTACTAGTCAGTGATGGGGTTTGCTTTGACATCATCATTCCAAGGGAACCTGCAAAGCTGTCTTCTGCTTGACTGTAGTGATGCCCTAAACCAATGCTAGCATCACTTCTCTGCTACAAGATTTAATTGGGAACTTAAACAGATAGCGGTGAGCGGTGCCAAGTGGGACAGTGGAAGTAATTATCAGATTTAGATATTCTGGCATCCTGGACAGAGTTTCTTAAGCACAGGAAATGAATTATAACAGAATATCCTTAGACCCAAAAATTATTGGCAGGGAGGAAGGGAAGAACAATGCAGCCTTGGCTGCATGCTGACGAGCTTTGGCTGATTTGCTGTGTTACCATTTTAGTCTGTGTGTGGTTATTTAATTTTTTTTCCCTCAAGAGAGCTGAAGTTCTAACACCATCTAAGTCAGATCTTGGAGACCTTTTTTCATTTTGAATCCAAAGAACAGTTGTGTTCACAGAGGATGGAACAAAGGGAGAATATCAAGAAAATATGGGTTGCTCTTACTGAAGCATAGTATCCTCCATGAATAAGAGCAGATAGCATCCAAAGGAGGGCAACAAAGATGGGGAAGGGCCTTGAGAGGAAGCCGTATGAGGATCAGCTGAGGTCACTTGGTCTGTTCAGCCTGGAGAAGAAGAGACTGAGGGAAGACCTCATCTCAGCCTACAACTTCCTCTTGAAGGGAAGAGGAGGGCCAGACACTGATGTCTTCTCTGAGGTGATTAGTGACAGGACCTGAGGGAATGGCCTGAAGTTGTGTCAGGGGAGGTTTAGTTTGGACATTAGAAAATGATTCTTCACCCAGAATGTGGTTGGGTACTGGAACAGGGTCCCCAGGGCAGTGGTCACAGCACCAAGCCCGACAGAGTTCAAGAAGCATTTGAATGATACTCACAGGCACACGGTGACTCCTGTGGATAGTCCCGTGCAGGGCCAGGAGTTGGACTTGATGATCCTTATGGGATCCTTCCAACTCAGCATATTCTGTGATTTTGTGACATAAAAATGGGTTATAAAAGCCACTTCTGTTGCTGAATTTGCAGCCTGGCTGTATCTATGTCCCTGTGTCTTTTAATAAATTCAGTGAAATTCAATGTTCACTAAAAACTCTTGACTTTATATCCATAGAGACAAAGATCTGGATTCACCTCACCTAATTGGAAGCATATGCATGAAAACCCTTGTCAAGGAGTGTGGCACCAAAGGCTCCTTCCTGTAATCCCTACAGACAGACCAACACACCACTTTCTTTCATGGGCTGAGTCACTCTCTAACAGATCTTCCATTGAGCAAACAGGTCTCTACCAGGCTTGCTACTTTGGTACCAAACCCAAGAGCTACAGTGGCTGCAGAGAACATGAGCCTGGGCCATTGGCAGGAGCAGACAGAAGAGGAGCATGTGTGCCAGGGGAACCAATGGCTGAGTGTTTTCACTGTGGCAGTCAAGGCTACCAGCAGGGCTGATGCTGGTCAAACACTGCAGACTCTTTACGTGCTCAGAAAGGAGATAAGACTGCCTCACATTTGCCAGATGTCACAGATGGATCTCAGATGGTAATTTTCTACTCTAAGTACTGGCATCTTGAGCAAAATATGATCCAAAAGAAAAGGCTCTGAACCCCACTATCAATCCCCTAAGCCCGATGCCTTACCAGCTGTGACATCATTAGCTGCGTATCTGTCTGTAAACTGAAGGTGGTTTTCTAGCCTAACTCTTATCCCGTGTCCACTCTGAATTAGCTCTGAATAAAAGACACTTGTTAAAGTTCAGCTGTAGCAGGGGTTGCATCAAGAGATAGCAGATGGGCAGGCCCAAGCCTCTATCACTGAATACAAAGATATATGACCTATTGTCTCTTAAAGGCTCATGTGATACTCTTGATAAGATGAATGTAAGTTTCTGGCAACCATACACAGTGAAATCTATATCCAAGGAATGCATATAAGTCAACTTCTACTTAAGCCTTAAATGATGGGTATAGGCATAGTAGTAGTCAATGAAGTAGCCCTGAGAAAATGTGAGCTTTTCCAGTTCAGTGGCCTAACTAGTGGGAGAAGAACAAGCTGGAATTGATCCGAAAAAAATATTTGAAAGGAGTTTAAATCAATTAGAATTATTTTTTCCTCTGTCATTTTAATAAAAAGAAAAAATAAGATTCCGAAAAAGGTGAAAAGGAAGAAAAGATGGCTCACAGTGTGCGTTAGCTTATCAGTTTATTAGGAGACCAATAACCACACAAATACTCCTCCCCATTAGTCCTAACCAACATAAGTTTCATGCCCCTGATTGTAAGGCTGAGAGGTATCGGTGTGTCTGCATTCAACCCCATTGAAATTTTGTTGAAAAAAAAATGCCAAATCCCACAAAAAAGCATCTGAGGCTGATCTGGAAAATATATAGGTCTTTTTTACCTGGAGCTAGATTTCACGACAGTAAACAGAAGAATGAAAAAAATCATTCCTATTGCCACCATATTCATAGGCAGGAAGATTTCTCCCAGTGAGAAACTCCACAGGGCTGTAGCCTCCTGCAGCCCAACAGCCATCTTTGTGCTCCTTTTGATAAGCAGAGGGAGTCAACAACAGCCGAATCCTCAGACAGTGAAGGGCTTTGAACTCTATAGTGACAAGACTTTTGAGGGATAATTCAACTTAAGCATAAAAGAAGCAGAAATGATCTTCTATTACGTACTGGAGAGAGTTCTGGACATGTCTGGGTAATACCTGCAGACTCCCTGCTGGGGTCCCACTGTACCAAAAGTCAGCGTATTCTCCCATTCATGCTTTTGCTTTGCACGAAACAGCAGGGACCATGCTGTGAATTGCAAAACCACAGGCTGGCTACTGTTTGTGTGGCCTCATCCCACCACTGTTCCAGAGCAGAAATAAGGAATTTTTACTCTTTAACGGACTCAGGAGTACTCCATAATCCAAATGGCTTCATAATGAACAAGCTCTTATTTAGTGTGAGGCCTTATTCATTGAACACCTTACTTGTAGCATACTGTTATAACAGCCACGGTGTTGCCCTGACTCTGCTTTGGTTTTGGACTCAATACAGTACAGTAAGTCAAACATTATTGGTCACAATGGTAATGCAGAGTGTATATAATGTGCTTTTATTGCTGCAAGGCATAGTTGAAATATTTACATGGAATACATGAAATAACAGTAAGATTCATGTTCTGTTCCTTATTTGTAGGGTATTTTATTAAAAAGAATCTGAATCTGAAGTTCATAAATAAAGTAGTAATATCACTTATTTCCAGATACTAGTTCCAGCTTGTTGATTTTAATAGACAAGTATAACACTTCAAATGTGGAAGCACAGTGGGTAATATTTATATGAAATCTCCAAGAACCGTGGTATTTTGCTCATGTGGAATATCATGGCATTTTGCCTGGATCAAGTAACCAGCAGATTAGCACATTAACACTTTTAAGAAACATGCATGTAATCCTCTCTGAATGTGGTCTTTGACTCCTGGTAGGAATACCTAATGATTTTCAAATTGAGGCGTTACTTTATAAAGCAAGTCAAATAAACAGGAATTGCTGAGGAGCTTTGGTTGGGTTGTATGGCATAAGTACACACACATTGTTATCAACAGAGGAGACAGGATAAACTCTTTCCTGCCACAGAAGGATTTGCAGAGTCTACAAAGATACAGGAGAAACTTGGCTTCCTTTCTTTTTAGAGCTTTCTGGCTTTATTGCTCTATGTGGATGGGTAAGTGGATATACACTGCTCACTCTCACTGAAAGTCAGTCACAAGTTCAAGGTAAGAGTTTAATGACAGACCTCTAAGACTGACCAGAGCTAGCTAGTAAAGCCTGCAAAACCCATCACCATTGTCAATTTTGAAGGTCCCACTCTAGTTTGCAAGTAGAGGAGGATCTCCACAAGACAGCCAGCCATGGTCAGGCTACCATAGCCTCCATCTTAACCAGGAATTAGAAAGGAGAAGAGCAGGGGGCACAAGGGTTGTCAGTCCTCTGTTACTCAGACAAGGATGTGTGCCTTCAAAGTTATATTTCAACACAGACTCTTCATGGTTTTGCTAAGACTGCAAGTCTCCCTGCATTGCTTTTCCTACTTCCTACAGAGAAAAAAATCCCATCCTTCCCTTCATGGGAGCTTCTGCTGACTGCAGTGGTGTGCTTGTAGTGATGAACTGCTCCACATGTGCAAAGTCCTGGTTGTGTGGAATGCACATGTGAGCTCAGTGGCAGTGTAGCTCATGGCTCTGACTAATTTCAATAGCCATCCAGAGGGAACAAAACCTACTCCCAAGAATGTTTTCAGTATGCTGTAGCAACTGAGTTCAACTTTTGCAGCAGGAGACAGCATGGAAAACCCAACAGTCCCCCTCCCACGAAAGAAGCAGCAGAGTCCAGGCTGCATGCCAAGGAATCCTATCACTAGCCTTGTAATAAACTCACCAGGGCCACCTCAGAAACAATGGTGAAGTCACGCTTGGCTGCAGTTGGTTATGGTTTGAGAGGGAGACCATGAGCAGGTCTCACAGAACTATTATGGCTGGCTCCATTTCTTGTTAGCTCAATTCATCACACTTGTTCCCTCCTTCCTGGAGACAACTTTTATAACCCCATTACTGTACTTAGAGAATGTCCCTGCTTTTCTTAAGACAAGATATGGCTGCCCCAGCTCATACCAATTAAGACTGTTCTTTGGAAGTGACTCCACAGAAGTCAATGGTACAAATCAGAGATTGTTCACAGCTGACCTAAAGGAAACAGTCAGGATCTCACCCTTTATCCTGCTCAGAGCTGATAATCTCCTCACTTCTGCACTGGAGAATCAGGAATGAGCACTGAGTTTCTGGCTATCCAAACAGAAGGTACAATATCCTTGCTTGACCTTGCACCCAAGAATTAAAAAATAACCTAAGGTTTCAACTTCAGTTAAAATAACCTGGTTAAGAAATTCCAAACATGGATATTTGCAGAATGGAAGTGTTTTAGGAAAGAAAATTCTGGGATTTGAAAAGAGAAAGACTTGTTGTAATGGAAAGAGTCAAATCAAACTGTCTTTTAAAGCCAAAGCTAAAAAGCTAATACCAAAACTTTTACCTTAGTTGCCAGTCTGGACACTGAAGGATCTTCCCTTTGCATTGAAGTCTTCTATTGAAAAAAAAAAGATTGTAGTGGGAAATATTAAAATCTTAATCATTATGAGCCTACTTCGAAGGCTCATTTAGAAAGCAGCACAGATGTCAATGAGCAACAATTGCTGTGAACCAAGAACATACTGAGCACATTATTAAAGTCTTGTCAAAACTCTTGGGTATACAACACCAGCAAAGCAGAAACAGCTCTGAGCAATGCTCCAATGTTAGGACAGGATGAGGTTTGATAGACTATTAAAAACCCAAACCAACCTCCCCCTACTTAAACTCACACAAAAGCCCAGATTTTTGGAACATCACACTAGAGTCGGGCCTTTCCTTCCCCACTGACAGCCAAAGCTATTTTTGCATTTGGGTCAGATTTAGTGACTAGGCTTCAGCCAAAAAATTTAGAGGGGGAGGGGGTGTGGGGAAATCATTGGAAAAAGTTACAAGACTTTGGCTATTTCAGAAACAAAAGGTTTCCATTTTTTGGGCTGGATTCACAAGAGAATTTGGGAGCTGACCACTTTCAGATGTGCATGCTGCAGAGGGATGATTACATGCTTGCAGCTTCCGACTCTGGCGCCCCAGGACTGGGGATCAGAGCAGTGCTTGCTGTCCCACACTTTTATATCACCACCCCCCAGAGAGGCAACCAGATCTGTACAAAAGTGTTCATGTAGGGAATTGAGAGTCACATGCTGAAACTGGTTAGGTTTGAGCCTTCTTTAGAATAGCATTGCTGCTTTCACATGAGGGATTTCTCAATTCAGTTAAAAATCAGCTCCTAAGCCAAGTATGGCCAATGCTTGGGGTAAGAAAATGTAGGGGATGACAAGGATGTGCTTTGCTGGACTATATGGAGATCCCTGCTTCTGAGGCCAGAAAGCACATAGTCTGAACTCTCCAAAAGTCCTATATTTTTTTGATCCATACTTTCAGAACAAAGCAAGTCCCCCTGTCTCTGAAGCCTTTTGGGTTGTTATGGAGCTTGGGGAGTCCACAGAGCAAAGAAGAACCCCCTGTCTCCACAAAATTAAGACAATACATTTTTTTTTTGGCTCAGGATTGATGGAAAAACAAGTTTTTTAATGGTGAACTCTGCAAGATAACCCTGAAAGAAGACTTTGGTCCTACAAAGCCTTAGATAAGTTGGTACAAACAGCAGCTTCTTGCACAGGTGACATGAGGCACATGCATACAACACCATGGGATCATGACCCAGAAGGATAATGAGAATCCTGTGGCCTTCACCTGTCACGTTTGTACACAGCATTTGCAAACTGTGGGTTTTCCACTGGGAAGCAGAAAGAGTAAAACTGAAGGATCCACCAGCTAAGGACATGTAACTACATAGCATGTGTTCTCCAGGGCTGTTCAGAGGCAGTTTTTCCAGCTTTCTCATGCTATTTCAACACCTCTGCTCAGCCTCATTTTCCTGCCAAAGTGTTACATTCAAACAAAAGCACCCTTAAACCCCACAAGCTTAAAATTAGGTCATGTGAATGCCAGAAATAATTTTGAAGTATCCTCATTACCTTTCTGTTTCTTCCCATGCTATTTTACTATTTGTTTGGGAGAGAGGGAATAGGGGTGCGTTAGCTTCCCCCCCCCCAACAATATTTGCATAGAAGCATTTAAGAAACCACACATTCTGAAAGCCTAAAGCCTATTTCACTGTATAAAAAGAATATAACTCTTTCAAACAAATCCCTCTCAGCTGAATAGAGATGCCATGGCTGAATTTTTTTATTTCACCCAGCATAGAGCAGTAGGCACCCTGAAAGTTGCATATATCAAGAAATGCTTTTTTAATAGTGTATGTGTCTAATTCATGTCTTCCTAGTCTGTCTCATCTTTCTATGCATAGCACACTCGCTGAGCTGAGCTAACTTTCAGTTTGATTCCTGATTAGTATTTTACTGCTTAATTGCAACCACTTTAACTTCAGATACACTATAAGGAAAAATTAGCAACAGTTAACTATTAGGTATTTGCAAAAAGATGACAGAGTTAAGAAGCCTTAATTCAATATTCATCTTCAGATAGATATTAACTGAATCCATACTTGTATTTAAATACCAAATAATCTGCTGATTATTATGCATAGTTTTCAGTCAGTGTAACGAAAACATGATGTTGCAGTCATGCTGTGAGCTCTGTAGCTAGGTTTCCTTGTTTATATTAACAGCTGTAAACACAGCCTTGATTTAAAAGCAGATTTCCCATACTTTCAAGAATTCAGCACATTGTGAAAGCTACAATTTCAGGACTTTTCTCACATGCATGTTGATTATGCCCAGGAACAGCCTGCCATGCTACACGTGCACTTGCAACAACTCATTTTAGAGAATCTACATTAAAAGGGCCAGTTTTCCACTTTCATTAAAAACCAAAATGAGCCTTGTGAATGTTTGTGTATCAACTTGCCCCTTAATGTCTTGAATACAACCTAGAACCATCTACATAAGAGTTTGAACAAGTACTTTTGCTTTGCTGCGTCAAGGTTTCACGACTATGTCCCTCCATTTAAAAATATAGGTTGTAAAAACATCCTAAAGCCATTTAAGTCAGTGAAAGAGATTTCATTCAGTCTAAAATGGATTTTAGTTCAAAGTTTTACCTTCCTACATTTTAATAACAGTGTCGAAAAGATGAGCTTTTGGAAAAGTGACACTGCCTACACAAATGACTCTCGAGTTCTCTTCTTTTTTTAAGAGTATGGTGAGAAGCAATCTGCATTTAAGTGGAAGGTCAGGTGAATCAAAAAAAAACATGCTAGGAACATTTTGTAATATTTCTGCCTTGAGAGAGGCAGCAGCATGTTATTCTAATGGTTCCTCTGACACACATTATATCTGTGAATGCTGAGCAAAGTCAACCAGCAGTGCAAAACAACCTTGAGGGTCAGTTAAGTGGCGGTCCCTTCCAGAGGAAAACTCCCCAGTGGTACAGAGCTGCTGTAGCAATTTACCACCATAAGGACTTCCATCCACTGTGCCTTGAACGGTGAGGGAAAGTACAGGAGAAGACATGTTGTCTTATGTCCAATATTGCAGGGTCCATCAATCCTAAAGAGCTTTTGGGATCACATTGCTCTACCATGAGCTAGGGATGCTCCTGGGAAAGTCATGGCATGTCTCCATCAGTAGCTTCACCGCAGCTGACAATATTTCACTGTTCCACCTCTCCTCCCAGCAGTTCGTGCCTGGAAAACCCAATTTAGACCATCAAAGATCATCTGCAACTTTGTCATAGTGCATGTGCTCTGGAGAAATACACTTCTGGACCATGAGGGCTAAAGTAAAAGGTTGATCTCATGACCCCACTCATCTATGACCAGCGGCGAAGGCTCAAGCTGACGCTGAGATCCTGTACTCACACAGGTGGAGCACAACACTGACCACACACATTACACTACCTTCAATCCTCATAAGCGTAAAGGGCAGGGTCAGGGGTCCAAGCTGTAGCCAGGTTACAACCAAAGATATGTGCAGAACTTAAAAGCCAAGAACTTTGGTTTGCTTTGAGGCTGGTTCTTCATCAGGATGCTCCCCAGGGCCTTACTGCATTTCTCACTGTCTGTCTCAGGGAGTGAGGGTTGCTGAAGAAACACACTGCAGCTCTTATTTAGAACTTTGGATACACTCCTTTGTAGCCTTGCACAGGTTAAGCAACCTCCCACTAGACACAAGAGCATCTCTCATGCTAAATACTGTCTCTTTTGCCCCCTCTCCGTCAATGATGAGAAGTGAACTTGTTCAAAACTTAATTTTTCCCCCTTGGAAGTCACATGTGAATGTAGTCTGCCAAGTACCTAGTTTAGCTGTACTGGTGATGCTAAAATACAGACTGGATTGACAAAGGATCCAAAAGGAGTTTAGCCAGGCCATTCCACATCATCCTTTGCAAGTTATTTTTACATGTCTGAGATCTCATTCAACTTGCTTGGTTTCTCAAAGAACAATTAAAAACAATACCTAGCAGATGAGAGAGGTAAGACAAACAGAGGTTATATGACTTGCCTGAGGGTGGTAGAGTCTAGCAGAATGGGCGACAGGAGTCCTGGGTATTAATTAGTTAATATTTGTACAATGCTAAGAAAATATATAGCCCTATATAAGTATTATTGTAAGGTGGCCCCTGCAGTTTGGAGAAGCAGAGGGCAACAGTGCACAGTCGAGTGCAAACATCCTTTCTTGTCTCATGGCATTTCGGTCATCCACGGGGTTGGTCAGGACAGAGCATTCCCAGGACACAAGAGAGAGGGAATGAGAAAGCCCAGGGAAATAGATCCCACTCAAGCAACACTGTTGTGCACCCCCAGGCTGTTACATCTGCGCATTAAGTCTAGGATCAGCTGTTTCCTCTTCTCATTGAGAGCAGTAAATCTGTGAGGTACAATCAAATTGGGCTACATGGTCAGCTGTCTTCAGCAGAAACCTTGGAACTGAATTTGAGATATTTGGGGGTGTTTACAGCAATAAGAGGTGCAAATCTCTCTGAAGTGCCACAGGACCCACGCGCCACACTGCTCTGTGCTCTGCTGAAATCCCGGGAGGAAGGTCAGGCCCATCTGTATTAAAGAAAGATCTCTGGGAAAGGAGGAAAGGGTCACAGTGTTGGATTTCTACTTTTTTTTCCCACCTCTCTAGGGCATTCATCCTGCTCCCATGACTTCAGATCTGATTTCTTCAGATGCCTTTTTCAGTCCAGCTTCCCTTCACACCATCACACATCCCAGCCTGCTGCTCTGACCGTCCTCCAGATTCCAGTATCAGCCTGAATGAAAAATGCATCAGTTTTTCTGCAAGACAGCTCCCACTCTCTGGTGCTTTTAACATGATTTTGCTATGCAGTTTCACGAGTGGTGAGAATTTCTGGACATTTTCCTTCTTTCTCTTGGCTAGAATACAAAAATATTACCTAAGTTGTGATGTACTTTCCTCCACAATTTTTAAATCATTCATACTTCCTGTGTAGTCTACTAAAATTTTCATCCAGTTTTCATCACCTTATACCTTCATTATCAGGATCTGCCATTTTTTTTCACATCAGTTTAGCTCAGACTTGATTGAAATGCAAAATTTCCAGTTGAAAATTCCAGCATTCATTTTCATCCAAAATAGTATAAAGGGCTCAAATTTTAAAAGCACTTCCTCATAAACACTAACATTTGAACTTCTACATATTTAGGCAGAAATTGTCCATATTTCTAGTTGCTAAATTGTAAATGTTAAATTTTGTTTCATTTACTTGGCAGGCTTTATTTAGGGTAAAATCAGGATCAGGCTGCGTTACCCTTCCTGGGCAGATTCTGCTTGCTCTGAGTCAAAATCTACAGGAAACTACACTTCGGTGTCACACGGTCTTCACTGCCTGTACTGGGTGGTACAGTGGGAAGAGCAGTAGCGTGCATTGAGAAATATATGGTATAGTGAGGGACCTCACTCAGAAAGGAACAGAGAGCAGAGCTTCATGGTTGTCCTAGAGCTCCTACCAGGCACCAAAAGGATGCTCGTTTCTGTACTGTGCAGCCTGGTGTGCTAGCTGCAGATTACATGATGGGAGACACATGCCCCACATCCCATTCTTTTCCCCTCAGTGACACAGCACACTTTTATCTGAACTTTGTTAAAATGAAATGTTTTGGATCATTTTAATTAAAAAAAAAATAAAATCAATTTGACCAAGCTGACTCTAAATTAAGCCTTTTCGTTTTTGCTACAGGAAATGTCCATTGCTGAGAAGCTGTGTCCTCAACTGCAAAAACCATCCTGATAAAAATGTCCCTTAGCCTCCAGTACAGCTGCCAGAATCATTATTTCTGCTACTGCTCAAATCTGAGCAACCTAACGAACACTCAAATTGTCTCTCTTTTCCCTCTCACTGCAACATTCCTTGTGTCAAGTAACCTCCCCATGACTCCCCAGACCAAACCAACCTGCAAAGTCATCCAAAACTCTAATCTTGTCTGAAAAACCTGGATGTTACTTAGTGGTAATTAAAGAAAAAACAAAAGTTACCAGTTTCAAAAGGGTTGTCAACAATTTCAGACAGTATTCTGAATCAGCTGGAGAAAAATAAGTAACAAAACATGAATACAATTTTACTCAATTCGTACCAATATTTAAAATGATCAACAACACTTTGGATTGCCAAAAATTGATGGACTGTTCTGTAGACTGTTTTAAAAGCATTAAGTATGCGGTTGAGCTTGTGGTTTGAAAACTTTTGGAGCTTTTCCCCATCAGAATTGCTATTTGCAATAAGAAATATAAAAATTATATGACATGTAAGCCAATAAAAATACAAACATAAAAATTAAATCTTCAAAATACAGTCCTTTCAGCCAGGTCTGCTCTCCTTTTCCAAAACCCATGTCAAAACTTTGCTTCAATGGCTACAAGAAATTGGCAGAGTTGCAAATACCAAGGCAAGTCAGGAAGTAATGCTTGTAAATGACTCTGAAGTATCACACTTGGATTGTCATTAATGAACATGGCCAAATAAACACATCGCTGAGACCTTCCAAGGTCACCCCCACTCCTCCTTTTCATTTCATACAGTTGTACACTGTATTTTTGTCACATATGTAACCTTGGGTCCTCTAGATTCCAAAGGTCCTAGTGAAACATTCTCTTTAAGGTGGTCATCTCTACATTTGGCAGGTCGTCTCTGTCCTGCAATCAAGGAGCATCATTCTTTGATTTCAGGAAGCGCAAGCATGTTTTTAGGTGGCTGCAGCTGGGGTTTGATTCTGTGCAGGGCTGCATGCACCCAAGGAATGCCAAGTACCCTCAATTCCATTAACTTCAGTGGGAATTAGAGAGCTCAGCTGTATTTAATATTCTACAGGGTCAGGCTCTGAAAGCTGTATTAGCATTCTCAGTTCCCAGTAGGACGAAATTCAGCAAAGCATTTGGATTGAGACTTAACTGTAAACATGTGAACACTCCCCCTGATTTCAGTATGATTATTCTCATGCTTAAAGTTAAGCATATGCCTAAGTGATGTGCTGATTTTGAGCCAAAAACTACTGTTTTCAAGGGCTACCTAAGTTCACGGTAGACAAACTGCTGGTCTGTAATGCCAGCTGCATAATTTAGTTTTTGATTTTTCATAGAGGCTGCACAAGACTGTGTATTTTTAAAGTGGAGCAGCTACACTGCTTGAAGAAGATAGGGCATTCTGGTAAACATTGAATATTTCTCTAAAATTGCCAATCTACTGTTATTGTTGTTATTATTACTGTTATTCCTATGTGAATGCAGGAAAAGCACCTATCCCAGACTCTTGGAGCTTTTGCTGTTCCTAAAAGAATATAAGCCATACAGCAAAGAATAACAAACTCTCTCTACATGACAGCAAACATCAGTCAAGTGACAGCTAAAAATATCCCATTCTCCCCAGAGACCCTCAGCCTCTTGTACATCTGAACCCTTCCAGAGGCACTAAAAATCAGTAGCATCTTATGGTGCACTCTGAATGTTCCCACCTTTCACCTCTCCAGGGGCCAAGGAAGCCCAAGGGCTCCTGGAAAAGTGTGGGCTGGCACCTCTCACCTTTTCTGAATTAGGAGGGGGCTTCTCCCTTGAAATGGTGCTGGGCTCCAGGAGACAGCATCTTGGCTGGCTCATGGCAGGGGACAGATGTCACTCTCAAGCAAATTCCTTCACCCAGAGAAGTATAGGGGGATGTGGCGCCTGCAGAGGTGGCTCTTCTTCTCCGAAAGTAAAAGGTTCCTTCCTCGGGGAGGACACTGGGGCTTGGGGGCTGAGGGACAGAGGGGTTTCACAGGAGATCTGTTAGGGTACCAAAAAAACCCATAGCTGTGCATCATCACCCTGCATTTTGGGATCCATTGAGGCTGTTATTATACCCCTCAGTGTGAAAGGATGCAAAATGACCCAACCCACCACTCAGAGGTCAGGAGGAAGGGAAGAGCTTTTGGGGCTCACTTTTCACTCAGACCCCCTAAGCATACGCAGCTCACGGCACTGGAGCCATGTGCTGAGAAGCCATGGGGAGCAGCACAGAGGAGGAAGATGTAGAATACAGTTCTCACTCCTCCATGTGCAAATGGGGATCAAACCAGGACTTGCCAAGGTGCCTCCAGGCCAGCTACAGAGGTTCACGCAGAGGCCACCTCACCTCAATTTTCCTTTCCCCTTTAGCCATAGGTTGTCACTCTGGCTTGCTGTATCAAACTCTGGCTTCTCCATAACTCCATGATCTATGAACCTCACAATGAAATTAACTGGCTGCTACCAAGGCACCATAAAGCCGGAATAAAGACACATTTAAGATGGGACAACTGCATACAGACATAAGCCCATAACCTGCTGCTTTCAGCCTGGATCTCCCCTTCTTGATATCTGTCACAACCATTTCAGCGTGCAGGTTTTGGCACATGCGCAGCTACTGGACTGACAAATTAGTTTGTTGTGGTATTTTCTCAGTGAGGCTGACTGGAAAATGTCCCATCTTTGCTCCAAGCACTTGTAGAAGTATTATAAAATCAAAGCAACAGCATAGCAAACTTCATAAAAAACAATATTCTGAGTCCCGAACAAGTATCTCTTGACACCCCTGACAGAGAAATGGCACCCAGTGTTAGAGAAGAGCCTTGGGCGTGAGATGTAGCACTTGCAAGACACAGGGAGAATGACTGACTGGACTGGTGGGCAAGGGCAAAAGTGCTGATACTTATCCTTCATCCTCTTTGGTCCTGGCTGGCTCTAGTGGCAGAGCACACATTCCTTTTGAGTGCTCAACTTATCTCACAAAGATGTTTCCTGAGCACCTTGATATCCCAATTGTGTGTGTCGTGTGTAAAGTAAAGACTGCACACTGAGAAAGGCTGTATTTGCTGTGGGTGGCTGTGTCTTGAGAGCCCGTTGTCCCTGCTGCCTGGAAAGGCCACAGATGTGACAGGAAGATTCACGGCATCTTCTTGCAGTGACAGAAAAGCAGGGCTGGGGGAGGTTCTGGACACACACCCCAAAGCTGGGGAAACAGAGGAGCAACAAAAGCAGCCGGAATTTCTACACTTCGTAAATACGTTCCTGTACCTTCATTTTGTTTCAACATGTCCAAGGGCCTTCCAAGAAGTTGCATTCTCAATGCTGCTCTTGCACGAGCGCTTGCCGTGGGATTTCTCCCCCGACAGCTGTCGCCTGAGGTTGCCGGGCTGCCCACGACCCGCTCCAAACGCGGCGTCACGCCCAGGGCCGGGGCTGTGCGGCACCCCCGGAGCTGTGCGGGACCCCCGCACGCCCCGCTCCGCGCCCCTCCCGCCGCAGCCCCCCGGCCGCAGCCCCGG
>VYXB01008717.1:385346-581848 GCA_013397135.1 Pachyramphus minor
GACCGCGCGTGGGCGTGGGCGGGGGGAGCTGCAGATGCTCGCCCGCGCCGCTCCTCCCTCCCGTCCCGTCGCGTCCCAGAGCCGCCCTGCTGCCAAGCGGGAGCGATCTCTGCCGCGAATGCGGTGCTGACATGAAACACCACAACAGCATCCTGCTCTCCAGCCAGTGTTTTTTGACGTTAAGGCGTCCTGGAGGGAAGACCCCAAAGCCCATTAATCACTTCAGGATGTCTGAGACGTGGGCAATAACACTGCGGAGAACTCAGGCCCTCTGACACTCCAGTGCAGTATGTGTGCATTTAACAATAACAGTCAACACTGCTGATGCCTGTGAAAATACAGATGTAAGCCAGCTGTCTGTCAGGGTGAAAAATGTGTTTGTCTTTTCGTTTTAACGTGTCATTTCCCTCTTGGACATTTGCTGTGTTACTGCCAGGATATCACGTGTTTCCAGCACAGACTCTAACTCGGGAACACGGACTACATTTGGATGGAGGGAGAGTGTCGTCCTGTTTCTGCAACTTCTTTTCTTTATCGGAAGCTAAATGAAATATCTCTCACCCAATTCTTTCTTTTTTATTATTATTAAAGTAATTTCCAATATCTATTTCTAGCCAAAGATAATCACAGATTTATCTATAAAAGGATCAGAGGAAAATTGAAAGAGAGTGTGTGTGCTGGGGGGTGTCAGCCTATGAAATATCTTGTTGTTCAGATTAATGCATAAAATCTTGAGATTAATAAGAGGAATTGGAAGTATATATATCATGATCAAAAATTAATAGGCATAAAATATGCTTATGGTAGGGTAACTGAAAGACGTCAGATTTAGATTAGACATTAGGAAGAAATCATTTACTGAGAGGGGGTTGAGGCACTGGAACAGATTGATGAAAGAAGTTGTGGATGTCCCATCCCTGGAAGTGTTCAAGGCCAGGTTGGACGGGGCTTTGAAAAACTTGGCTTAGTGAAAGGTGTTCCTGGGCATGGCAGGGGGGTTGAAACTAGATGATTTCTAAGGTCCCTTCCAACCCAAAACATTCTAAGATTCTATGATAGCTCATGATTGGCATATTAGTAAAAAAGGTTGCAGATGTTCATGAAAGACAAGGGGAGAAGGGAAGCATGGCTGCCTAAGACATTGAGCTAGTTTCAGTTCCCAGCATACAGGGAGGAAAAGTTGTTGAACATCTGATCACGTGGAAAAGGAGTTTAGGTCCTCTCAGTGTAAGTATCTACTGTGGACAATCCTCTCAGCAAGTGCAGCGGAAGATGAAATTTTGTGAGCTTCTGGCAGGACTCTCCAGGAGAGGTTGTTCCCCAGGGATTTCAGCAACCCATTAAGAAAGTAATAAACCAAGAGACAAGAGATTTACCTATCAAAGTTAATGAAATGGTTCCAGAGGGAGCACATTCCTCTCCATCAATTCACCACTGTTCCTACCACTGAAGTGCTGGGACATTCCCTGGCACAGTTTTGTCCTCAGGTACTCACTACCATTGCAAAAAAATTCCCTGACACTGCTTGGAGTGCAGCAGCCAGGTCCCATGGGCAGTGTATGGCCTAACAGTTTTGGAGGGTGAGAGAGTTTAGGTATCCAGATGTGGACTACTCTCTGCCACTTGGTCTCAGTTTTAGAGTACAGCTGTAGACATGTTTTGTGTGTAGTGAAATGTAAGCAATGTGTTTAGCAAGCTCCAGGAACATCCTAATGACAACTTCCTGTTGTGTAGGTGAAGGAAATCCAGCAAACAGAATAGAAGAAAAATTTTTCAGATTTGGAAATAAGTGTCTGAAATGCAAAGATGGAAATTGAGATGAGGGTGACAAAATTACAGTATTTTTGATCCATATGAAAGGAAGGAGAGCAGCAAGATTAAAACAGTGGACTTCAAGGACATGGATTTCAACATATTCAGAGAATAGGTAGGTAAGATCTTATGTGAACAGAGTTTATGAGAAAAAGAAGTTAAGGAAAACTGACTTCTTGGGATTGTTTCTTGTGTTTGTTTGTTTGTTGTTTTAGAAACAAATACTGCATGATAAATGTGTAAACTTTCCCAAAACAGGTAAAGAAGAAGCAATGATAATAAAACAAATTGGTTAAACCACAAGCTCTTTCTTGACTTCAAACACTGGAATACACAGCAACAGTGGAAACCGAGCTAGACTACTAAAGCCAAAAATAAGTAATGTGAAAATAAATGACAAAATCAGGAAGGTAAAGGCACAAAATGATTATGAGAAGTCACTCTGTAAGAGGAAAATTAAGAAAGTTCTGATGGAAAGATATTGATGGGTGGTGTCCTTAAGGTCATAAGCTCTTTTACTTCAGCTTTCATTGAAAATAGTTACTAAATTGGGTGGCTTAAATACAGTGCAGCACATAATCTAGAGTATAGGAAGAGTATAGCACATGTGCTAGAGTATAGGAAGAAAAAGAAAGGGAGTATTTACGTAAATTAGAGCCTTTCAGATCAGCCACATCACTCCTCTACAGTATCTGGCTAAAGCACTCTCAGTGTTGCAACTGCTCTGCAAAAACGTGCAAAGTTCAGGTGAACAACAAGAGGAGGGAGAAGGCTAAGCAGCATTCCTGTCTCTAAAAGAGCACAGCTGNTTGTTTTAGAAACAAATACTGCATGATAAATGTGTAAACTTTCCCAAAACAGGTAAAGAAGAAGCAATGATAATAAAACAAATTGGTTAAACCACAAGCTCTTTCTTGACTTCAAACACTGGAATACACAGCAACAGTGGAAACCGAGCTAGACTACTAAAGCCAAAAATAAGTAATGTGAAAATAAATGACAAAATCAGGAAGGTAAAGGCACAAAATGATTATGAGAAGTCACTCTGTAAGAGGAAAATTAAGAAAGTTCTGATGGAAAGATATTGATGGGTGGTGTCCTTAAGGTCATAAGCTCTTTTACTTCAGCTTTCATTGAAAATAGTTACTAAATTGGGTGGCTTAAATACAGTGCAGCACATAATCTAGAGTATAGGAAGAGTATAGCACATGTGCTAGAGTATAGGAAGAAAAAGAAAGGGAGTATTTACGTAAATTAGAGCCTTTCAGATCAGCCACATCACTCCTCTACAGTATCTGGCTAAAACACTCTCAGTGTTGCAACTGCTCTGCAAAAACGTGCAAAGTTCAGGTGAACAACAAGAGGAGGGAGAAGGCTAAGCAGCATTCCTGTCTCTAAAAGAGCACAGCTGCAGTCATAGCTGCCACACATTGGAGAGAATTCTCAGAACAGGACCAGAACAAATACTAAAAATAATTCATAAGAACCTAAAAGTTTACAACCTAAAAGTTTACAATGCAAGTAACAATGACATGGATTGCCCCAGAATGCACTAAATCCATTTGAATTATTTCCCTCTCTAACACTAATAAGTGTTGGTATACAGTGATTTAATTAGATTTTTGACACTGCCACATGAATGAAACACAGGAAGACATGGTCTAGATGAAATCATTACTGAGCAAATGTAAAAAATGGTGGAAGAGTGCCCTCAGATAATAGATAACCATTAACTTACTGTGAAAATGGTATTCTATAAGAGTCTGCCTTGAGTTTTGTAATATTTGCATATTCTTTGATGATGTTCTATGTTGAAGATTTCAGTGTGGAGGAAGTTGCAGGACAGAAAGAACAAATTAGAGAAATGATTTGACAAATAAATACATTGTTCACTTTGGGGTCCTGCCTACATGTTACACATAGCCTGTAATAATCACCTGGGCAAGTAGAGGATAGGCAAGAGATGGATAGGTTGTCTGGGAAAGATCTTATGCTTCTAACAGATCATAACTGAACTGACTTTGCCCTCAAGGCAGAGGAACACTGCTCCTCTCAGCATGGACCAGGCTCTGGCTCAAACACAATGCATGGGTTTGATGAGTGTGGGTCGGAACAAGGCCACAGAGCAATGATTATGAAGGCACATCTTGCAAATGTGACCTATGAGGAAAGATTGAAACAGCACCTTGATGAAGAGAAAGGGAGAAGTGACAGGGCTCCTGTAATTTGCTCTGGATTCATTGATGGCTTTCTCCTTTTTCATGCAGCTGCCAGGGTAAGTGCATGGGATGCAACCCATCGGTGTTCCCAGCTGGCAGATTTAATGTGATGAGTACTGTAAGAGCTTGAAGGAGGTTGCTATAATAGATCCAGGCTGATTGTTGTGTGCAAGTTTAACTCAGTGTCAGAGAATGATCCCCAGCATGTTTAATTTCCTACTGTAAGCCTGGATAATGAATCTTCAAATACATAAAAGGAGACTTCACTGAGGAAGAGAATTCACAGTTCTCCATCACCTGGGTATTTAGAGTCAGAAATAATAGGTGAAGATACAACCAAGAAGTTTTAGCCTGGATATTAGAAAAAATTTGGAAGCACTAGAAGGCATTGCCTTCAGAAAGGCTCTGTCACAGAAGGGTCTGGAGGATAAGCTGGTAAGCATCTGACAGTGATGCCTGAAGAACAGTAGATCCTTTCCTACAGCAAAACGATGGACTGAAAGACTTTTATGTTCCCTGCCAGCTCTATTTTCTCTTCTTCTCTCAAGAGGTAGGAAAGAGCAGTTAAGTACAATTCTCTATTCAGTAAGAAGTAGGACCCCTTGCAACAGGACTCTCCTTCATCATTTGTTCTCACAGTATTTCAGTGCATAATTCTAGGGTAATTTATAAATTCCTAAGAAGTGAATTGCACTGAATTAGCTTTCCCAGTGAGGGCTCCATAATTTAATGGACACATTGAGGAGCTACTTTGTGTTCACTTCTGCTTTAATCTTTTGGAAATTGTGGTTTCCTGGAAATTTTGAGAAAGAACAATAAATAAATAGGTTAGGCTCCCCAAGGACAACCAGAGCAGATAGGTCCAACCAAGAACTAATAACACTGGTTAGGTCAAAAAGCATCTGTAAACTATATAAAGTTTTTGGGGAAGGTATCAAGGAGGCAACTATTCCAGTCTGGCTGGCTCTTTTTTAATGTTTTAGTGCAGTTCTGCCTTCCGCCTGAGAAGCATTTTAAGCCAAGAGGTTTTCGTAGAGAACGATTTAAGAAATGTAGGAGCAAGCAGGGACAATTTATCAATCAGGGTGGAGATGTTGTCTGGAAACCTGCAAGTTAAAAAATAGTTTTTGGCTTTGTTGTCCAACCAACCTGATCAACTGTGTAAATACATGTAAATATCTTTGACAAGGACAACTATCTCAGGTCTGTTTCAATTCATTCTAGTTCAAGAAGGAAATAATTCCCCCCAGAGTCCAAATTGTCCAGATCGCTTAGACTCCATGACAACCTGTACAGAGGAAGTTGTGGTGGGATAGCTGGCTGCTCTGTTTCATTTTTTGGAAGTCAGAAGAAATTATCTTGACATTCCTGAAGAGAAAAAGTTGCCAGAAGTTTCTTCTCCATGAGACAGAGATTTTTCCTTTCGGTGAGAGTGAAATATTCTTTAACATGCCGCATTGTCACACAAAACAGAAATCTTGAATTTCTAGTCATTTCTGCTGGTCAGTTAGCTCCTGCCAAAACCTGCCTGCTTTATAAAAAGCAAAAATAGCTTTGAAGATTGGAAGAATTATAACCTCTTCAGGGGTGGAGGCTTAGGACACAGACATTGCAGCTTAGAGATTCAAACTTGCTCGCTTACTCCTTTGACTTTCACTGACACTTCAGTGCTCTGGTGCTACAATTTCCTTTGAAATGTTTTTCTGATTAATTTTGCCTTACAAGAAAGCTACGAAAAAACTACCAAAAAGACTCTAATTTTCAGAAATAGTACAAGGAAAATCATGCATTTGTTTTCTTGTCCATCTGCTCTGCAGTGATCATGGGACCTAATGCACTCTTTCCACACAGTTTCTATGGTTTAATAATCATCAAATTCTCATACAGAGTCTGTGGCCTGAGCCAAGTTTCTCTGTTAACCAGCCTGAAACATCTTTGCTCCTGAGATGAAATAAGATCAGATTCATTAAGTCAGCATGGCCATAAGGAAAATATATAGATATTTATTTTTAAAAAAAAAATGCCTCAAATTCCTTCATCGCAGATAATTTATTCCTGCTAAATATCACATGTTGTAAATGCCTGCAGTTCATAGCAGTTTTATGAATCAGAGCTTGGAAGGCTGATTAATGTAAAGTGGGCTACGTGGCATGGACCAGGATACAGTAGAATGGTATGGCAAGAAACTGTGCTGATCATCAGGTTCTGATGACACTTAAGGAAATGCTTACATTAAATTCACCTAAAAATAAATAGATTTACACACCTCTTCAAGCAGAAGTTTTCCCCAGTCACTTATTTGCTAACCATGAAGTGCCTTAGATTTTCAATGATCAGGAATATTTTGAGATTGACTATGGACTAAAGTAATAAAATAATAAAATTTTCTTTTTTTCCCTTTTTGTTCATGTATTTTTCCTTTAACATTAATCAAGAGTAGATGAGGTGAAAAATGTACTTCACTTTTATTTTGTATTCTTGGTGGATTTTTTCCCTGTAATATATCCAGCAAAGTTGCATTTTGTTATGCAGACCATATGAAGATTTTCTTTTTATCTTTATAGCCAATGGAGTAGTCACACAGTGCTTTGCCTCGTGCTGGTAGATTTTTTGGTTTTGGCAGTAGTCCTAAGGAAAAGTCTTTTCTATTCTGAATTTACTAAACTGGAGTTTTCTACAGTGCCATAGTGCAATGGTACTGCTTCACTGTGGACCTGGTGCTAAGAGCTGATCATAAACAGAACCATAAGGATATTCCAATTAATGGAAAAAAGTTTAAAAAGAAAATGTACCTGATTCTTCTCCAGAACCTCTGTGAGAAGTACAGAAGAAATAAGCAATGCATGTTTTAAATGGATATCAGAGAGAAGAATATTTCCCGAATATGAAGTTATCAACAACAACAGCTATTTCATGACTTGAAATAAACAAGGGGGCAAATATTTATAGATGATGCTTTGTTGGTTTCAACATTCAACATTGGGCTAGACCTTTAGGATCCATTTTATTTTTTTTTCCTAAACATATCTTTTTTTATTCTATTTTTTTTTTGTTCTAACATATGGCAAAGAGTTGTTTCTAAACAAGAAATGTCCGCATATTGGGCATTGTATTTTTAGTAAATAGCAGTATGGTCAGCTACCAATACTGTGGAAAATAATTAGCCTAGACCCATATCTTTTGAAAAAAGGGATTCCTTTTCTTTTGAATCCACATAATGTAAATATGCAAAAATATGCATAATTCAAAATTTCAACATGTCTTTGAAAAATTTTCTCTGATGCTGCATTAAAGAGGCATCCTGTCTCATATGGAAGATGCCCCTGCCATTAGATGACAGAATTCCAAAGGCAACTCATATACCATCTCCATAGGGCTGGAAAGCTACTTGGTCCTTCAGTAGGCAGCTCAGAGCACCTTTTTGACTTTTGAATAGCAGAGAAGGGCAAGTTAGAATTGCTAATACTTGTGCTGGTTGGCAGCAAGGGCATGTCTAGACCTGAAATTATGTCAGTGCTTGGAGTTGCAAAAGCGCAATTGCTTATCACTATTTGCAGAGAGAGTTACACTGGAGCAACAATGTGATAGTAGGGGGAACTGAAATCCAGAGTCGTCAACAGCCTTCCTTACTTATAGAGTAGGAGCACTACATAAGCAAAGAAGGTAACTCTGTATTGCAAAGACCAACAGCTTTCTGCAGACTTTGGGTTCAAAAGCATTCAGAAGCACTGAGTCAGGGCCGGCCTCAGCAGAATGAATAACTTCACAAAATCAGACCGTTTTCAACACTGGCAAAGCTTTGTTAGTGCTTGCTTCAGAGAGTGAAAAAATGGTTTCCCAGTTGTCCCACAAGCAAGGGACTAAGGTTTTATATGGTCACTACTTCTCCAGGTATTGGCTCTATGACTTTAAGTAAGTTGGCTGAGGCTTGATTTCTTCAAAAGTGCTGACCAGGATACATTACATATCCACTAGCAAGAGGTAGAGATGGCCAGTGTGGCTGAAAATCAGGTATTCCTCTCCTTGTGTTTCACCTTCCCCTCACTAAAACAGCAGTGGTATTTCCCCAAGTATGAATGGCTGAATTCACACGAACGGGGTGAAAAGGGCCATTTTCATCCAGCATGGAGCTCTGTTTCTTTCCCTAGGGAAACAGCTGCACAGCAGCTCACTGCTTTAGCTGCAGCCACATAGACCTACATTATCAATCCTCAACTCCAACCTAGCAGCAGTATCCAAAAGCTGAGTATGGATGAGGTGCAGGTACTTTAGCAGTTTTACAGCTTGAGATGTTTTACAGCCCTGTGCTGCCTCAGGCAGGCTGTTACCTGTACCCAAGCAGGTCAATTTAAAGATGGCTTAGCATTTGTGAGTGATACTACCACCCTGTCTTTAGTATAAACATGACCCTAGATAAGCAATGCCACCCATCTCCCCCACTGCCCAGTTAACACTGGAGCGCAGCCCATTCCACAGCCATGCTCCCTCTCCGAGATCTTAGTCCACTGGGCTGTGGATGGAGCATGCTGGCAGCAGCAGAGGATGTCACTGTCAGGCTGCAGTCACCCATGGCTTTCCGAAGTAGCAGCATCATTCAATAATACTGAAGGCTGTAATTTGAACACTGCAAACTGCAGGGCCTCATTTAGAGGGGAAACAGTGAAGCAGGAAGAATAGCCATCTCTGTACAGTTCATGAGAGATAGATTACAGTCAACTGGAAAAAAAAAAATCACAGAGCAACACAGAGGTGGCTGGAAACCTTGGAAAAAAACCCAATTCAACAGAACATCAGTATTTTGAGAGTCCCAGCCAGGAAGCAGGACACAGATACCATGCAGTAAAGTGCTGCCAGACATGTTGGTTATTGATTTTTTTGAAGATCCCACCTGAACTGAATGTGTGGACTGAATCCCAATGAGAGTCCCAGATGGAGTAGGCAATTGTGGAGGCAACGGACTTATTACTCTTTAGGACTCAGGGGACCAAGATAGGTTTTTACAAGCAGCTAAAACGAAGAAAGAGATCATATGGGAAGGTGCTAGGCTCCTATTGTTTCCGGACACAAGTCCTATAACCCAGGGCAAAAGGGAAGAATTAACTGTGGTTTAGAAAAAAAGAAAGAAAGGAAAAGAAAAATATTTGAGATATAAAATGTGTCTGCATCAGTTTCTCTGGCTTGTGAAAGGGTACAGTTCACACAGTGAGAAAACCAGCATCTTTTGGGGGAGCAGAGGCAACAGAAGTTCCTCTCAAAATCATTGGAGACAAAGAAATTCTGCAACTGCTCTCCCGAAAATCTGCAATTGCTCTCTGCAATATGCTGCGTCCCCACCACTCCCCACATCCCAGTGGGTGATGAAGAATCATCCCTATAGTGGGGGACTGAAGACTCCCATGTGGGAGCAGGGGAAAAGCTTGTTTCTTTTTCCTTTCTCTTTATTTTATGTCATCTAACCTGTGCTACCATGCTATCATCTGAGTAATAAAAAATACCTGCAATTGCTGCCAAGAGTTTTAGGACAAGCACATCCAGTCCAACACAGAACTGCACCTGAGGTTGGTATGTGCAGTGGGTGCAATCACTGTGTAAACACCATGCATACGATTATCTATTTTAGCATTTTTGTGCATGTCCTGACTGTGTTTAATACATTACAAAAAAATGCCAGTAATGTCCGAGTCCCCCTGGCTTTTGTAGCAGGGATGAGTCCGAGAGCCCAGATAGTGTCTGCTTGGTACAACCTAAAAATTATCCTTGACTGATATCAGCCCAGGTACCCAGAAAGGTACTGACTTCAATATCCTCTTTCCTCCCTGGAAACCTGGGAGTTTTTGAAGGAGGAAAAACATGACTGCTGTCCCTTCCCAGGGTACTGTACCTGGGGAGTATTAACCCCAAGTACCAGTAGAGGTTGAGGGCTGACCTACTAGAAAGCAATTCTACAGAGTTACCTGAGAGTCTTGGTGGAAGAAAAGTTAACTATGAGCTGGCAGTTCTCCTTTGGTATCCTGGAGTGTATTGGGAAGAGTGTGGCCAGCAGGTTGAGGCAGGTGATCCTCCCCCTCTGGCCCTGGTCAGGCCCCATCTGAAGTACTATGTCCAGTTCTGGCCTCCTCAGTACAAGAAAGACAAAGAGCTACTGAAGAGGGTCCAGTGCAGAGCCACAAAGATGTTTAGAGGTCTGGAGCATCTTCCCATGAAGCTAGACTTGTTTAATCTAGAGAAGAGAAAACTGAGAGAGGATCAAAAATATCTTGAGGTGTGTGGCAAGAGGATGGTGCCAGACTCTTTTCAGTGGTGCCCAGCAACAGGATAAGGAGCAATGGGCCTCAACTTCTAGCACCAGAGCTTCTACCTTAACATATTGAAGAGCTTCTTTACATTGAGGGCTCCTCTCTGGACACATTCAAAACCCTCCTGGAGAAGTTCCTGTGTAACCTGTTCCAGGCTGGGGGTTTGGCAGGTGGGTTGGACTGGAAGATCTCCAGAGATCCCTTCCAACCCTAATGATTTTCTAAGTCTGTGATTCTGTGTCTCCCTTTGACCGCAAGGAAGCCTGAGGCTGATGGTGTCTATCTGTGCCTCAAAACCATGGCCTGGGATCTTAGGGGAGATGAAAGTCTAAGGAAAAGGCTTTTATGAAGCCAAACAGGTGGTAGGTGGAAGGCCACAGAGAAATTGCATGCAAACATCCCATTCTCTGGAGCTAGCTCTCCTGCCCAGGGCAACTGGACACTGCAGATTGCTGCAGAGCATCACAGGGCCTATACCTCCTTGCATGCCTGTGTGCTCCTGGTAATGAGACTAGTGCTTGCTGTGTGCAGCATCCCTCGAAGCCAGCATGCCTGAGCTGTTAGCTGGACCCCCTACATCTAAGGAGGACTGCTTCAACTGCTTTTATTTTATGCATCTACATCCCTCACAAGCACAAGCTTAAAGCCTGCCAAGAGGTTTGCCACCACCCATAGCTGCTGCCTCTGAAAACACTACAGGAACTACTAACTTCCCTTTACTTTCTCTCCTCCACACATCCTTCTCCTCCCTATAGTAAGAAACAGGCCTGAAAAATAGACACTTCTTTTTTTTTTGCTGATTCCACAGGTGTTCCTGACTCTGATTGTAGTGCTCCATCATTAGAGGCTGGACTCATGCCTCATTTTCATGTGAATGCATTCAAAAGTATAGAACCAAAACAGGAAGAGAGCCACTTGCTAATAATATCCATTGAAACATACTGGCATTTGACTGCCTTCTGTTTAATCCCTTCATTTTCTTCCACAAATGAGATTTGCAGCCATAGCCTTACAGGGCAGTAAGGAGTGAGAAAGGAGGCTCCCACACGCAAAGAGAGGCTTAGCCAGAAAATAAACAAACTAATCAAATAAATAAAAAGCCATCCCACAGTAAATGAAGTTGTACTGCCACCTCAGGTTACCATCTGTTTCTACTTTGATTCCAGAGTTTCTTTCAACCATTTTGTCTACTATGTATGAGTTCAGCTGGCGGCTTTTGTTTCTAAACACAGTGGGGCCCCAGGAGAACCACAGTGCCCCTTTCTCCTGGTCCCAGATTCTGGGATATGATCTAGGAGAGAGAGGGAGAAAGAAGGAAAAAAAAAGAATGAGAGGGTGAAAGAGCAAAAGATGAAAGAGAGATTTAAAAAAATAAGAGAGAAGAAAGAAGAAAGAAAAATAGAGAAAGGAAAGAAAGAGAGAGAGAGAGATCCTTCCCACTATCCTGCATTGTTCTATTCTCTTTCTTATTAAAACATCTCTTCAGTTTGGAGGGATATTAAAAATAGAAGAGTGTTAGATTTGGCAATAAATTAATGTCCAGATGAAGGGAAAACAATTACAAATTGGAAACAGATTTATTCACACTCAGTGTATTAATGAAAACGTTTAAAAAAAAAGCTAAAGTGGGTATACTGTGTGGAAAAAAATAATGGCCCAGCAGGTCTACTTTTTATTAACAACTCATCAGTAAGCAGGTTGTAATTCATAACAAAGAATTTACCCCAAGGAACACCACAGGACTGTGAGCTTTTTAGTTTCCTAAGAAAATACATATGTTGTTCCACTTGGTTTCCTTTCAATAAAACCCACCAGTTAGCACTTCATTTTCGAGCTGTTCTGACAAATCAGGTGAGTTAGCTTTGTAGAAAAAACAGAAGCCAACTTTTCAGCTGAGAATTTTAGGGAATTTTTTAATAACTTAAATAAATTTCCCAAATGGCAAAGAAGCATGATAAAAGGCTGTGAAATGAGTTTGTTTGGAACAGCTTGAAAGAATTTTTCTTTTAATTTGCTTCATTATTTTTTCCTGAGGAAATATTTAGGGATACATCCCTTACTGCTAAGGTATGTGTTTGAGACAAAAGGAATTTTTATGATTTTTGTTGTGTTTTTATAGTGTCTTGAAACCTGATTAAAGATACTGATGAAAACCTGCCCACTGGTTTGCAGCTATGAGCAAGGCCTGAAGGAGGTCGAGGTGCCAAGAAATCGGTTTTGTGAAGGTCACTCTAATACGACGTGTCTCTTACAACATAAAATCCTGTATTGTTTCCTTCAGCTATTCCTATCACCTCCATACACAAAAACCCTCTTGAAGGAAGAAAATAATCGAGAAGGCAAGTAGGAAACCAGAGAGAATTATATTAAATGAAAAGAAAGAAAAAGGAACTGAGGTGCAAAATTGGCACAGATTTAAATAAATCACTCGTTTAAATCACCACAGCACAGTGCCGGTCATGACATGCACTATGTCCAGCCTGGGCTCAGTTCATAGCGGTAACAGACCTACCACAAGTGTTAGGGCCTCACAGTTGCACTAGTGCCTGTTGTAGCTGAACAGAATTCTCCATTCAGTCATTTTTCATAAAGAAAAGAGTAACCTTCTCAGTATTTTTCAGCCTTTCTGTAAGGTTTGATAGAGAAGAGATCTGGTGCAAGTCTCCAAGAGATCAGAGAGTTTTCCCATCAACTTATCAGTTCATATATACTGCTTATCAATAATCACAGAAGCAAAAAGAACTACCTGCTCCAGGATTTCCAGGCATTATACTGTAATATAATTTCAGATATAGATGCGAGAGCTTCAAGAACACATACATTAAGTGACAAAAGTCTCTGTGCCATACATGTAGATTATAAAGCTCATATTAATAAATCCAGGAAGGTTCTCAGACTCATCAGCAATCTTTTAGGACACTCCATACAGCTGTTTAAAGCAGTTTAAAGCAGTAAAGACTGCCTCTGGAAGATAATCCTAGAACACTTCTAAGGCATCACTTTTATGCCTTTACCTCCAGACCCACTTTGCAGGATCCAACTGCAGAGAAGGACTAGTCCATGTTGTAAAAAGCAACCTATTTCTGTGAATGTTGGGCTGGAGTAGGACTTGGAAATTGATATTTCCAAAGCACTTCACCTGAGAAACACTGGTCAAGCAAGTGGTTAATGTTCAGAGACCTCTGCCGTGACACAGGAATGGAAAGAACCTACTCCGTCTTCCATTACAGTTGATACAGACCATGGTATCCTCCGTAATTAGAGACAGTATGAGTGCTTAGGGATGCAGCTCATAGCTTGGAAAGTGTAGGCAGCTGAAGCATTCAGGCACATGAAATCACTGCAAGATTAAAAAACTTATTGTGTTCATCTGCTTTTAGCCAATCTCCAATTTGTAATCTGTCCAGAGAAAAGTGAGATCATATATCTGCTACTCAAATTATTTTGCTATCTGCCAAAGAATGCTTCTGGGAAGGGTTATTCTTCCCAGCAGAAATGTAGGAAATAAGTTGGAAAACATTAATTCATATTAATAAAAAAGGCCTGTGAAGACAACAGCTGTTTGATCCTTAGATAAACTGTAGACAGTTTTCACTATTTAAGTCACCATGAGTGATGTACTGTATGTTTAGAGAGAAAAAATGAGCCAAGAAAAAGAGGAGAGAAAAGAAAAAAGTCTGGAGAAAATATTTACTTGCATACTTTTCCTAGGAAAATAGAAATGTAGCTAATGAAACAGATATCTAAACTCTTATTTAGATACACTGTAGCACTCCCCGAGGGATGTGGGGGAGATACTTTCCATCTACTCCTAAACTCGCTGCAGCAGTCATGGCTGGGGTTTCTGCAGTGAGACTCTGTGGGCAAGGGCTTGCAGGCACTTGCAGAAAGATGGATATGGGGGATTGATGGTGCCTTTTGGGTTGGAGGATGGCAGTCATGCCAATATGGCAGCTGCTGATGTTTGACAGGGCAGCTGCTCAGCCAGGGGTCTGGCGCCAGGGGTGATGCTGCCTGGGGGAACCAGGGAGCTGCAGGGAGACAGTGAGGGTGGGCTGTCCACATCCCAAAAGAGCTACAGCACATGAACTACAAAACATGAACTAGTTTCAATTGTCCTGCCATCTGAGAGGGGTTGTAGGTGTCTTTCAGGGTGGGCAGTGCTCTTGGCCAATCCTTCACATCCCTTCCTCTGCTGCAGCATCTTTCCCTCTTCCCAGAGGACACCTCAGTAGCCACAATTCAGATATAGGTGTCTTTAAAACAAGAACTATACTGAGAAGAAAGCAGAAACTAGAACACAGTTTCTGCTCCAGAGGCAAGCCGACATGCGTGGGACTGAGGATGGACACGGCCCCTTGGCTGCTCTCCACTGCACTTTGTCCGGGGAAGAGGTCTTTCAGCTATTTCCGTTCCAGTGTTGAGTCTACAGAGACGAGAAGAAGAAGAAGACTTTCCTCAGGTCAAGTCCAGGAAAGAAGGTGGCCCAATATTATGGCTTTCTCCAGCCTAAGCCCTGGACGGAATAGCTGGGTAGCAGGAAAGCTTGTTTAATCCCAGTTCTGACCTCTGCTTCTGGTGGTGAAACTAGCCTGGGTGATCTCTTTTTGCTTCTTTGACCTCATTGCTCTGCGTACCACATTGACTAGATGTCTCGTATATCTTAAGTTTATACCAAATGCAAAACTTCCAGTTTGGGGGTTGTTTTTTCCCTATAATTAATATTTATTCCCTGAGGTTCCCATGCAACTCCCTTTCCTAAGGTCCCAGCAGATGCTGGGGACAAAGGCAGATGTTCACACAGGGGTGGACCAGGTGACTTGAGAAAGCCTTTGGGAGGCCTGTTGTTATGTGTTTGTCAGTGGAACAGACAGCTCACTGTGGCTCCCATTTATGAGCTTCTTAAACTAGCTTCTAAACTAGCTTTTAACAAAGAAAATGTGTTAAAGTACCAATAAAACTGCTCTAATAAGCCCTCCATAGCAAACTCCTAATTGAAGCTCATAAAGAGAGCTCTAAACAGTATTTAAAGTGCAAAGAAAACATATTGGTCCTCAATGCAAACAAGTAGATGTGGTGCTGATGCTTTTTATTTGACCAACATGAAAGCTGCAGAACACAAAAACGTAGGTGTGGGATGTGTGTGGTTAGAAAGCTGGTTATTTGACTTACAGGCAGGTTTAAAACCTCTCCTTCAATAAGCAGTTCAGATCCTGCACATTCGACCTGCCCAGAAATTTGTACAAACTTGTATTTCACCTGTAGCCTTTCCCACACACTTGGATGTACCTGCAAATTCAGGGCAGAGCATGTGTGCATTTTGCTTACTACTTAATGATTTACTTTTGTATTTCAACTACTGTAAATTATGCTTCTTCTCTCAGTGTTCCTGTGCCGCAGTTTAGGCCCTCAATGACAATACAGAAACTGAAATGATTCTGCATCCCACTGAGGGCATGCAGTGACTCTTCTTGACTCCTGCCAAGCACCCAGATGCTGAAAGCATGTGGAGTGCTTCCAGGAGTCCACTTTGAGAGCTTCTTCAAGAGCAACAATAGTAAGTCTCCTTCAAATCTACAGGTTTTTCGGTGGCTGAAGGGAAGACGCACAAGCAGATGTTCAAGAGGAGCGAGAGGAAAGGGAAAATACATTTGAGAATGGTGTAGCTTGAGAGAGAGCAGAGAAACTCATGGCAACCCATCTCACTTCACTGCAACTGCTGTTTCATGAAGAAGCAAACTTAGAAATAAAATACACCTTCCTCCCAGTTGTATATCCAGCTATATGCTCTACAGAAGGAATTTCCCAACAAAAAGTAATTTCATTGGTCTTCCAGATGCTGCAGTGCTTGGTCCCACTGAAAATTATGACAGCAGGGGTATCAAATTTCCTGCTGGACAGGACACACACTGGGTTGTCTTTAACTCAGGACATGGAGGTATGTCCATGTCAGAGAGCTCCAGTCATACCTACAGTCAGTATGGTCCTTGGCTTCTCTGGGTGGTAGGGAGAGGCAGATGGAACGGCCAGGCAGGCACATGTGGAGGGGAGTGGGGATGGGAGTCAGTCTGGTGGGGGCAGGGAGAGTTAAAAATACCATGGGATGAAATTTTGGGATCAAAGGAGAGGAAATAATAGACTTTGAAGATGAGGAAGAAGGGAAAAGGAAGACTTAGAAGACACCATTAAATTAAAAGTCTTTTGAAAAAGCACTTAAACCTTGTACAGCATATTTGGGCTGTGAGGCCGATACACCCAGTGGTGGTGTCTGCTGTTCTCCATCTTTCTCAAGCTCTTTTCAAGGAAGAGCTGCATTAAAATCCATTGTGCTGCTGATGAAACACATTGTGGTTTTGCCTCAAGTAATTCACTGATTTCCTTAAAAGCTAAAGGCATTTTTTTTTACAGGCAAAAGCTGTCATTTCAGTGTGCTAAGCTGTTTCTACCATAAAAAGGTGTGATTTCACTTCCTGCACATGTGTGAAAATTTAGGATGTGTTCCAGTATAAAAGAACATGTTGCCACATGAAAAGCAGTGTTTTTAACAGCATTTGCAAAATCTCACCCTTGACCAAATTTGTCAGTTCTCACAAAATCTTAAAGACCAGACCATGACTTTTTTTCTGAGTGCACAAAAGTGCACTGCAGTTACGGGAAAAAAACAAAGAAAATTAAAAAGAAAAGAAAAAAAAACGGAAAACAAATAAAAAAAGAAAAGAAAAAGAAATAGAAAAGAAAACATAATAAGAGGGAAAAACTAAAGGAAGGAGAAAGGAGGGGAAGGGAAGGCAAGGCAAGGCAAGGCAAGGCAAGAGCCCCATATATGCAGGGACTTGACATACTTTTAAGTGTGGAGTTTACAAAGGCTTTCAGTGCTATAAAGGTCATCTGCCTCAGAGGCTGTTGTCGCTGGAAGACTAAGACTCTCTTATCATGGGATTCAGCAGGAAATGAGAGCCTTGAGACCTCTTGGGACTGTGGTATGCTAGAGGAGGAGAGGAGGAATCCTTTCCTGAGGCATAATGCCCACCTAAGGGATGCTGCAGACCTGTTGCACTCAGAACCTGTTGGAGAGAACAGCAGATTCAAGTGGATGATGGCAATACAAACAAAGTTTCACTAAAATCAATCAGATACTTCTTGTGAGGCTAGACTCCAATGTCTATGTACTGCAGAACCCACAGTCTAAACAGGACTGAGATGCATCATGGAGAATGAGAACAAACAGTTGATGAAAGCTCTCAGGCCATCAGCACAGTTTATGAAATCATCATAAGACCAAAATAATTTCTCATTTTTAGCTACAAGTCTAGAAATACAAAAGGCTGATAAAATTATTTGACTACTGAACACGGAACATTTCTAAAGCAGCTGTTCAAATGCAGCTGCTTCAAGTGCAGCTGTTTTCTCCACACTGAGTTAAAAAAAAAGTAAAATGGGAATTTTACATATTTGTTTACTTCAAAGTAACCTTGTGCTGTGCGATACCCATGTTCAACATATGGCCTACAGTATATTGCCTTCAGTGTCTTGCTAGCACTCAGATGTACTCAATAATGCTTTATAATGCTTCACTCGAAAGTTTAAGTAATTATTTTAAAAAAACTATCAACGGGCCAAGGTACTGCAATGAAATTCACCAAAATCAGCAAGAAGTGCTCCATTTCAGTTGAAATTGTGAGTTCTGATAAAAACTAAAGTTAATGGAGAGCTTTGAATCAAGCCGTGAATCAGCTCTCCAAAACAGGTGCAGAACAGTGAAAAACTCTAGGGCTGAAGTCAATTAGACTCACTCAGCCTCGGTCAATTAGTCATTCTTTTGATCTCTCAACCTTGCAGGAAAGAAAAAAAATGTTCATTTTTATTCTTTGGCTTCAGGGAAGGGGGGTCCTCTCCATGTTGAAGCAGAAAAATTTCTCTGGACTTCTTTTCCTCTCTGTATCACACAGAGAGTGTGAGAGTCTTCTGTAAAACGGCAGGTTTACAGATGCTCAGATGGAGTACTGAGAAATAGGTTCCCAAAGGGCACTGGGCCCAGAGCTTCAGGATATTAAAGCAGAGTAAGCTGATATTAAACCAGCATCACCTGAACGTGAAACAGCACGGAGCTGGGCTCAGTACTGCAGTGCCTTCACACACTGCAGCCAGGGAGTTCACATCTTCATAAAATTCAGCTGCAGAATGAGCTGGGACGGGTCCCACAAAAAAAAAAAAACCACAACACAAAACGGTCTGAACTTGACTGGAAATGACATGGAGAAGAGCTTGAAGAAGTGGGCCCAAAGAAAAGGTATAGGATTGCCCTGCTGAGCTCCCCAGGGCTTATGTCTTAAGGTACAGTCAAGAAAACCACCCTGGCTTCCCACCATGTCTCTCCCCTTCAGAAGCTGCCTGGCATAGCAGTTTCCAACTCCTCAGGTGGACCCTCTTTACCAAAATGAAACTAATTAACTCAATTTTTGCAGGTGGTCTATTAATTATTTCTAACAAAGTTGTGTTTATCTTGCTAGGTAAGTACGTTTATCCTATAAGTTAGTCTTATCCTATGAGATAAGACTAAGGATAAGACTCCTAAGGGAGTTATCCTGGTATTGTTAAGTTTACTGCAAGTGCCCAAGCAGAACTGCTATTTTAGACTAGCCAATTCTGCAGGCCCAGGCAAGGTTAATTTAATAGATAAAATTAACACAAATGTGTTTCTCAAAGTACAGCTAAAGCAGATTCAAGGATTATTTATAGTAAAGGATATAGAATTTTGTATTCAGATGCAAGGTACATTCTCCCTCATAGCACTGAAACTGTTGCTGATAGAACTACAGATTAATTTCCTGTACCTTAGCATAGTTGTGTGTACTCAAAACCGTGCCAACTTGTAACCTCAGACCACAGCTATCCTTTTGGAGACAAAGCACTGGATGTCTTGAGGATGGCATCAATACAATATTGAATGTTCAAGCTGCTGGATATGAGCCAAAGAAAATAAATTAAGAATATTTTACAGCCTGAACATATTGGAAATGGTATGCAGAGCTGACCCTTTTTAGGGTGACTTGAAAAGCACATGGTTTTACATTATTTTGGTAGATTAGATATTTCACTGAACTGTCTGCTTTAGCAGATTCTAATTAAATTTCAAAGAATAAAGATCTAACATTTCTTTAAATATTTATGTATCATAGGATAAATGAAACTGCTCATAGAGTGAAAATTTGGCCCTATTGAAATCAGTAAGAATTTGCCTTTTGGAAATTCATGTTGACTTCCAGAATGACAGGATTTCAGCCTTGAGAAAATACTTATAAAGTGTACAAACGTAGTATGATTTCTCTTCCTACTAAAGGACTCTGGAACTAAAAAAAATTAATACTTTTTTCCAATAAACATACATCATATAGGGGCCTTTAGAACAGAGGAGATAAAAGCCACAAAACTAAGTTCTCTGGCTTTAACACAATAACATTTTCTATATTTTTCCGCCATATGATTGGTTGTTGCAAAACTGTCATGCAGTATCTGTTGAACCCAATAGTCTCTTCATTCAGTATTTTATGTCTGTGCATCCTCAGCCCTGACAGACTAGATACGTAATACAGCTGACCCTACTAGTCTGCAGTTAATGGATCAATTTTTGGATAAGCAAGAGCTGGTGTAGTTGCAGTGACCTGGTTGCTGGTGCATTTGTGCATCCTTCAAACATGTGTTTGTGTTTCTTTATTGACAATGAGTGCCCTGGTGTAGTGGGTTTCTCTGGCTGGGTTTTGGTAGCAGGAGGGCTACAGGTGTGGCTTCTGTTAGAAGCTGCTAGAAGCTTCCCCTGTCCTGTGGACCCAATGCCAGCCAGCTCTGGGATGGGCTTCCTGCTGCTGGCCAAGGCCAAGACAACCAGGAGTGATAGTAATGCCTCTGTGACAACATATTTAAGAACAGAATGTTGTAGCGCAGAAAGAATTCCAGCCAGGGAAGAGCGGAGTGAGAACATGGGAACAACAATGCAGACACCAAGGTCAGTGCAGAAGGAGGGGCAGGAGGTGCTCCAGGTGCTGGAGCTGAGGCCCCTGCAGCCCGTGGTGCAGCCCATGGAGGAGCAGCTGTGCCCCTGCAGCCCATGAGAGCCATTGGGGTGCAGAGACCCCCCTGCAGCCCATGGAGGAGCCCATGGTGGAGCAGGTGGATATCTGAAGTAGGCTGTGGTCCTGTGGGAGGCCCATGACGGAGCAGGGTCCTGCTGGAGACCTGCAGCCCATGGAGAGGGAAGCCTAACTCTGGAGCAGGTTTTTCCTGGGTAGGACTTGTGGCCCCTGTGGGGGACCCATGCTGGTACAGCTCATTTGTGAAGGACTGCACCCCATGGAGAAGTGACCCACAGGACAGCAGTTTGGGAAGAACTGTTGCCTGAGGGATGGACTCATGCCAGAGAGGTTCATGAAGGAATGTCTTTGGTGGGAGGGACCCCACAAGAGTAGGGGAAGGACTCCTCTGCCTGAGCAGCACCAGAAACAAAAACTGACTATAACCCCCTTTCGCATCTCCCTACATTGCTAGGGGGAAAGGAGGGAGAACATGGAAGGAGGGATGGGGGAAGGTGTTTTTGAGATTGTTTTATCTCTTACTCTTTGACTCTTATCCTGTTAGTAATAAATTTAAGTATTATACCCACTTTGAGTGTGTTTTGCCCGTGAAGGTAACCAGTAACTGACCTCTCCCAGCTCTTATCTCAATTCATGAATCCCTAGTTGCTATTTTTTATCTCCTCTGTCCAGTTGCAGTGGCAGCCTGGCAGGCAGAGCAGGCAGTCCCCATGCCAGAAGCCCACATACAGCTGCTAATTGGACCAAGCAGCTGAACCTACAGCTCCTGGCTACTCAGCTTGCCTCGCCATAAGAGACGGTCAGGCTTTTTACCTGAAAAGGGAAGGGTCATGCCCAGTGCTGCTCCAAGGAAAATGTAGTGTGCCATATTTGAGTATTCAGATGGAGTTTTTCATTGCCCTTGGGAAATTGTTCTGTTGTTCAAAAAATTACTTAAAAGCAGCAAGAATTATTCAAAGTGTGAGCAAAGGCAGCTCATGTTTTTCCTTTGTCTTTTTCTAGTACTCACAATCCTGAACTGCTTATGAGCTTGTAATAGTGTATAAACTGGCAGCAGACATTGTAGTTAGCACTGACAGGACAGCTGCCCCTTTGCAAACATCCCATTTTGCAGGAGTTATTAGTATAGAAACATCTCCCTGCCCCTCATCTTATAGTTGTCCTGAAAGGTGAAATTGAAATAAGAAAGCAGTCCACGCCAGCAAAGGCATTTGTAAAAGAAATGTCTGTCTTTGCTATTGCAAGCTGTGCTTCCACTAAGGATTTTATCAATGTACATGTTTCCTAAAAGCTACCATACTGGAGACTGACATTACTGCATCAGCAGAAGTCTCTGCACGGTCAGTCTCAGAAGCAGCAGAAGTGGGAACTCACTTTTGCCAGCCCCTGGGGAGGGAGCACCTCCATGAATTTTGTACATGTAGAAAAGTTGTTGATAAGCTCTCTTGCAACATCAATGCCTTTCCCATAGGCATTGGAGTAACCACTTCCTTTCTTCTAGTTTGCAGCTGCCTGTTTAGCTCAAGACAGAGAGCAGAGATTAAGACCAGTTTAATAGGAGAGAACACCTGGAGCAAAGACTGCTAGCAGCTCCTGCATCCACAGGAACAGCTCTGTGAAATGAAAAAGCCATGACAAGGTCCATTCCTTTGACAGAGAACAGTGACATGATGCTAATTGCAATGGGGAGTGGGGCAACCCTCCTGGTCTGCTCCACAGAGAGCTTGACCACTATAAATTTTTATTCTTGTGGCAGTTTGCTTTCCTGTTCTTGAAAGTTCTGCATTTGTTGACTCTGTGTCAGCTGACTGATTGGGTATTAGTGGTGCTCTGGGTGAAATCCTCATCCTGACAAGCAGGAGGGGAATTACACCAGTGAACAAACTCAAAGCTTATAACTGAATTTCCAAACTTTTACTTTATATATGACAGCCACTGTGACTGGATCTTACGGTAATTCACAAAGAGGAATACACTTCCTAATTGTTGCCCCCATTTATGAATATGTGAGATACATTTCCCATACTGAACGAAAGAGGAATAACTTCCCTTGGACATGAAGATTGTATGACAGTGTGCAGTGCAGTGTGGAAAACTCCTTGGCTACCTTATGTAGGAAGTATGTGTTACATTATTTATTTTTCAGGGGTATGAAAATAGAGCCTACACCAGGGACAGGCCAGGGCTGCCACCTTTGTTCAAGCTGGAGTCAGACCTGGAGAGCACACTGGCGAGGACTTGCTCTGTCTAATTTCGGTAGCTAAGCTGATGCATGATATGCTTCCTTAGGCAGTGAAGCCACATTTTTACTGCTCCCCTCTATGTGCAATTGTTCGGTTTTGCATCCTGTTTACCAACCCTTAGCTGAAGAAGCAAGTATGTATGTGGAGACTGAGTATTTTAGGTTGAAAACAAAAATTACCTTCTCCTGGAAAAGATGTGTTGGTATTTTTTTTAACCTGGATTGTTATTGCTATTTTGGTTTATGGCATGGCTCCCCAGGCAGCCAGGCCAGCCTCACTGCCAGGGCAACAAGTTTCAAATTGGGAGCAGAAGAGAACAACCAGGAACTGCCTTTGTTGCCTCTTTCTGCCAGAGAAAATGTATCCTGGACTGCCTGCAGGCAGGGAAACACCTCATCACTACCTGCTGCAGAGCAGGGGCTGGGGACAAGAAGCTGCACGTAGCAAAGGCAGAGATCATGTGGGATAAAACATCCCCAGCCTTTCTGAGCATAGATAATACAGAGTGATCCTTAACACTTCCTACTGAAGAACCAGCTTTTCACACTTCTCTGCTCAGAGTCAATGTTGGTATTGGGAAATACAGTATTTCTAATTTGTTGTTCCGAGTATGTACAATATGCAGCAGGTATCAGGTAAACGTATGCACAAGGGAAGATGAGGCCTGGACTCATAGAAAGCAGTCAAATGGAAATCAAAAGTACTTTCAGAGTTCCAGCTGTCCTCAAACATCACAGCCTGGATTGGGAAAAAATTAAAGCACGATGGGTATAATCCCACATGTCACACCTCGAGACCAGAAACATCAAGTGGCTGGCAACCGTGGTCATACTCAGTGTGTGGCCACCTTGCCCATGGGATCTGAGGAGGGACCCAGCCCCTCCCCTCCCTGTACTATGTCCTTGGGCAGCAGAGGCAACCACTATGCAGACAACACAGGAGGATGTGAAGCAGAGGGGCAGCCAGCTGGCTCCTGGGCAGTGCAGAAAGCCCTGGGGCACCAGCCAGTGCTTCAGTGACAAGTTCCTGCTCCAGTCTTTCAAGATGTGGTGGCAGTATTGACCAACCACAGTGCTGAATGTCATCTGCTCCAAAAACGCAGGAATATTATGCGTTCCTACACCTTCAATATTGTCACCCACAGCAGAGTGCTTTATCATGGCAACACCTGGAAAAGTGTTTTCACCTTTTTGCCTTTTGGGTGGCCCTTGCTGCACTCAGGGCAAGATCATTGCCAATGATCATCAATGATGCTCAGCAGTGGTGTTTGCACTGCACATGCACAGCTAGTGGGGAGGAGGGGGCCTGGATTTGCCCTTCACACGGAACCAGCGCTGTGGGGAAACTATCACTTCCCTGAAGTCCACACTGGCTTGCTGTTGCTATTAGGCAGAATCCAAGGTGCTAGATGTGGTAATTAAATCCTTAATGTTTTTAGGGCTAGCTATCTCTCCCAACTAGGTGTGAGTTCTCAGGATTTTTCATGGTGATTACAACACTAGCAGAGAATTTAGTAGAGAGAGAAAGCATTTTATTGCAAACGATTGAGTCTCTGTTCAACTAGTTATGCCCATTCTAAGAGACTGGTAACGTGTAGCAGAGATGACTGAGAAGCCACTTCAAGCACCGAGAAGAGCACTGATGTTAGCCTGGCAGATTATGAATAAATAATGTCAGTATTCACAGCGAGGCTCTGCTAAGGGAAACACTGGACCACACTTGTTTTTTCAGCTTTCCTGATCAGAGCAATAAACCCACCACCTGCTAATAAGGTTGGTGGGGCTTTCTGTGAAAGCAACACTCCTACTCGAAAAGATGCAGTTCTTGATGCAGGGCAGCATGGAAGGAGTAAAAGCAGAGTCATCTGGGAACCTTTCAACTCTACTCATGGGTTAAACTCCACTGATGAAAACTTAAGCACATGCCCAAAGGATAATTTAAAGAATAAGGCCCCATAATATTTGCATTTATTTCTTTAAACTGGATCTTCTATAAATCTTCATCACTCTAAAATGACTACTCAGCTAGGCTCCAGAAATCTACACAGTTTCCTCTAATTGCCTTACTTCATTGCTTATTAGAAATAATCACATCTACATTTTCAATCAATGACCTGTGATTTTATTTTGACCAGGTTTCTGCTTTCACCCAAGGGTTTCTTTTTGCTGTTGTGTTCCAAGATAGCTTCCCCCTGGAGTTGGAAATTATGGGACTGTTCTTCCAATTACTATGTGAACTTATGTTTCTAAAATTCAAAAAGTTTGTACTGAATGCATTTGACAGGCAAAAAAACTTGGGGCAAAAAGAAAAAAAAATAAAAGAAAAAAATTTAAAAAAACAGCAATATAACAGTTTCATAAATGCAGAAAGATGGTTTCTTGCCAGTTTGTTTTTATTAACTGCTATGTAGGAAATGAGGCTCAAAGTATTGAAAAGATGGTGAGACAGCAGGATCAGATAAAGGGATTGCAAAGCCACCACAGACAAGTTTAAATTGCTTCACTGAAGAATCAGGCTTCACATGCCTGAGAATCATTAATCAAGAATCACCACCAGTTATATAAGTGCCCTCAACTAACCAGTAATAACCAGTAATGATCATTTAACTTTTTTTTTCTTCACACCATAAAACACCCAGAAAGAAACAAAGAAAAAAATATATTTAAGCTCATGCTGTCAGAAGTCTGTAAGAGTTTCCACATGCCAGACCAGTGCTTTGTTGATTTTCCTTTGAAAACCGTGGGCATAATCAGACATACAGATACTCCCAGAGCAACAAGTACAGGAGATACTGAACCACTGACAACTGTGTAAACAACACACTTGAAAGTAGAAGAGACCTGAGGTGGTTTGGGAGGGAGAAGCCATTGGTGAAGTCTTTCTGTTTGGGTTTTGTCACTATGGTTTTAGGACTAGTTATAGTAGTTGGTCATCTAATATCTTCTACAGAAAATGGTTATTTTCCAGTTAAATTTTCTCTTTGTTTTCCCTGTAAACCATCTGTGGCCCTCCCCATGACACCCTGAAAACCTTTCATCATGTGCATGTTAATCCTTTTTTCCATACCTACTTCACATTTTCGTTTGGAATTAGGAGTGATTATTTTATTGCTCTGATTTGTCATCTTTCACCTGAAAAAAATCTATATGAAATTTCTATATGCTATAAATAAGAAAATATGTTCTTAGATTGCAATTCAATCTTGGAGCTTTCCTGCAATTCATACTCACGTCCTACTCGCTTGGTATTTCTATAAATGACACGCTTTGAATGCCCTGAAATATAAGGCAATAATAGAAGAAGTAGCATGTTAGTCATAATGAAGACAGCTATTCTTTTTATATATTCAATGAGACTGTGGCATGGGTTGTGGTTTTCTTTTATCCTTTTCTTCTTATTGGGGAAGTAAATAATGACCCACACGTGTAAAAAAACATATCTTGTGCATAAGCAAGAAAGACAATAGCAAGGAAAGGAAGGAAGATAAGAATGAAGAAAGGATGGAGGGAAGGTAGGAAGGCAGAAAGGAAGGAAGGAAGGCAGGAAGGCAGGAAGGAAGAAAGGGAAAATTAACAATTGAGATGTGAATTAAGCTACAGATTTCTGTTACAAAAAATTCTCAGTAGAATTACACACAGGAGGGCCCTGTGTGCCTGCTTGTCCTTCAAGGTGAAAAATGCTTTTGCACATTTTTCTAGTTTTCACTGGCTACTCTTGGTTGAGTGCCCACCTCAGCAGGCAAATTTCAGAGGGACAATATCTCTAAGGGGTCATCATAAGGGAAACTGGTCAAGCACTATCAGATATTTATAGCTGTTGAAAGCATGAACATGCCCTGTGATGAACATCTGGGTTTCTTACTGAAACCTCAAACGTCAGGGCCTTTAGAGAAGCACCTAAATGATTCACAAGCCACATGGGCTTTCATTTGAAAGCCCTCCTGATTTTTATAGTGGCAAAGAAGATTTGCAGTTGTGTTGGGGCAGGGCTGGTTTTTAAGAGATTCACTGGAAGATTGTCAAATAATTCTTTGAAATATAATCTGAGATGTATTTCTGGGAACAGAACTATGACACTCTTAATACTTAGCAACCTAACTTCACTTTAGGATTGCGATCTAAAGACACATTCCTTTGGTTTTTGTTTGTTTACCCAGGAAAAAAAATCATATTCATTCTATGGCCTTCAGAAGTGACCTGGTCCTTTTTCAGGATATAATAAAGGAAATAATTAAAGTCCTGGGAAAGGTTTGTTATGGAATCACTGTTTCTCTAGAGCCAGAGCAAGTAATAAAGTGTTTTACTAGGATACAAAAGGCCCTGGTAATTTAAGAGAGGAGCAAACTTTTTTCCAATATAGTTTCAGATTATATCATCTCTCAGGAATCCTTTGTGACTGGTCTTCTATTTAAAGAGAAATAACCCCAAACTAATAGGATACTTGACCCCCAATTATAAATTGTTCTACTGTCATAGTCAGTACTATTTTTTATGACTGCTCATGTTTTTTTAATTTCTTTTTCAAATAAATCTAGTCTTTCCACTGTTTTCACCAAACATGGGCCAAAAGAATAAATTTTTGATTCCAAATTCCAAAAACCTGATGTCTCAGGAGCTGGTTCCACAAACTCTTTCTCTGTATTATTTTTAATTTTGGGAAAACGGATTTGTGGCAGCAGCCAAATCTTCTGTTTCCTGGGGTAAGTATCCTCCTCCAGTAGATCCTGACTCCTGCAGGAAACTTTCAGTTACTTTCCTGTGTTTATGAAAAGGATCACCACTGATATTTTTTCCTTATTTCTAAGCACTTTGTCAAACCTGTAAGGTACAGCCCAAGGCACAGCTCTACCATCACATGAATACATGTATTTATTTGTCTGACATTCCTGACCATATTTATGAGAGAGGCAGAAAAAATGTCACAAGAAGTTTGTGAGAGCTCTTTGCCTGAAGCCTCCCATCCAGAATGTATATCCCTCCCATTCTTCCAGTTGCACTCAGTTTCCATATGGCATCAGAGATCCTGGCCTTAAAACAAGTATTTGAGGGCTTGTTGCCTTAAATGTAATGATTTTCATAGCTCATTGGATTATTTCTTGCAGCATAAACAGTTCAAATGAGCTGTTCATTAGGTTTCTGAGCCACAGATGGTACGAAATTTGCAGTTACAATTTGCACTCAAGCCTAACCTAGCAGCGTGGTCTAAATGCCAGCTAGACTATCTTCAGCTGCTAAACAGGATGAATTCAGTACAGCACAGCATTAATATAAGAATTATTGCTTGTGACCAAGGTATTATTCTATGTAATTCCCTTATTCAACAACATAATTATGTGTCCTGCATCATGGACCACCTACTCCTGTTCCTGTCTTTATTTCCTGCAATACATATAAAACATCAAGGAATTTCTAAATGTAGAAGATAGGCAAGGACTTTTTTTCCCCAAATCTTTTATGTTATAAAATAATCGTATTTATTTAATTTTTACCCATGGTTGCTTTCTTCACCAAGGAAAGGAGAGATGTGTGTTTCTGTTCTCAGTCTAAATGAAGTCCTGAAACAATCTCTGTACCCAAGCTGATGGGAAATTGCTCACATCAGGAAAAACAGACACTGGGTCTCCTCAAGAAAGATCAATGGGTAAATCCTGTGTCCTGAAAACCTGTTCTGAACCTGGACATCAACAAGTAAAGCAGTTAAGTCAGAACACTTTTCAAGGAGAAAAACAAACAAAAAAAAAAAAAAAAGAGGCTTTTATTTAGCTTCCGTTCTATAGACATCCAAATTGGACTGTTTTAACCCAACCTTCCCTCTTCAATCCACTTAATCCACTTTGGAGGTTGTTTTTTAAGGATTAACTTGATTCTCTAGTGAGGTAGCTATATTGCAAAAATACAAGGTGACATCTCACAGTTTATTTTTATTGTTGCTGCTGCTGCCACTGAATGTTATTGGACTTGCCAGAGATGTCACCAAAGCAGAGGGGGAAACAGTAACTCCCCAGTTCCCTAAGGCTCTATGTATTCCTTCACAAAGCCCCTAAAATCACACTCCAGCCAGCTCAGCTGAAAAAGATTCACCACATCTTGATGTAAGTAGATGACAAAAGGCTAGAAAGGGAATTGACAGGCCTGCTTGAGGGGTATTTTTTCCTGCTTGGCTAAAAGATTCTGAACTGAGAATTAGACAGCATAGAACTATCATATACTAAGAGTCTAATATAGTATTTTTATATTGAATTGGTTTCAGTGGTAGCTAAGGAGACTCACAGCTATGCAAGAATAGGTGTTAAATCTACTTTGTCTACAGAAATTGTATTTTGCTTTGGAAAGACACAGTTGAATTTTGAAGACTTTACAAGTTCACAGGCTCCACCTGTCAGTCTAGTGTCTGCAGTGCTTTGCAGAGAAGTCTGTTTCTTGTGTTAAATTCCTCCAATCGCAATTCTGTCTCCTGTAGTACCACTTAAGCACTGGATGTTAACTATCACAAGCAAAGTAGTAGCTACAGTTGCACCACATCCGCATTGTACTTTAAACTGGCTCGCTTTACCTAGGAGAACCCTCCAAAGCTTTCACATGAAGCATTTGGGTAAAAAAACTTGTTTATTTAAAAATGACCTGATGTTGTTGAGCCTTGTCCAAAACTGAGAACAGCCATTAGCTGGCCTGTCAGCCAGACCTTTGCTGGGCTGGTTTGGTTTGGTTTGGATAGTCTGGAGCGCTATTCTAGTATGTTGCACCATAACTGTGTCTTTGATTACACCTCTGACTATCTCATCCATGCAAGGTATTCATGGGGAGATATTCAAAACTGCAGTTAAAACCGCAATATTCAAGGAGCTGTGCAAATATTAATCAAATTTATCAACATCCGTGTCAGCTGGGAAAAGATCCTAATATTATCATCATCAACATTTCAGAGGTGGCAGAGCCAAAATCAGAGATACTAAGACCTGTATTTCTAACATGTCTGCCTGAAGTTGCAGAACGAGATACAAAATCAGAATTTTTAACAATCTTATGTAAATGGCAAAATATTCATTCTGTATCTCCCCCAATTTCAGCAAGCAGTTGAATAGTGTCTGAGAGATGAAGGACTGTCTCCACATCTGGCATTTGCTATAAATAATAAGAATATATATGTGGGGGATTATTAGAAATGATCAAGAAATGTTCCAAACCTCTTTCTGAATAAGAAAAATAAAGTAATAGTATTAAAACTTTTTAAAGAAACACAAATGTTTCAATGAAAAAGTTGTCAAGAATATTTTTATTCATTGGGATAAAAGTACTCCATGGGAAAATCTCCTTTGTAAAGCCAAGATCCCCCACCTCACCTAGGATGGAGAGATGTCAGGTCAGGTTCCTCATCAGAACCACTGCCTTAACCTACCAGGTTATTAAGCCTTTTTTTAATCTGACTATTCTTTTATTTTCTCCCCTCTCCCTTTAAAAAGAGAAAAGAAAAAAAAAAGAAGAAAGGTCTTATATTCTTTCTACACTGGAATGAAAACAAATTTTGAAACCGCAACATTTTTCACAAAACAGAATTCTTGTTTTCTGGCCAGCCCTATTACTTATTATTATCAACCTTTCAGAGACTCCAATTTGAAATTTTTAGCTAAGTTTCAGAGGCAATCAGTGCCAGAGCTGCAATCAGTGCTTCAAAATCCCCAACTGCCCATTCTGCTAGCTCTCTCACACCAAAGATGCCTCCCCTCCCCAAAAACAGCCCAGGAAGAAAAACCACTAATGATCTTCACCCTTGCAAAGAAAACCATCTGAGTTTTGCATTTGGGCAGCAAGAACTTCTTCTGTCCTTTCCCATAATAACCTGCTCAGATATTTTTTAAACAGCTGTAACCAATGCCATCCTCAATAAAGCAAATGAAAGAGAAGAAAAGCATATGCTGCAGCACATTTGACAGTCAGACACCTAGACGAGAAGTGGTTCAGGCCCCAGGGGACACGGCATCAGTGCTCTGCTGCTTGAAACTCCCCATTCCGACTATGGTTGGAAAGTGTCATGTTTTTAACACCTTTCTGCCAGAAATGCTTCCCTGCGGCAGATGCTGCTGGGATTCACATTATGAAAGCTCAGGATGAGCAAGACAGCACTGTGATGTCATTTCTCCTGTCCCTGGGGTACCTGGGAAGCAGAGCTTCCACATGCACTGCAGGACCCACAACCACCTTCTTAGGTAGATTTTAAGGCAATAAAGCTTTTAAAGCCTGTCTCCCATCTTCTCACATCTGTAAGGTTGGCATGAGCATCCTATCCAGATTTACACTCCCTATTTTACTAGCACATCGGGCCTGGGACATACCCTCTGGCAGAGACGTATGGAATGTAAGTGACTGTGTTACTTGGCAAAAGACATTTTTCTCTGAGAAGCTAAAGATCTGAGGGTTTTTACATAAAGCACTTTTTCTTTCCCCCGAAGAAAGGTCAGAATTGAAGCTTTGCAATAGTCTAACATGTTTCCCAGGCCTGTTTGACATGCAATCCTGTTCCCATCTTGCTAACCACTAGTCCTCCTCCACCTTACTCTTTGTTGGAAGCTTAAGAATATCTTGTGTATGTATATATAGCTAGATGGATGTTGAAGTCTTCAAAAGCCTTCAAGTCTGTTGATTTGGAAAGGAATAGGGCAGCCAGTGTTTCTCCCTTGGATCCTCTCTGTAATGAGCATTTGATTAAAATGTTCTTGGCGCCTCCCTTCTTTTCCATCCAGAGAGTAAAACCTCTTTGAAAACATCTAGTTTTCCCGTATCAAAACTCAGCTTTTTTTGAGGGAAACTTTGTTTACTCCAAAATGGGTCAGGATGATGAAGCACACTAAAGATTTAGTGATTGATAAAATTAGGAGTCGCGTCCATTTCTGATGCAATGCAATTGCCTGTACCAACAGTTAGGGGCTGAATTCAACCTCTTAAAACATATAGAACTAGATCACTCTTGGGCAGGAGCCCAGAAAACTTATGCCCTGCCAACTGAAAGCAAAATTTGAGCATGAGCTTGTTCTTACCGCATATATTTAAGCATCCCGTGAAAAATAGTTGGAGCCCTCTTGAGTTGGCCCCAGGGAAGATAGATCATGGTGGGTTTTGCATACCAGTTTTAAGAGAAGTATTTTGTGAACAAAAAAGAAAACCAGCAAGAGAACCTGTCTTCAGGAAACTGAATCCTGGACCTCCAGAACATGTACATGACCAGAACACCACTGTTGTCAGACATTTACCATGTGTCTGACTGTGGCTCTGTAGGGTTCTTGCATGTAAATGTGGGGCACAAGACCGGAGCGGTCTTAAGAGATTTGCCACTTTCATAAATGAGATATGGACCAAAAGAGAGATTTTTTCTTTCTAACACAGTGGCTTTCATATCAGTGGGCTACCTTTGCTGTGTCATGCTTTTTAGTCAACTCAGAGAAGACACTGCTTGTCTAACTTGTATTTGGCATGTCCTCCTTGGGAAAGAAAGGCAATTCCCTGTGATTCACCTTAGCTGTTTAGAAAAAACAAAACATTTTACTGAGCAGCGGTCTCTTAAAAACACTGATTCTCTGGAGAATAGCTTTTCCATAAAGAGAAGATGGCCACTGGAAAGGAGAAGTAGGAGGAGAGGTGCTGAGCACTGTCAGATGTTGAAGCCACACGCTGGTTATAAATCACGGAGATATCCTTGGCTGCTATCAGGCTTGGACTCAGAATAATTCCCAACAAGGGGTTCTAGATGCATATTATTTCAGGATCTTATCTTGATGAATGGATGATGGCTCTTCAATGGATATTGCACTAGCCATTCTGCACTTTTACTGCTAATTGGCTGTAGGGTGAAGACAAATTGTCTCCTTTTCCCTCTGAACAGTGTCAAGATTAAACAGTGAAAGGACATGGGAAGAATAATTGCTTAAGGCTCTGGCGTGATGTTTTCTCCTGTACAAACATGCAATTAGGCTGTCTTAACCTCCCAATGTAGCAATAAACACCACTTCACAAACTAATTTACAGGGAAAAGTCAGAGACAGGGCTGGAGCTGTGCTCTGCAAGGCGAGGGCCCTGTCATTCAGCCAAAGGGGCAGTTCCACTAATTTAAGCCAGCAAAAATCCTTGTATGCTTTCCTCAAACTGAAACGAGACTGAAATAAAGTCTATACATTTGAATCATTGAGCAAACCAGCTAATAAAAACTGCATTTCTCACTGGTCATAAAAAAAGAATGTAATTGGTCATACTCAAGGAACTACTAGGAACAGAGAAGCAAGGGGAGCAAGGTCTTAATAATATTGACTTTTCTAACACTTTGACATTTTTCTGCCTCCATCACTATCTGTCAGTCAGTAACACCTATGGATGGGAACTGCCAGCGCACATTTCTTCAGCTGGACTGATGGTAGGGCCAGGTTTGCACTAGAGACACTGCTCTTTTCATGTACCATATGCTGCCCTCCTCTCACCGAGGGGTCACTCGAACCATATTCAGTGCTCTATTTGCAAACAGAGGACGAGCTTTTATTTTCTAAACACAAAGAGCAGTACAAACTGTGAAATATGAACTGACAAACGTTGCCAGGGGCCCTGAGGAAAAGCTACCCTAGGTCCCCTTCACACTGGATGGAGTCTCATGTCCATCCCTGTGTCACACTGGACACCCCTTACACCTGTAGACACTGCTCTGTGTGGCCACTGAGGCACATGCAACTCTGTGTGAAGGACAGATCTCTGAAGAGACCCTACAGGTTTTCTGGACCCTAAAGTTTGCTGTTCCAATTTATCTGACATAGGTGAAAACAGCCCCAAATACACAGCAACTTGAGGGAGGTGCTCCAGGCTCCTGTATAAACCTGGTGTTGAGATACAGACATTGTCTAAAAACCAAATCATGCTGTTTTCACAGTGAATTCATATTGAAAGAGCAAACTTGGACTATCTAACCAGAGTTAGGAATGTAGTTTATTTGGCAATGCTTATCTGTGCTAGACCAAGAAAACCACAGCATAAACTTTGAGAACTACAGTGGTGAAAACAATCCCAAGTTGTTGCCCATGAGCTCTGTGGCACAGATTCTCCATGAACCTGACTGGAATCACAGTGTATCTGGTAACACTGAGAAGGATTGAGTCTATCCAGTCCTTTGGATGCCTGTCTTGGGTGAGCTCTAGTTTCAGGTTTTGGTCTCTGTCCTAAGGAGCAGATGAATCTACCTTCCTCACCACTGCATCTCCATGCTTGGAGTCTGCCAAGACCCCAGGTGGATCCGAGGCTCCTCTCCAATCACCTCTGGATCACAACAGATTTCTGGGAGGGTCTGTAGGGGCAGATGAACCCCACCTTCCCAGAACAGGTACTCCTGTCCACTAACATTCATTGCTCCAGGATCCTTCAGACTAAACAGGGAAGAACCTAATGAATTTAGCTTCCTCTGAGGATGGCAAAGTGACTAGGCTGCACTCTTCTTTAGGTTCTGGAGTATCCATTTAGGAGAAACAAATCACTCACATATAGAGAAGTAACACAAAAATATTCCCTGCCTCAGGGAAAACCACTCACTGGCTTATGCAATGTGCATCATGCATTATTCACCACAGTTGTCACTGTCTATTCACTGCAGCATCATTTGCTTTTCATATGCTTGTCATGCATGATAGGTATTTTCACTTTCTGTGATAAGCCAGGACAACTGATATTTTTGCCATTTACAAAGCCTAAAGTACTGAACTTTGTCAGCTATCTTCATGTCAGCTTCACAAAAGCATAGTAATTTTTATTTCTTTCATTTATTTCCTCTCCTAAGCTGTCAGTGTGGCCCACTGTCCATTGTCTTTTCTAATATGTCCCTTAAGGGGAAACATGGCTCTAGATGACAATAACATTTTGCTGAGCCCTTACTGTAAGGCTGTGCCTATTTTTGTCAAAAGCGGTATCACTTTCTTCAGTAATGTGTTTTTGAACAGCAACAGCACCTCTGCATTTTGGAAGGTGAGCCAGCTCTAGCTGTGCCACTGAGAAACTGCAGTCTTTCCATTTTTCCACAGCCTCCAACAGTATAACAAATAATAAGGTTACCAGAGGGTATGCAGCTCAGTGTATAAAAAAACCCTAATCAGATATCTTTATTTCCCATAAACACTTACAGCTGCAGCTTCTCTGCCAAAAACTGAAGGGTGGTTTTTCCAATGGGGTTGCTAAATTCAGTATCTCACTGGGAAACTTCAACGAAGGGGAGGGAAAGAGAGCGTATGACTAATGAAGGCCAATCCCAGGAGGAGTGAAAGACCTGTCTTAAAGCAAAACCTACCTGTGCTGCTCTGAATTGGGGCTTTACCATGGTGCACGCAAACAGTCACCCAGAAGCAAAGATGCAACCTAAGAACAAAGAGGTTTCCAAGAATTTTAAAACCGATACAGAGGTCTTTTTCTCTGAAATGTGAGTAAAGGCTAGTGGGATACTGATGAAGACCATAGGCGATGTCACATTATCAGATTGGGACAGACTAATTTACAGGGCAAAGTTCAAAAACTATTCTGAGGAGCTCTGTATGGGGAAACTGGGCATTGGGGGAGAATATGATTTCAGAAACATTTCCAACTGTGACTCACCTACAGGTCTTACGTGCCTAGACAGGATACTGACACCCCAAACCAAGATTTTTGTAAATCTCAATCTTTGAAATGCATTTCAAGTCAATCGCTCTGAACTAAACCTGGAAAATATGAGTGATAATCAGGGTGGGTTTCATTTACAGGCATCATCCCTTCATCAACAAAGAAGAGACAGAGGCACTCAAGGGTGGAGTTCACTTCAGCCTACGTTAGGTGCTCAGGGTCAGGTGAGATGAATCCTAATCAGAATGTCCCCATGTCACAGTGCAGGGACAGGCAGGACACCCACTGCAGCTCTGAGCAAACACACAGAGTGAACACACCATGGGCTAATGCCCCAGCCAGGCTGGGAAAGTTTCTTGAACTGCTGGGCAAAGCACCACAGTAAAGGAACCTATCCCTCCCCTGGGTCATCATGGGCATAGCAACCATGAGACTGGTTTTCTTTTTTAAAGACAGCTCACAAGTTCAGTGAATTGCTGTTCATCATCAGGTTCCTGGGACTGCAGAGATTCACCCAAATCATGCTTATCAGGGGGTTCGAGGTTTCATCTGTACCTGTGGTAATTAGACATGTACTTTCTGTTTGTTCTAATAGTAAAAGCCTCCTGATGGAGTCTGTGTGGAAGGCCGCTGAGTATTTCAGTTCTGCAGGTGAGCTCTGTGAGGATGCAGGCAGCCAGAGCCAGCTGAGAGCCATAAGGCTTCCGGGTAGACAATCCAGTTTCTCCTTTATCATTGGTACAGGTGCTGCACACGATCTTTCTGATGAGCGGAGCAATTTCCAAAGGGAAAGCACAAAGAGACTCAATCCCCTCAGCTGCCTCCTGCATCCATCTCATCCCACCCAAATATCAGCCCTCTGGATGAAGGCACGAGGCAGTTGCCTACATAAAATCACTGACGTGGAGGGTCTGCAGACTCTCTGAGGTCCTGTGCTGACCTGCTGTGTGAGATCCAGTCACTCATCTTTCTCTGTCTTCCCAGGCTTTGAATCTGGGGGAACTGCATCTTATTCTCAGAATCTGCTTTGCCTGGAAACATGTGCCCTCAGTCTCAGCAGGGCTAGCAAGCTGTGCACAACACACATTTTCAAAACCTTATGGGCCAAAAGTCAATGAGACTTTTTTCCTGAGTAATAAGACTGGGTTATCCAACATCAACAAGCAGCTATTTCTGCAAATGTGTGACAACATGCCACAAACCTACAGAGCAGTCTTCCCAAGAAATGCCACCAGTGCTAGACAACCACTAGGTTGTCTGCTGCGATATTCTGGGCTTATGAACAGCAGCAAGGCAGCCTGGGATTGACTGAAGAGTTAAAACAAAAGCTGGGGTTCTTCTGTGAGTGGCATTCTTCTTTAAATTAAAACCCTGATGTTTTATGCTATGAAAGTCAGTCTTGGAAAATGGGGGATTCATCAAGGTAACGAACAATTTAGTGGTTTAATTATGAGCCCTTTAATGTCTTTTCATAATCAGTTAATAAATACCTTAACAATAAAATTGAATTTAAGCTTTTAATAGGCTGTGTTGGATTGAACCTAAACAAAAGAATTAGCAGCTCCAGGCATTGTGCAATAACTTCTCACTGCTTGGTGCCAGGAGAAACAAAGCATTTCAAGTACATTTTTTTGTACCTCGCTATAATAAACGCTTGTAATATTCCCCAATTTCTGGAGTGTAAGATGCAGATCTTATTTATCACAGTATGTGACACATCTGGCACATGGATCAGGAAACAACTGTTTTACTTCATTTCTGTCATCACCTTCCAACAGATTTCTTTCACATTCCAATTTGGATGAGAGAACTTGGACTTTCTCTCCATAAGTTCTCCATTAACAGTTTCACAGCAACGAGCACTATTGGTTCGTTTTCCTTCCACAGCAATTAGTTACATGAAACTGCATATTTTGACTTTTACTACAACCAAACATGTAAAATCACTGGTATTTACTCCTCTCTGCTCCCAGTGCCTCTGAGGCAGGCAGAGCAGAGATGCTTCCTGACTGTCACTACCTCTCACTCCCACTTTCAAGAGGTGCCCCTGCCTGGATGCACATTGCCCGTTTCTGCCGCCTCCTGTCGCTGTTATGAACATGTGTTTTATTTACAGTAGGGCTTTTGTTGTGTCATTGAGAGTGTTTTGCAGCTGAAGAGAGCTCTCTGTCTTCTGTATGAGCAGGGGCGGGCATATCAAACTCACAGAGATTGGAGCTTTGCAAGCTGCACAAGTGACTGTGCACTAATAAAGCTTGAAAAGCTTGAATTACACTGGAACCCACAAAAATTTTCAAATTAAAATTCCATATTTAGAGGCCCCCCGTGGGCTGTGATTTTATTTAGTTTAATCCCCTCTTGAGGCCAATTAGGTAGACACTCTTCTGCACATGCACACACCAGCACAAAAAAATAAATATATAAGACTATTTAAAAAGGAAAGGGTAGTATATCACTCATCCATCCAAAGACTTAAATTCTTTTCCCTTCTGTTGTTCCTGAAAATAACCTGGCTGTCAGAAATCAATAAAAGTACATGCAAACAGTGCTCATTTTTTATTTCTAGGCTGTGCTTTTACTTTCCCTTGCTTCTTTCTGCAACATCTAGTAAATTTTCACTGTTGCATACTGTTTCACCAAATGTATAATAAATGCAAAACCTCCAGTATTACTGGCAGGGAAGGGCTGGATGCTTTGTTTCTTAGCCTGGGCAGTAAAGAGGTGCTGTGAAAATAAATTCCTCAGGCAATTGATTGAAATTTATCGTCTCTACATAAAGTCCATGCAGGGGGTGGGATAGGGATGCACTCCACTTTCCCTAGCTGAATCCCATTAAGTGCAGTAAGTTTGTTGCAGCAGTGAGCCTGAAGAAACTCTGACTCTTTATGCACAGATTTGATTCACACATCCCCATAATTTTTTCTTTACTTTTTTTGTATGAACTGTCTCACTGTTGCTTGCTACATCAGAAGCACAAACTTTGTTCACTTTGCACTAAGTGGCAGACACCCACATGTCCCATATGAAAAAGAAGTTAATAAAATGCATACTGAAAATATAAAGAATGTCAAAGGTGATGTTTAGATAATAAGGATTTCTGCAAGTGGGGAAAACAAAAGAACAAAGTTGTTATAGTTTTTACTGCTGTCCACAACAAGGTAAAATATCAAGTAAACATCCCCACTACCAACTCATGCTTTCACTAACAGAGTATGTTAAGAGTCCAAAATTATAAGTTCTTAGAACTTTGTCAGATATTTAGCAATAAAAGCACCTTACCCAAAGGTGACACACTTATATTGAAGAGCTTACAGGAAAGAGTCTCCCTTGCCTGGATAAACCAGCCACCGCAGTATTCTTTGGACCAAGCAGCCTCCTGGCCTGGGTAGGGCACTCAGAGCAGAAGCATCATGAGGGTCTGCAGAGCATCTCCTGCCATATTTTGGGCTAAAATACTAACTACAGTTAGGAGCCACTGGCTGCCACCACGCTACAGGGAAATCAACCCTTAGTGTAGAAAGGGAAAAGCCAGCTTGTGAAATTCAGCAGCTCAAGTGAATTTCCAGGATAAGCATCTTTCTGATTATCTGAGGAATTACATGGGGTCTATACTCAGACCCACCAACTTAAATCTTCAAGAAAAACATAATGAAAACAAGAGCTAAGGAAATATACCTGAAATAAATGCAATTTTATGGCACTTGAAAAGAGATTAGGGCAAAAAGTCTATTTTGTTTTACAGTGGCTCTTATCCTGTGCTCATTGGTAGCGCGTTGAGCAGCACTTCTCTGCTCCCATATGTTGTTTATTCTCTCATCTGCCACACAGGGGCAATGCATCTGCAACAACTGTCATGTCTGGGGAGGCTCCCGCTTTGATTTTTTTAGAGAGGCTGCACAGAGGCATGGTGGGGAGCACTTCTGCCTTCATGCTTTGTTTGGGATTTATGTTTGAGAAAGTCAGGTGCAAAAGGGAAAGGTTTTTAAAAAAAACAAACTCTGAAGCTAATTCAACCTTTTCTTCCAGACCAAGGGTAAATCTGTATGGGAAACTCCTTGCTCAAGATAAGCTTCAGGTTAAAAAAAGTCACTTAAAAAAAAAGGAACAATCTAAAAGCACTAAACTTGTAATAAATTTGCAGATCCTTAGAAGCATTCAACACACACAGTCAGTGTATAGGCCGATCTCTGTATCTGATTTAAAGTCTGGGAAAAGATGTCTCCTAGGCTCAAACTGAGATATGGGCCAACTGAAGGAAGAAATCTTGCTGCAAAAAATGAGATTTGGGAACTCAGTCACTGCAATGTCCCCAGCTGACTGTCCCCTGTACTGTCAGGAATACATCTTTGCTGGGTGCAAGAGGGAGGAAGAGAGTGTGGACCAACGTGCCCCCCCCACACACACACATACCTCAAACCAAAGAGAAGACCCTGGACCAGACTATCAGTTTTCTGCACAGAGCCAGCATCTGCCTCCCATCACAAGCTTGCATGTACACCAGGTTGGGTCTGGGGCAGTCCCCAAGTTCAGTTCACGGGCTAAAGAAGGTAGATGTTGCTGTCGTGGTATGAATCAACAAATGCTACTATACCTCATCTGCATTAGATGAACAGGTTTCTTTAGACGTTTAAAAGAAATTACACAACCCCTGTCTTTGCATATTTTTAAGCACACATAATATAGGGAGCATCAAAACCATCCGGCATAATTTTATAGCACCAATGCAATTTCAATTTATTCAAAAACATAGCAGATCTCACACTGCTCATTAGGACTGCAAGAACACAAAGGTTGCAATTTAGGGTCAAACACTGTGCTGGTTTGAAGGTCTGCCAGGGTGCCTGGAGTGCTGCATGGAGACACAGCTCCCACCCCTCTTGTGCTAATGGCTGGACTGGAACGCATAAATTATTTGCCCAATGATTTTTAAAAATGCGTTTGTGAGGGGCACCTAATGATTATAGCAAAAGCACTCTAAAAACTATCTAGACAAGATGTTCTATCTGTAAATTAGGGAGGCAGCTATTTATATTGTTCCATGAAGAAAGAAAGCCCTAAGTCCTTACCCACCCCCCTCCCATAGGGAAATGAGCAGGAAACTGCACGCTGAAATTCATTGAGTTTCCTCTACTCTACATGTGTTATTCCCCTGTAGGGGAGAATGGGGCCTTTTATACCTCCATAGCTCTGGGCTCTTTGAGTAATGAAGGGAACACATTTATTGGTACAAGGTTTGGTGTTTATTGATGCTACCCATTTTTCACCAGGTTTAGCACTCTGTGGGGAAGGCACATGGACTTTCCAAAACACATTTCATAATCAAGCCATTTCAAGGTTTATGCGGTATAACATGTTTAACTGTTAAATTGTAGATAAAAGTCATTGTCCAATGCTAAGCCTCCTTCAAGACATTACAGTCAGCCACATCTTTAATTATCTGACTTATAAGCAGCTCACCAGCACTGTTGCATGTATTACATGCACATGACGTTTGCCTAGCAAATATAGCATACAAAATTATCCTTCTAGAAGGGGTTGTGGGCTCAACCCACCACTATCTTGGCCTTGACTGAGTGAATAGGAGAAAAACCCCTTTTGCACTTTAAAAACCAAACATATTCCTGCCTCATCCTGTTCTCAAGTGGGTCTTCAATTTTTAATAAAGATGCCAAAGCTAACGGGTGTCCTGTAAGGGATGCCTTCAGCTGCCGGGCTGTGTGGTGCCCCCGGGACCTCCCCAGCCGCTGTGCTCCCTGTTGTGGCAGCACAGACCCCAAGAAAAGCCCATAGCACAGGGGATTTATTCCCAGAGAGTGGCTGAGAATACAACACAGCTCCACATACACGGAGCAGAAGTGTTTCAGGAGGCAAAACTACATGCATGTGCATAGGCACCTCTAACCCGCACCAGATATTTCCCATACTGTATTCCTAACATCAGTGTGGAATTCCCTTGCTGTGTGTAAAACATCCTGAACTATGGTTTAACAGAGGAGACCCTGCTGCCCACGGTCCAGCAGGCAGCCCTCCACACACCCTCAGTGCTCCTCGCTCTTCTGGAGGCCATGCAGAGGGGTCCATCCAATAAGGCATGAGGAGTATTAACCCTTTCCAAAATCCTGCTTCCAGTATTGATTTAACAGTCTGGACCTGGCAAACACTGCTAGCACAAGGAAGGCTTGCAGGAGCTATTGTTGTGCCCTTGTTTGCCTTTTGCCTGCCTTTTGCCTTCTCAAAGACCAATCACTATTAACACTGCAGCTACATAACTCTCAGGTTTTTATTCTTCACCAAAAAGCAGACCCTCTAACAAAAGAATAAATGAATAAAAACATACCATTTCAGGGTAAGGCTGAGAAACAGGTACCCCATAAGTTTTATCTAGTAAATCAAAAATCCCCAAAGATGATGAAATAGCTCTTTCTTTTTCTGATAGCAGATCCAGATCAAATAGTTCTCATGGCAAGACAGAAACCCACAACAGGAAGCTCTCCTTTGCAGAGATTCATTCTACCATTTCAATTGATGTGATACTTAATTTATTGATCCACAGAGAAACGAGAATTCAAAGGCAGTACAAACTGCATTCTGCATAGGTTCTTCTGAAGAAAAAGGTTTTCTATCTTCTTTTTCCTTGTTTCTGAAAATGGGCACCCCTGTCCTGTTCTCAGTGTAATGTTATGGTACAAAAAATTCCAAGTCAATTTAAACATGACAGCTTGTCAATAGGGCTGCTTAGTATGCTGTACACTCCATTTCACCCCTGTTGCTCAGTTTGTTGGTACCAACTCTGCAGATGTCCATGTAAATAAAGAAATTAAATAGTTTGCATGGAAACATGGTCTTTAATCCTTATTGTTATTTTTAAATTCAAAATATAATCAAGGTAATGGAAAGGTGTTAAGGGGACAACTCAGATAAGACACTTAAAGAATGGGTTAATATTTTCCCTTTTTTTTTCTACCATTTCAGTGTTGTTCAGAGATTAAAAACCCATGCATATGAAGGTTACAGCACAGTACAAGAGAGTCTCTATATACATACAAGGCTAAAGACATACAGGGATAAGGGGTGGAGATCTCCACTGACGTTGTGTTCTCCACAACTTTCATAGAGAGTTTAGTTTATGCTATGAAAGTCTCAAGCTGCTCATTTGGGGTATTATGTTTTCCCTTAAATCACCCAGACAGTATTGACATTGCTCCTTTTCTCATCTGGGAGCAAGGACAGTTGTCGCAATAAGTGCTGTGTCCCTCAAGACTGATTAACCCTTCAGTAAGAAGAAAGCATAAAAGTTGCACACTTTTCCCATTGCAAGAACTATGTGTCAGTAAGAACAAGGGATTCATCCTTTCTCTTACCTTCTTACCCTTCTGCCAGGTACAAGTGACTAGACTCCAGCTTGGCTGAAAAATCGTACAACTCAGAAGCCTGGCTATCACCAGAGCACTGGTTATCAATTCACAATATTGGAAGGAACTGTGAATTCCCACTCTCAGAAGTTGTGGAGCTTACAAAGATTTCTTCTGCTTTCATTTTTCCCCATGGCCAATGACCATGCACATGGTGGCCAGGTGGCCTCAAAACAATGCCACTGTAGAAAAGCAACCTGTAAACAGCGTATTACATTTCTTGCAAAATATAACACAACAAACGGAAGATGCAATTCAAAACAGAACTCTATTACTTCATCAGCAGATGGCAACCAGGAAAATGGATACTGTAACATAATTATTTGTATTCTTGACATCACAAAAGCATGCATAGATCTTCTTCAATTTGTTGCCTTTAGTGGTTACATGTTCAGTATGTTGGTAATCTTGGTAGCTGGGCAGAGGGCACCACTCCTGCATGGTACTGCATGCTTGAAAACTCTGGATGACGAGGACTGAAAGACAAGGAAATTAAGAAGAAATCTCACAATCACACAAACTAATTTGCCTCTTTGCAACCAACAGCATGTTGAACCTCTGAACACAAGCAAAATGTCTAAGAAACTATTTTTTTATAATTGTCCACCCTTCTCTTGGTCTTCAGGGATCATTCTTAATTTAAAGTCCAAATATATGTTCCCATTAAAGTGTGTTAGGAAATTATATGATCTCCAGCCATCTTCAGTGGGATTTCAGGACTATTTATCACCATGATAGTTATTGATTTATCCACTGGACGGACTATGTGATCAATACATCTGTTCTTGAACAGTCTGCAGTCACAGGTATCGAGGCCATGCTGCTGAGAACACAGCTGCGTTGGGCAGGGCACGTCTCCAGGATGAAGGACCACTGCCTCCCTAAGATCGTGCTCTACGGTGAACTCACCACCGGCTGCTGCAAGAGAGGAACCCCGAAAAGAAGATACAAGGACTCCCTGAAACAACATCTCAGCCTTGGCCATATTGATCATCACCATTGTTCTACTCTAGCCTCCAATTGGGAGGCCTGGAGACAAACCATCTATAATGCTGCTGCCTCCTTCGAGAACTCACGCAAGATCACTCTCGAGGAGAAAAGACAACGCAGAAAGAATCGCGTCCAGTCGATGTCGCCTGGGGAATCTTTCTCGTGTCCCTTCTGCAACTGGACTTGTCTGTCACGCATTGGCCTTTTCAACCATCAGCGAGCCTGCAGCAAGCGCAGGTAGTGCCCTTCGAAATCTTCTTTTGCGAAGCCAAGCCATTATATGAGTTATTGATTGACTTCAGCAAGGACAGTGTTAGCCCTACACTGAGAGTTTTAAGGGAGAAAAAATTGTTGATTACAACTGGCTCCAGACAATAATAGTATCATTTTCTTATATGCAGAGCAGTAAAGCAAATCTAAAACAAACGACACAAAACTGATAAAAAAGTGAGTTCATTCTAAGTTCAATTCATTGAGAGTTACAGTTTGATACTGTTGATTTCCCCTGAGTTCAATAAAGACAAGCTCACAAAAACAAGAACACAACTATACTTTCCCAAAAGACACTAATGAAGAAAGGTAATAATAAGATCTGCCTTTTTATCTAATCAGTAAATAGCCTCAGCAATACAATTTCATCTCCTGAAGTCATTAAGATGCTGGGAATCATAATGTTACATGCAAAACCTCACAATGCTGCAGTGGTAAAAACCATTTTTAAATTAACAGGTTATCAAGGGCAAAAATTCATCTTCACACACACATTTAGCACACTGAGGAGTGGTTTCTGTCCGAGATCAAAATGCCTTCATGGAAATAGCTACAAGCAAGAAGAAGGTCCGAGTTCCCTCTGTACTCCATGGAGATTCTAGTACCGCTGGAGAAGCCTAGGCAGGATTCATCTTATCCTTATCTGGTCATCGAGAAATTAGTCCCACTGTCTAATGTAGCTGTCTAGTGTCACTTGAGAGACTCCATGGCTATCCAAAACACTCTCATGGGGCTGGCAGAGATGACATGGGACCCTGGGGATAACTGTGTCTGTCTTAAGCAGAATCTGAAAGCTGATGGGATACCTGCAGGCAACTCAAACACCATTAGGTGCCTAAATTTAGGCAACTGGCTCCCTTTACTGGCCCCCATGAGGACACCTAACTATAAATGCTCAACTTAAGGTGTCTTATTCTTGAACTCAATCCCACCAAAGTCAACTAGAAATGCCAGAGGTCAAAGTATAAATAAATAACCCTAGCAATAACCTGTTTCTGAATGCGTAATAATTTGATCCTTCATCAGGCTATAGGTAAACAAGTAAAACAATCCAGATGCTGTAGTATTTGCAGTTACCTTGGTGAGCATCTTGTCCCAGTCACCAAAAAAGCCTCAAGAAACTCAACTCTTCACAATCCGCACTAGATATTTATGATTTGGGAGTAAAGTTGAAAGTGTTATTTTGTCCGTTAGAGCAATTTTTAAAGAGAAAAAAGAAAGTCAATGGATATAAAAGAAAAAAGAACTCCAGTTTCAGCAAAATCTTTTAAATTCTTCACTCCTATCAGCAATCTGAATCCATCTCACATCTCTGACCAGAAATTTTTAATACCTTTGTGACAAGATCAGAATGTCTCAGTTCAGTTTCAAAAAGATTAATATAAACATAATCTATGGGCATTTTTAGTGGTAGATATCAAATATGATTTGGGTTTGGGAAATTTCTGTTGCTTCTACCATCATTGTTTCCTTCAAGCCAAATTGGAAGCAGATTGCAGAGGTGCTTTTGCCATTCCTAGTCCACACACACATGAAGGACTAGTACTTCTCATCATAGCATAACACTTAAGAATATGTGGGATTTAAAGATAAAATCTGTGGGTATCCACACAGTTTGAAAGATAGCATTGTAAAAAGTGTTGCAAACAGTGCAGAAGCCACCTTTGGCATATGAAGCCCTTAAGTGGCAAGTGGTTGGTGCTGCGATGTGTTTCTGAGAGGTGTCACAAAGCCTTCACCTGACATGCTTGACTCCAAGTATCTAGTTTTGGCCCCACTCGAAGACTTAGGGATGCTTCTTGGTTTTGATGTTCTTGTATACATTCAAGAACCTGACACAATACTGAAACGTGAATGAAACTGTTAAGGCTATCTCAAAGAATCAAGTAAGAATTACTGGGCCAAAGTTGCCAATATGTTTGAGAGACCCCCACTTGGAGAAAATACAGGCTGACATATAAACTCCTATGATACTAAAATGTATCATGAATCAGTACTCATGGACAATTAATAAAGCGTGCAATATTTCTTTCCTAGAAATGGAAAATTATGTTAAAATAAGCATGAATATGCATGAGAAACTTTTTGCAAATCTAATAAGCATATATTGCATGGCAGAAGACAAAAACTATCTTCAAAGGATACCCATTCATCTTTAAATTTAATAGCTAGCCTAAGGAATCAGTGTAGAATCAGATATAAATTTAGTGATAGTATGGATTGTGTGAGTGAAATACATTCACAAGTGACATCTTGGAAATACACTTACATGAATTAAAATTTAATATATTATGGAGAATAAAGTCTTTTATACTTTAACAGCCTGATCCAAACCCTTATGAAGACGAAAGAAATATTCTCATTCACTTACATGTGTGCTGGACCAGATTGATGAAGAGAAAATAACAGCCCAGATGTTTTTGATTCTAATGATCTTTTGCTGGTGAAGAACCTCTTTGACTAAGGAAACACTAGGACACTCAAAGGGGAGCAATCCCTGATTTACTTCATTCTGGGAGGACACTCTGAACCTGCCCGTGAGTGCCTGCCTTCTTAACTCCTTAACACATGGCAATAAAGTAAATCCTGCAGAGAAGCTGCTGAACTTGCACATGCAGTAATTTTTAAAGTAAACTACATGACTGCCAAAAAGTGCATAAGAAGAGAGAAATAACTTACAATATGGCAGGTGTTACAGTGCAATAAGGGCATGTCTTAAATACATTATAAAGCACAGACTGAAGTGGTTCCAGGATCTGAAAGTTATTATGATACAGACTGTGAGGTTGTTATTTAGATTAAATTCCTCCTACCATGTCTTCATACTAATTTTTTTCCCCTATTTGCTCCATTCACCACATTTAGATGCCCCCATCTTGGATTTCCTTCTCTGAAAAGGAAATCCCCACTTCTTAGCACAAAACTTGAAAAGCTTTCTCTCTTAGAAGGAACCTACATCCTGCAGCCAGGTAACCTAAGCGGTGTGGAAATATGATCTGTTCACAACTTTCAAGACCCTCACAGTGGGTCAAGCTCAGGACTTCAGTCAACACCGTTAATACCTCAAACAGTAGACGGCAACAGTTAGTGGGAAAGAGGTCAAGGAAGTGGGGAGCCTTACCAAAGCACCAAAGAATATGTGCCTATTAACGCACCACTCTTGGAAAAGAGATGTTCGCATTAGTTCCGTGCATGCCAGTACACCTCCACAACAATGTCAATCCAGAAGGAGATGATGACTTTTGCCCTCAGAGCAGGATTCAAACCCCCAGGTGACCAGACTTGTCTCCAGTGGGATGCTGTCCCCTGACTAATAAGCCTTGTGTCCCAGCCCACTGCAGCATTGCTCCCAAGCAGCAACACAGACTCCACCAAGTCAGCATGTCCATGGTGCCTGTGGAAAGCATGACTTTAGGTAGAGCATATGGTCTGCAATCCCAGAAATTCAGGTTTTGGGGGAACTCCTGAGTCAAATCAGAGGGAATTCACAGCTCTAGGAACCTGACATTTTGGCCCTTTTGAAAAATCTCGCACTAGATCTTACAAAACTGGCAGTATTCACGAGAGTATAAATCAGGACTTCAAAAAAAATTCCTCCAAGAAGTAAGCCACAACCTTTGCTTAAACCAATGCTTTATCCTGTAATAGCAAAAAACCAGAAACTAGGACCACATTGCCTCATCTCTAATGTAAAACAAGAAGCGATTTGGAAACAACCAGTCAGGATTTTGTTTCACAGGAGGAAATCCAAGATGGTGGCTGAAAAGTGACAAATTCCTGCTTCTGCTGTTTTATTTCTGCTGAACCCAATGAGATTGTTTAACTAGCCTGGTCTTTGCATGAAATGAACTCCTGCACCCACACAGCCTCATATTTTCTGGATCAATAACACAGATATCTTGAGAAACACTCTTCATTTCAGTTTCCCTAGAAGGGTAGTAAGAATATGGAAAGATAAAGCAAAATTTTTCTTCTCAGATATAGAAGTAGTCTCCAATTTATGCAAAAATTTTTTTTCCCACTTGCTGATAGGAAAACTGTATACCTTATTCAGATCTGTGTGGTTTTTTGGTTGGTTCTTTTTAATTTCTCAAGGAAGCAGAACTGTCTCCCCTCCCATCCGACCCCAAAAATAAATGCACAAGGTTACTCCACAAGGCTTCTTTGAGAAGTAGGGCTGTTTGGTTTTTGAGCCATTAAGGTGGTCATTCCATCTATGGTGCTAACCCTTCTTCCCTGCTGAAGATTATTCCTCATTGGCGCCTCTCTTGTCTCAGAGATCTGTTCTGTTTGGTCTCTTCTCACATTTTTTTCACGTTGCAATGTGCACATCACATAACAGCTTAACCATAGTGCAGAGACACTTCTAGCACCTAGTGTGCTGCTCCCTTCTCACCCAGCATTTCAGCTTCACTTGGATTGTGATCACTGGTCGTTGACTCCCTTACACAGACATGGACCCTCTCTTGTTCCTTCTGTCCTGCCTTCCGTTTTTTTAATCTTTCACCGTGCCAAAAAAATTACTTTGAAAGGTTTTTGGAAGCTTTTTGATTTCAACATTTTTAAAGGTGTCAGGCTGGGACTCTCCCCAAAAATAGCAATAGTTAAGTTAGCTAGCTATCATGTTTTAAATGTTTGTTATATTTTTGAAGAGGTTTTTCCTTTCTTCTGAAATGTGCCAGAAACATGGTGTTTCTGTTCTACACAGTGGTTGGCCTCACTTTTATTTTCCTGTTTTTAGGGGGAAAAGTGGTTTAGGAGGACAGAGAGAAGGCTGAGCAAATAGTAAGCACAAATCAAGGACAATTTCTTTGTTCTTCCCTCAAAAGAATATCTCATTTGTTTCAGGCTTCATCCTAAGTTATCAGACAAAGTCCCATTCTGGCTGGGCAACAGATATATCTCAAAGTGTGATCACCTGCTCAGCTTAGTGGGACTTTATCTTTTACTTAGACACTAAGAGGCTAGTGGTTGCTCTGTGCCTGTAAGCAGCTGCATACAGATGGCAATGCACTGCACTCACCCATGAGAGTTTGAACTGCAAAGCATACAGTAAATCCATTTGGGATTTTAAACACTTTTTTTTTTTTAATTCCTTCTAATTTTCACTCATGCTGAAAAACTTTTGCCCTTCATGAGCCTCAGAAGTCAAATCAGGCAAGCAGGGTACCACTTATTTTTCAACTCCAAGTGACGAAGGGTGGAGAAAGGATTTGTCATCGCGCTAAGTTCTGGGAAGGGCTCTGGGTCCTTTTGGTCTCCCTTTCAGTGTAGTCAGTGGAGAGAGATGGCAACTCCCAGCTCAAATTGCAGGTATGCAAAAGCACTCATTGGAAAAGCTCTTTTCTCTCTCCATGACTTTGGAAAGAACCCAGGTAATGAAGACAGATATAGATAGACAACAGCTGTAGAAAAGAAAAGGCCTCTTTTTTCAAATTCTCCTCTTTTTATCAGTCCTTGCTCTATGGAGGAAAAAGCTCACACACACACAGACACACACAAACACACACACACTCTCACTGTCCTGACTTCACAGACAACCGGAATCATGTCCGACAAAATGCAAAAGGCATCTGTAAGACCTGAAGTAAGGTCAGGACTTAAACATGCTACAAGTGCATATATATTTACATGTTTTACGTAGCAAATAAATAAATGCTTGCACAGCATCAGGTACACAATTCAGCTTTGCATTCATGTTACCACAGTGTTTTTAGAATAAACTTATGTCCTGGCACACCAGCCACATGCATGCCAGGAAAACTGTGACTCTGTTTAATTTGGTGCAACTTACAATGAACATGTGTTTTGGGAACTATTAGAGGAGGAAGAGCAACTTATATTCCAGGTTAATGGTGGAGTTATGTGTCATCTGACTTGGCACATCTGGGGCATAAACTGACATCGCGTATCAGGTTAGGTTAATAATCTATGACTTGGTTCTGCTTGAGCAGATCTGTGTGCCCAGACTAGAGATCAGTGACAAACCAGGAGTCTCAGGGGGAAAGAATTAGTTGCTCTGTCATCAGCAGGATGGCACTTGCACCACAAGATGTTCAGACCTAATGCCTGTATCTGCTGTGAATCACAAGCTACATCTGGAAAGTAGCACTACAAATCTGTCTCTCCAGGGATGCCCACAGCAATGAAAACAGGCTTGGATGACAAAACGACAGATACTGGCAACTTGGATGGGATATTACCAGAATGGGCGAAAAACTTAAAGGATGTAAAAATACCTGCCTTTTTCAACAAGATGGCCCAAGAGACTGGGAAGACTTTCCCTCATTCCAAACAAGTCGGGAATTACCTAGTAGGCAAAATGATCAACAAGGGTTCCTTTGCCAAGGTGATGGAGGGACTGCACATCCCCACAGGGGAGAAGGTAAGCTCATAATGAGAGCATAACACACACTAGGAATTACAAGTAACCTCACACTAATTTATGGCAGAAAATTTCAGACAATTTAATCTGCAAACCACAGTCTACTCAGTGAATTATCCTCTGAACCTTATCCTCATAAATTAACCTCATAAGTTGAGTTTATTGCTCATATGTAATCAATCACATGTGTGAATATGTATTGAGTGCAACTATTTTCACAATTATAAAATATAGGCGACAAAGATAACTTCCTGCTGAAAGAGAGGATGATGGCATAAAGACAATTTCAAATCTGCTTTCCCTCATAATACTCATTGAGTAATTAGTGCTGTGTATCTGACCTTTAAAGCTATGGACAACACATAGTGAAAAGCCAGATGCTCCAGTATTTGCTGCCAGATGCAGCAACCATTTATATGGCAGAATACAGATAAACTGTTATCTCTAGCTCAGTCAGGCTAAAATAACATACCACTAGACACAAGTGTGGAAAGGTGGGTTACTATAAAGCGACTTTTTGAATTTTACTTTTCTCGTGGTTTCAATAGCTTCACTGTCCAACTAGCTCCCCAAATCGCAAAAAGTCTAATCCCAGCCCATAACACCCAGCATCTTGAGTGACTTTTAGACTAAGTTGCAGGAGAACATGTTAGAAAATAGATGTGCTACCTTGCAGATGCAGTTACCAGTTGAGCATGTAGGGATTTTTTGCATTTCAGAATATTTCGTATGTGCATATTCATTAATGTAATGAGAAGGATAGATAAGTGAGAGTTTACCCTTTCTGTTTTGGTATTCAAGAGAAATAAAAAGTGTATTCTTCTGTCACAAATGTCTCCCTCTGTGATACTGATCATCAACACTATGTCAAAAACAGGATCTCCTGTGTCAGCTTACTCCATACTCCTTTGAAAACTAATCCTGGTTGCAAAGCTTGTTGATAATTTGCAAATATCCTGCTATTTAGGTAGCCATAAAAGTCATTGACAAGAGGAAAGCCAAGCAGGATTCCTATGTTTTAAAAAACATGAAGCGTGAGCCCCGGATACACCAGACAATTAAGCACCCCAATGTTGTTCAGCTATATGAGACCTTGGAGACTGACAACTCCTATTACATGGTGATGGAGCTGTGCCTCGGTGGCGACCTCCTGGACAGAATTTGTGACAAAAAGAGGCTGGCAGAATGGGAAGTAAGGAGATACACCTGGCAAATTCTGTCTGCAGTAGAGCACCTGCATTGCCAGGGAATTGTTCACAGGTAAGATGCTTCTCCCCTTTCAAACTGTAAGAAAAAAGAGTGTGCAAGAACATGTAGTGCTCTTCTTCACATGAGCATTTCTTTATTTTTCCCTCATAAAAACAGGAATTGCTAAGAAGATGTTCTCTCAGCTCATTTTAATAAAGCATTTTATTCTCAGTAGTGGTTACTACTGTTACAGGCTGTTATGCACTCCTGGTGTAGAAATGTAACAAAGTCCAAGGATTAAAGCTAATGAGCACAACAAATCAATACTTTGCCACAATTATCTCAGAATTATCTGGTGACAAATGTGTATTTAATTCAAATATTTCAATGTGGCTAAGCATATAAATATTGGTTTCCTTTGGTTAGCCACAACATATTGAAATAACCACATGTCACTCAGGACTGAAAATTGAGGAATCACAGCTCACTCCTTGTGAAAAGGACATGTCCTGCAGGTCTGGGTCTGAGACAGGTCACTGATCTTCCATACTGGCTTTTGCATTACAGGGACAGATCATGACTTCAGCCACTGCTAGAGGAACCTCAGCAGCTCATGCAAGGAGAGCTGATATTCCTCCCTACTAGGGATGTTGGCACATATGCCAAGAGCAGCAGAACAATACTGCCATTTTAGGTGGGAGAATAGGCTAGAAGCAATTTTTCCCACCGGTTTTCTGTTTTACTTAATGGTTCACAGTCAATCAGATCCTTAACCTCAAATGCTGAATGGACTCACCAAGAAAGTCCCCAGGACCTAACAAGTAATCCAGTTGACTGCATCATTACAGCAACCATGAAACAAATAAGCTGTGAATGTGATGGCTCAGCATTTACACAGCATTTGTGACTTGAAATGCTTGCAACCCAGCACTTCATTATGTTGGATTTGTTAATTAATAAGGAACAGACAAGAAAGAAATGAATTTAAACAAACAAAAAAAAACACCACCAGAAAATAAACCCAAGGGGCTTCACCCCCCGTTAGTCCAGACTGACACCCTTGCCTTGCTGGTTCCCTGACTAATCTATTTTACAGCATTTCTACAGTGCTTATGATCATACATTTATGTTCTTCCCATGGCAACATTCCTCATTAATTTCTCAAGCCTTCTTCCTTTCTTTTTGTTTGGAAACAACTCTTCTCAGTGAGCTGCAGATCAGCCGGGCTCCTTGCTCCACTTCTCTCTTTTTTTGTTAGTCTTGTTTTGCTGGGAAAGCTTTGCAAGAGAGAAAAATTTTGCTTCACATCCTGAGACTAACCATGTACAAAATGGCGTGAGCTCCTCTGGTGACTTGATTTACTATCAAACTTCCGTAACCAAAGGAAAATTAATCCCTGGCTCTCCAGCATTTTTTCATAGGGTTTATGGAGTTACATGGTCTGGCAGGAGCCAAGCCACCTTGCTTGGTCTCAGGTGTAGGTTCAGTCAGCAGTACCTCAACCCATGACTTGCTGCTGGCTTTGAGATTTAGAGCTGTGGCCTTGACCTCATATGAGAAGCAGAATGGGAAAATCTGGAAGAGTTTCCCTGCTCAGCTTCAGCTGCAGTGATTTATAACAACTCTCTGCAGAGGTCAAACCAACGAGGATAATTGTGGGTGTATTCTCTTTCTGAAAAAAAGGCATCAATGTTCCCAGAAAGATGAGCACAGAAATAGGAAAGTTACTTCACAAATTCAATCTGATTTTCTCATCTAGGATGGAACAAAGCTCAACTCTTTACATTCCTTTAGCACAAGTAAAGGGAGGTTCCCAAGCTGCCTGATGGGAACAACTGCTGATCCACAGGGAGGGTCCTGGTAAAATCACACCAGGTGTGAGTTCATGAGGTGGACAATTGTGTGCCAATATTTGGGTCTATGCGTGGGGGTCCGTTTATTTTACTAGAATAGAGGTACCTGGTCACATTCCCAAGCTTATCACTTAGGAATTTCCTAATTAAATGTACTTTTGCTCAAAAGTGTCTTATGGGCATTCCTGATTTTTAACTCTGGATATACCTCAGAAAAAGAATATTTTCTACTGTCTTAATAATATACTTGATGAAAAACTGGCCAGATTTGTGATTATTTGTAGTCCAAATCAATATCTCTCAACATAAATTCTATACTATGTTCAGACAGCTATTTTGGTTCTTAAGATTTACTTTTCCAATTTAACATTAAAATCAGTACTGATCCATCAAATCCTTACAGCTTGAGTCTACATTTCACAGAACAGGTAGTAACTTTTCTTGTCCATGCAAGATCACAGTTGATTTTATATCACAGTTGCCAAAATGATGCAGAAGATAGAGCACTGACTTGCTTGCCACTCGTCACAGCACACAGCATTTTAGTGTGCCTGATATAGGAAGGCTCAGGCGCTAGATCTGGTTCAACAGCTCCACAAGCTAACACTCATCAACTGAATTCTGCTTGCTATTCCTATGCCTGCTATGGACATGGCCAAGTGGTGAGGTAATGCTTCTGAGCTTAAAAACCTCAAATAAAGATGTGTAAGCCAAATCACATTGCCTTGCAAGTGGGTTGGGCCAATGCATGCATACAGTCAGCTACCAACTCCTAAATCTGGTGCTTTCTAGGTGACATTTACTTGCTTGTATGTACAGTTCCTAATTTTTCCTGGCTCTTTTCCGCTCACCCATGTAAAAATGTCATATATCCCTTTGAACCCCTGTTGGACCAAAGACCAGGAGAAACATCACAAGCTGCCCTCTAGGCTCTCTCTCTGAAGTCCCCATGGGAATGAGAAAATAAAAAATCATGGTGTTGCTTAAATTTACAACATTTTTTGGAAAGTTTCTTTTAGGGGAAAAAAAAAAAAGAAAAAAGAAAAAAAAAGAAAAAAGAACAAGCTGTATCTTTGATGCAAAATAACTTCTGACACTATGTAAACTTTCATAGTGGCCATTATCAGGTTTTTCAGGCAAGAAAGCATATCTTTTTATTAACTGTGTGAGCACTCAGCTCAGCCAATAGAACAGCAACTCTAACAATCCAGTGTAACATTATTTAACTGCAGTGTAGTAAAAGTCATCAGAGTGCACTGTGGAGTGCTAAATCTGATAGAAATGTCAGATTTGCAGTGGCCTGGAACACAGCTACTTTTAAACTGCAGGGTGTGCAGGGTTATAACACCTGTAGACTATGAACAAAGTTATATTAAATCTACCTCCTAGATTTTGGGCACTGATTTATTTGCTACTCTGGTAAACATGCTATTCAAATTGAAACCTATTAAAAAAATATCATTAAAACCATCCCCATCCCATTCTCAGCCTGGGGCAGCAGATGGTTTTGATTGCAATGCTGTCCCATCCAGAGCCACAGAGATAAAAGGAAGCTCCCATAAAGCCACCCATCATGACCACCAGGTACACCTCCAGACTTCATACCCTGCAGCGGTGCAGTGCTGTTCATGCAGCAGCATTCCACCCAGTCCTTCCTCCTTGTTCCCATTCTGCCTTCTGGTTTGTCCTCCTGTGCTTTCTGAGGTCTTTGGGCTCACAAAAGCACTTCACAACTTCAGAGCAGCTGTGAGGGAAATCCATGTTCTGGAGCTGCTTCTGAAACTTTTTTTATCCCCCCAGCTCCTCTAGAAATGAAGGAAGCCTCCAGTGGTATGCGGGAGACTTTTTTGATGGGAGTCAGGAAAGCATTGTGGGCTCTTGGACTGCCTCCCAACACCCAAATTGCACTGCTTGAGGATTCCTCCATGATGCAAAAGATTTCAGCTGCCGTTTCAGGCACTCCCCAGAGTGGAGCAATATTCTGACTTTGGTTTTTATTTTACAAATATATAAATATTCCCACAACAAGCAAGTAAGTACCTGAGCCAGCTAACAGAGTTTTTCTTACCTCTCTGAATTATGTCCTCCTGGGAGGGGATGGCTGATACTGGTTGACCCTGTTTACATAAACATCACTGCAGAGATGTCTCCACTTTCAGGGTATCTGTCTCTGAACCAGCTTTGGTACACCTCCCCTCTTCTGCAAGCAACACAAACCTCACTTTCCAGTTCCCTTCTCATCCTTCATATTTCTCAGGCACAATTTACTCACAAAGAAATGAGAAATGTTCAGCATTGCTCAGTACTTCAAAAAAATGCCCAAAAAACTCTAGTCCAACAAGTGCAAATTTTTTACTCAAAAGAAGAAATAAATGTAGTTAATTTTTTTAAAAAAAGTATAAATCAGCAGAACAGATAATTCCTAAAATTAACAATCTTTTTAAAATGTATACTCATAAAATACTCGCTAAAATACAGAAAGTTTCCATTTTCTCAACTGAAAACTTCAGGAAGGAATAAAGATCTTGTTACAATTGTAGGCTGAACTGTGCAGAACTATTGTTATTATTTCAATTAAACTTTGCTAAAAACTATCTGCAAATGGTTAGCTGGGACATCAGACGTCTTAAAGTTTTCTTTCTGTCTTCTTCTCAGGGACCTAAAAATTGAAAATTTTCTTCTTGATGAGAACAACAACATCAAAATCATTGGTAGGTGCACAGCATCAGTGAAGTTTGTTTTCTGCTTTTGTGTATGTGTGGCATCTTTCAGTGACAGTTTGGCTACTATTCAAACAGCACAGTTTTATGAGTGAGATTGTGATTATTCAATAAAAGTATTTGAGCTTTTAGAATAAATGCAAGTTATGAAGTATAGCTTAACAGCATGTTTATCTAACAGCTTTAACTGAAACATACTTTTAAGAGAAAAAGGAAAACAATTTTGCCTATTATTTTCCCTTGTGTATTTCTGGAGAAGCAAGAAAAAATTACAGCTTTTATGTGTAGAAATCTGTTTGTAGAAGAAGGGATTTGTAGACAAAGAAATAAATCTTCTGGGTTGAAATGCAGGTATGAACACATTAGTTTTTGTTCAGTCATTACTTCAGCTACAGACCTCATCATTTGGTATGTGTTAAAAAAAAGAAAAAAGACTGTTTTGGTGGCCAACAGAAATCTTGCTAGGGTTGTAAAGCAAACATTGATAAAAAATGAGAGAATTTACATCGAGCAGTTAACACAGTTCAGAGAAACAACTAATTTTATTCTATGGAAACACCACGGAAAAATCTCCACAAGCAATACTACCTCTCAGAGAAGCCACATGTTTAACCCAGTGTTTCCTAAAATTTTAGAAGCTTAGCACCTCTGAGAAAAAAGGGTACCAACTCTTCACCCCTGTTTTATAGCCAGCCAGTCCCTTACAGTCACACCTTTTTCTTCCCTCCCCCTTGCACACATGCACATATACAGAGAAAAAGGCTTAAGTTAATACATTTTATCCCACATTTACCATGAGCTAAAGCACACCCAGCTGAGCTGAATGCCATGGCTTGTTAAGTCATGCTAATGTGACTGTGGTAGCTGTGTACTAGCATGCAGTCAAGAGAGGCAAACTAAAACAGTTAAAACAAAATCAACCAAACTAGAACCATGGCTGTGTAACTTCACTGTAATTCCTCTGCTAATTCACAGCACATTTGTTCAAACCCAAATTGGCAACTACAGCTGAGATATCAGTAGGTGTTACAGCTTGCTGCTGGTTTTGTCTTTCTCCTGTCTTCAGATAATTGGTAAAGTGAAAGCAATTTGAGAAGAGACTAAAACTTCTTTACTTTTGGTGTTGTGACCGTCAGATTTTGGACTGAGCAATACTGCAAAGTTCGATGGTCTCTCCCAGGAGCTGTTACATACCCAGTGTGGAAGCCCAGCTTATGCTGCGCCAGAACTCCTCGCTCATAGGAAATACGGTCCAAAGGTGGATGTCTGGTCCATGTAAGTAGATTTAAAAATGTACTTATCGAAACACTCTCAGTACTGAATTGTTTAGGAAAGACTGATATAAATGGGTTCGTGGCTCTCCGCTTTGAGGCATCAATGGCAAATGCAAAGATATATCTGAAAAAAACACTTGAACATCTTGAAATGTGGATCCATTACAAAACACTGGAGAAAAATATGAGTGATCAATACACATGCTATTCTGGTGAAACCCTGTGTCAAGAGAAGTCAGCAGAAGGTCAGATATCTGCATACAGGAACCTGTACTGAAAAGCCAGAGAAAGAAGTTGTTCATACCAACCCCCTCAGATGAACCCTGCCCCCCTCCTGTCCTCCTGTCCTTCTGGCATAGAGTTTCAGCTGGTAGCAGAGTAACTTCTGACAAAATCAGAAACTTTGAAAGTGCTGGGCTGACAAGTGGACATTTTCTGTCTAAGGCATATTTTGCCAAAAGAAGAAATCTATACAGAAAATTTGAGTCTCAGGGACACACAGACCAAGGATGTGGCTTTAGCAGAGCAATGAGACCTTCATCCATACCTTAACTAGGCCCTTTATACCAAATAATAATAATAATACCAAATATACCAAATTAAGATAAAAAGGTAGAATTATTTCCTTCATAGGTGGCATAAATCTGAATGGAATCCATTTACTTTTTTTTTTATTAAACCTACAGAATATGTCTCCTATAGTAAGAAAGAATACAGAAGGTGCCATAAGAAGAGTAAGTTTTCATAAACTATCTCAGACATTTAAAATGCATTTGCGGTTTGCAGTTTTAGCAGCCAAGTTTATGGGGTGGTTTTACATTTTTTTTTCTAGCTGGAGCTGGCAAAATTACAGTATATTAAGTTGATTTTTTTATCCTTTGATCTTCATGGATCAACTCTCCTTTTCCATGTCATCATTTGTCCAAAGGCAGCTCATATTCGTCTATATGTGTGTGTGTATATGTATATATATGTGCCAAGGTATCAACTTCTTCTCAGCTGTTTTGATAGTTACCCCATCCAATAGGCTAATGAAAAGAACTATTGCCATTTTAAGGCAACAGTCACATGTATCATTCACAATTTAAAGCGGATGGTAGTTTGTAGTGTTACAAAGGAAAATGTTTTTAACTTTCTAATGCCATTATACATCCATTTGTATTGTATGTTACTCCCTCTCATCAGAGAGTATTCAGGGGGCCTTTTCTCCCTCCAACTTCAGCTACATTTAATCCACATGTTACTATGTATTATAGAACAAAAATACTTGCTACTTCAGTCAACTCAATGTCATTTCCTCCTAGCATTGTTTGGATCTTTGGGTTTTTTTTACTCAAAAGATTAATCCAAAAGTTTTGACAAGCCTTACTTTCAAGGACTACATTTATCAGAAGGTTTGGTAAAGTGAGAAGAGATTGGTCCTCCCTAAATTTATCCATTTAAAAACTAAGGATCTAGGTTATACCAGGCAGTTAGTGTTCCATTACTATCAGTGCATAGAGACGACTTATCTCCTGAGACACTTAACCCTGCAGCCTAAAACAACTATATAATAATGCTATGATGAATTTCTCTTGGAAAGGCCTGTCTCTTTCCACTGATTACTATTGATACCTAGGCTTTAGATGGTTAAAGTGAGACAAGATAAGTCCTAGTCAACATTAATAAAAAGCATTTATTCAAAAGTCAGTGGTTCAAATGTAATCCAATGTAACATTTAGAAAAAGGTACCACCATCTTCTCATGGTTTTTCAGTGGTACCATCATTTTCTCATAGCTTTTCAACTGTTTGAAAACATTAATAGAAGATTGTAGTTGAGCACACCACAGATTTGTCTTACAGATAACATCTTCATCATCTCCGCTAATGTACCAAGCTGATCAACTAAATTAGAATTGTCTGAATTCCTAAAATGACTATCTCTGCTGAATTTTGTAGAGAAATGGTAGAGGATGGTTGAAAGGAGCTCTGAGCAACCTGGTCTAGTGAAAGGTGTCCCTAGCCACAGCAGAGGGATTGGAACTAGATGATCTTTAAGGTCACTTCCAAACCAGGCCATTCTATGATTCACTCTGTGATGAAGAACGGTGTTTTTGTGGCACTGTGGTTCAGCTGGAGAAAGGAAGTACCATGGAGAGTGTTCAAGGAAACCTCCCTCTTCACAAACTCAGGACAGCTAAGCAAGTTCTCCAAACATTGGTACTTCTCCGGACTGAATGGCAAACCTTCACAAAGTTTGCTGATTGCTGCTAGCAGACTGTTAATCTTTCGCAAGAGTTAAAGTTTTACGTCTTTAGCCAACAGCAAGCTGTTACCACACGAATGCCTTCTAGGCATAAGTCACACCTAATTTAGCAATCTGAGCAAAGCAAGAAGAACTGAATTACTATTTGGAACAAGATCTATTGCATCAGTCCCAGTTCTCTGTTGTCACTCAGCCTCCAAACCAAAATGCTTTATTCTGATGGGCTGGGTACATTACACTGTCACTCCAATTAGCTTATTTTTAAAATAAACAGCAGGTTTCCACTTTCAACACTGCAGGCTTTCCAGTCACTCACTGTACACTCTATTTTATATGCAGTTCCCACAACATTCTTTTCTAGATAAAATGGCATTTACACAAAGAAAAAAAGGCATAAGATGTGTATTCAGTACAAATTGCTGCCTAGAGGTAATTTGTAACATCATTCTTGATGCTGAAGGCAAATCTCTGAAAACTGAGTCACAACTGTGTGGGGTTTTTAAATAAATATTTATTAGCATTATATGGAGCTCTGATGTTTGTCTTTTCCTTTGACAGAGGCGTAAGCATGTTTGCTATGCTAACCGGCACATTACCCTTCACTGTGGAACCTTTCAATATCAAGGAACTACATCAGAAGATGTTAATTGGAGAAATCAGCCCTATTCCATCAGATATCTCCCCTGGTAAAGTACTTCAATTTTTGCAAAGAATACCAATGTAAAAAAGTTCTGACCCCTGCAATAAAGTGAATTGAACAATAATGCAATATTCTGGAGAATAAGAGGCACTTTTTCCAGTTGCTTTGTTTGCACTGGAAATAACTTTTTTGAGCCTGAGGCAATATCACTTTATCTCAGGCTAGTAGGAAAATAACATTGTTGTGTCTTCAAAAGACCATTATTCTTGGGTTTTATTTAAAGGGGGAATAAAATGTACATTGCTTTTACATAAGGGGAACCTCTCTGCAGTAAATGAGAACACTGTCATGTTTAGTATGTCCCATGCTAAGTGCCATAGCCAGGCATTCTTTCCTGTTTTTCTCAGAAATAAGTTATCAAAAGCTTAAATTTTTTTTCCTGAAGACCTTATCTTTTGGCTACTGACAGAGCCCATGACATCGAGATTATTAAAGAAATAGGAGGGCTATTTTTGTGAAGAGTCTGCTGATATTTTTCATGAGAAAGAACACATTTCATGAGAAAGATACAACATTTTTCAATGAATTTCACTGACAATCTTTAATGAGGTACAGTCAATGGAGTCTTTTAGGACAACTGGGAAAGATAGTTCTCAAAAGTTCTAGGCTGAATTACAACCCATGGCTCTAAACCCTAGAAGTCACACTGGTGTGTATGCACTCTTGGTCAGCAGTCCAAAATTGATTTCCTCAAAGCTTAAAACTCCGCTGCTTTACAGTGATTCCTATACACCTTTGGCTCTAATCCTTATTTTCTCTCCACCTGGGCAAGTATCTCCTCTGTCAACCATTACAAACTTAGGCACCTTCTCACAGCTGTTATCATACAGTTTTACTGACCAAGTCAGAAAGCAGAGCAGAATGAGACATGTTTAGCACAGCTATCTACCAGCAAGAGTTCAGATGTTCCCATCGTTTTGAACAGCATTGCTATGATGTTAGGCAAGAATGAGCCTAGGAACCAGGATTAGCTTCAGTGGATGCCTGCAGCCAAGCACTGGGGAGCAGCGGACAGTTCCAGACTAAGCTAGTTGGATCTAGTCTGGAGTACAATATTAAGATAATGTGATGATTCAATTTCTTTCTCTCCCCTAGTAAATGGTATGAGGATATCTACCATAGCTGTCAAGAATGTTTGTACATTAGTGTCTTCGTTCTCTGGAGATTGGTTGGTGGATAGCAGCTTCATTCTTGTACAATCCCTCCATAGCTACAATTATTATATTTCTAATTTTTCTTATTTATGTTATTGTTATAGCTTCTACTAATAAATACATTATCTCTGCTTTTCTACAAAGCCCGCACAGTTGGTGGAAGATTGTGGATAACTCCATTGTTGTCTTGCCCATTGGGAATTTAATGAGAGAGCAGTAGTAAACTAGCTTTCCCTACTTTAGATCTAAATTCTTCCGATGGAGATTACAAGTGAAAGGAGCAGTATGTTCCCAGTTTAATGCTCACTTCCCATTTTGTTCACTTCAAAACATCCCCAAGGAATACAGAAGAATTCACTAAAGTTTTCCCAAGAAGGAAAAAAAAGAAAGAGAGGGACTTTATGCAGTGTTGGAGCTGAGTGATTGACATATAGGAATGTTTGAGCTTTCTCTGTCCCAACTCCAGGAAGCCAAAGCACAACACATCAGCTGAGTGCAGGGATCCATATCCTTCCCTTGTTACAGAGAGTTTTATCAATACAATTGTCTTCTTTGTGTGAGAAAAAGAACTCTTGGGTTAAATAACTTCAGCTGGAACTGAAGTGTTCCCTCCCAAAGCTTTCATCAAATGCTGACTGAGCACAATGCTGAGATTGCTACTGATGCCATAGGCTGCATTCACTGGGGTAAATCAAGAAAATTAGGAAGTGAGGTCCAGTACTGCATCTACAGCAGCATCCATAGGTCCCTAGGATGTATCCTGGCATGGTTTGGCTCCTGCTGCCCATCCTGTTCAGGCAACCTTGGGGGACAGAGTCTCTATGTGGGACAATGGCAGACTCAAAATAAAGCCCTAGAGACAGAATTTTATCTGAAGCTCTTACAGTGTGAAGAAGCAGAGCATTTCTGAAACGTGAAAAATATGCACTGGTCCAATAATCAACTATTACTAGTAAACAGGGAGCCCCTGGTGGTCTAGTGGTTAAGGATATGGCGCTGTAACTGCCGAGGCCCGGGTTCGATTCCCGGTCGGGGAAACTCCCCGGGTAGGTGGAGCCCGTTAGCCCTGTAAGGCAATCCACCTACGTCCTGAGGACCTTGCTGCCACTGTCCAAGCTCGCTTGGCCCCGGCAGACGAACCTTAGGATTAAAGGGTGGGCTCAGTTCTGCGCGCACTGTGTCCCACCTAAAATAAATCCAATGCGCAGGCTGGAAGGCGTACAAAGACCTTCCCCAGATCTTCGTTCGCGAAGTCTGGCCATTATTATATGACTAGTAAACAAGCCATTGCATCGTAATATTGCACAGGAGCTGTACACTTCATGCAGTCCTTACTTGAGCCTGACCCTGCTAAGAGGTCTGGAGTTAAAGAAGCAATAAAAGACAAATGGTTGAATGAAGGTTTCACCAGGAAAACACTGAACACTGCTCCCTATGAGAACAGGTAACCATTTTGATATCTATCTTCTACCTTGGCATTTCAGGGTTAGGGATTTGGAGGGAAGTGTGTTAAGATTTGTTTGTTTGTTTTAGGAGATTTTTGTTACCTACCATGGGCTGTTCCAAAATGATGGAATTTTGTTTCAGAAAATGTCACATCAACTTTTCTAGACATGGATAAATTTTGTTTAAGAGGACACATCCTTATAGAACTGCTTATATCAATTGTATCAGTAATTTTTTTTCTCAGCATGCCTCACAGCTGCCACTAATTTCTAGACAGTGTGCTTCTAATCCTTTCCTACCAAACTAGGTCTCACATGCCCTCCTGAGGGAACAACATTTTTATATTACACTCTAGTTCCTGTTATTCTAATAATTTTTATTCTCATCCATCTTTGTAACTCACTTTAAATAGTCTCCAATTTTTCTTAGTAAAGCACTTTATGATTTTGCAGTTTTAAGATTTGGAGTCTCAGAATCCAAGACTGACATACTTCTACAGTGCCTTTACTAGACTTTACTACTCACAGAAGCCTGTGAGTACAGCAATTATCATTGTAACAAAAAATGCTTAATTTCACAATCTGATTTATATTAAAATTAAAATCCCACTATACCGTCTTTACTTCTTTTTTTTATCCTTCAAGATTTTCCTGCTTTTGGCACTCTTCCTGTCTTCTTATGTACATGCACACACACTATATCTCTGTTAATCCATTTCAGGCTACTGTACTGAGAACTGAAATATAGACACTTGATTAAAATGAGAAAATTTTTCAGGCTTAATCCTGGTGGGTGTCCTTTCAGGGTAATCAATTAAATCAACAATAGAACATTTACTGATACAGTATCAGAGACTCAGCCTGTAAGTGAAGTTAGCATAGCCAGACAAGAGGATCATCGCACGACTGTGTATCATAATTTGCCTGTACAATCAACTTAGCTTACTCCAGCTACATCACAAGAAGTGTATTGTCCACTTACTGTAAATTCTGACATGGTAATTGGACTCATCCTTTGTATTTAAATACTTTTTCCTAATTTTTCAGACTTTGCCCAAGTGACCTGAACTCTGTTGTTTTAAACTACATGACTGAATGTATGGAATTCAGTCTTTCAGAAGTTATCAACATTTTAATAAATAACAGACCCTCTCCTGCCATGGCTTCTTATTGCTTATTGCTGAAGAAACTACTCAGGTACCAGAAAGGCTGCAAAAATGTTCAGGTAAGGTATAATGGTCATGACAGGCATAAACTGCTCCCTTGATTTTTATGAGGAACAATACAGTAGCCACATAGCACATGTAAAAAAGGTAGTTGTCCATGGACTGGGGGAAAAGTCATCAAAAATAGTTGTGAAATTGCAGATTTGAATGCAGTCTCATGAAAACTGCATTCTGGCACTCTCAGAAGTGATTAATTTATGAGAATTTTTTTATTACTAGAGATAAATATATACTTTTTTATGACTAATGAACTTTAAAAATTAGTTGCTGGTTATAATGGGATTAAGAATTATTTTGCCTTACATATAAGATTACTTATCCATTGGGAAAAGGACCGTTGGCATCTCAGTGACCTTGCCATCCCTTCCCTTTCTAACTGGTCTGTGAGGACCTAATCCAAAGTCTGGGGAGTGGAAAACTGTTAAAGGTGTAAAATCTTTTCCCAGCTTTTTTTATTTTATTTTTTTATTTTTACCACTGTAGCTTATGCTCACACCCCAGCTCCAACTCTCTCAGGGACATGGAGTGAGATCAGAAGTGATAAAAATTTTAAAAATAATTTCAAAAAATTATGGTAATCACTGGTAAGGCCACAATTAGTCAAAAAGGCTGTAAGCTTTTCTTTTACAACCATCTCCACTAAGAGGTTCACAGCTCAGCCATAAAAATTTTGCTTTAGGCAGAAACTGGGCAGACAGGAAGCCAAATTCCAGCTTCTAACACAGAAGTGCAATGGGAAAAGTTTCAGCTACAAAACAACACACATCAGCGATTAGCCTCTTGTTCAAAGCCTTTGCCCTGTAGAAGCTGTGTTTTGAGAAGGTCCAGTTGACTCTTCTAGAAATTATTCAGATGAGCTTGAGCAGATCCAGATCTCAATAACAGCACACAGGCCCGAGGTCGCAACAGTCTGTGCAGTGTCTGCAGACAGAACCATAAGTCAAAAATATGAGTTGCAGAGTGTGTGTGTGCACGGTTAGGGAGAGGATGCTTTTCTTTACATATGTGAATTTTTTCATGTTACAGTTTTAAGTAGGATCTGCTAAATCATAAGTGACTCGAAAAAAACCCATATTGTGAAGACTATTGACCAGCTTTCTTATACCTCTGGATATCAAGCTGATTTACAGCCAGCAGAGATCTAGCCTTCCAGGCAAGTGGTAGTGTTTCATGTCCTGTTTGACCTCTTTCAGCATCCTAACCAGCTGGAAGAGGGAAGTGATCTTGCAGGTAAAGTTGCAAGCTGATTAGGATTCTGTGTTACTTCTTTCCACTCCTGGCATCCAAAATGCCCTCTTAAGGCAGAGAGTCAAGCTGAATTCAGGCACAGGCACCAAAAATAGCTCTGATTGTAAGTTATTAACACTACTGATTATTGTTTTGAAGTCCTAGTAAACATACTTTACAGGCAGGGTGCAAAAGATGGGACGTTTAACAAAGGAATGACAGACATTTTCTTCCTCTGTGTTGACATTTTCCAATGAAAGGTTTAAATCCAAACCAATACTGACCCAAAGTAATCTGAACAGCTTTCAGCTCAAAACAGTGGTGACTTTCACAGAATCATGGGATCACAGGCTGGCTGAGGTTGGCAGGGATCTCTGGAGGTCATCTGACCAACCTCCTGCTCAAGCAGGGCTTACTAGAGATGGTTGCCCAGCGCCTTGTCCAGACAGCTTTTGTCTCCAAGGATAAACACTCCACAGCATCCCTGGGAAACCTGTGACAGTCCTTGGTCACCCTCACAGTGAAAAAGCATTTCTTGATGTTCACAGGGAACCTCTTGTGTTTCAGTTTGTGCCCGTTGCCTCTGGTCCTGTCACTTGCAACCACTGAAAAGAGCCCAGTCCTTTCCTCTTTGAACCCTCCCTTCAGATATTTATATATATTATTGAGATATCTCTGAGTCTCCAGGCTGAAGAGCTCCAGCCTTTCCTCATAGGAGAAACATTCCAGCTGCTTAATCTTTTCTGTGGCCCTTCACTGCAGTTTCTCCAATATGTCTATGTCTCTCTTGTCCTGAGGAATCCAGACCTAGGATGCAGTACTCATAGAGCGACCTCACCAGTGCTGAGCAGAGGGGCAGCATCACTTCCTCTGACCTGCTGGCAACACTCCTGATGCAGCCCAGGATACCACCAGCCTTCTCTGCAGCAGGGGCACATTGCTGGTTCATGGTCAACCTAGTGTTCACCAGGACCTCCAAATTGATTTCCAGCCAAGTGGCCCCAGCATATGGTGGTGCCTGGGGTTGTTCTCTCTCAGGACCAGGACCTTGCACTTCCACTTGGTGAACTAGACCTAGCAGGACATATCTAGCCTGTGAACGGGGGGTCTGTTCAATTGTGTCATACCACAATTCCCGATTTCTATAGCTTCCCTATGTCCCTTTCCATGTAGCTCCCAGGTGCATAGTTCTCTCTTCTGCGTCACAAAACAATGCTGATTTATGAATTTTCGCATGTTCAATTGAGGAGTTCTTAAATTTGCAGACAGAATCTCCCTTTGATGGTTTCACAGGGAAATTACTCACTTTTATGGGGGCATCTTTGCTGAGCACTTGAAATACAGGCACAACCTAGATGCCTAAATTTGGCAGAGTAGATTCTACCACAAATAATAGCTTCTAATATATGATCCTAAGACACAGGAATTAGGAAATTAGAACAGACTAATTTATACTATCTTTTTTCTTGTCATTAAAAGTTTGTTTCCTCGTGTTTGTCAGCACAAACTTTGTAAATGCTACCTTTAAACTCATAAACACAAAGCCTGCCAGTAGTACAATTGAGATCATTCTGTTATCAAAGAGTGTTTGTAAACTTGGTTTTTGCCCCAGATAACCACTCTACATCATTTTTTTCTTATTTTTGTCTCTCTACTCCCTCTTACATTGTTCTTTTCAGGAAAATCAATATTTCTCCCTTGCTAGTAGTTAGGTTGTGCAAATATTTGTAGTTAATAAAGATCACATCTTGATCATTTCTTATTCAAGCGTTTCGCACAGTTGATCTCCCCAGGAGCTCTTTTAAATCATGATTATCAGTGCTACCATGTTGTGCCAGTTTCTCTAACATTCAATAATATTCATATTGCCCAGCAAGGCTGTGATTTGGTAAAAAACAGGAGAGGAAAAGAGGAAGGCTCGTTACAAAATCAAGTAGGGCATTCTTACTCAATCAGTGCTCTTATTTTTCCAGTATCCTCTGGCCTGTTCTTCAGCTAAAGCTACTTTATGCACATATTTGCACAATGGCAAAACTTAGCCCTAAGCGTATGCAAAGTATATAGGGAAAAGAGAAGAATGCATCTCTTGGATCCCAAGACAGATCCCCACACGGGTGGCATGACGTTTTTGGGCAGAGGCAGAGCCAAGAGCAGCCCCCAGCTCCCTTGGAGACTAGCCCACACTGCTCTGGCGCAGCTCTCAAAGGAGGTAACTGGCAGGGGATTATCTTGGGGGAAGGATTCTCTGCTTTGGTCTAAAAGAGGCCAAATTCAACCACGTCTTTGGCAGGCCATAATGCACTTCCCCGACCACCCGGCCACAGAGTTGAAACTGAGGAAGAAACATGAAGATTGTTAACTGAGTGTGAGCGGGAAATTTCCCAGTTTTTATTCTTCTTTTTGAGAGCCTGATGTTACTGGAGCTTAATTACAACAGCATGGGCACTTGATATTTGTATTACAAATTATGCCAAGGATATTTCAAAATGCATAGATAGATGTTCCCTCTATTCTGTATAAAGCCAACTATTTGCTATTTATTACTAGCAGTGTGTGATCCGTCTTTAAATCACATAATTTCCTTTCAGCTCTCCAGATCTTACAAATCTATGCATCTGCTTTAACTTTAAGGATGTGAGTAGTTTCACTGAGCTCAACAAGACAACTTGTGTGCATAAAATTAAAACACAAAAATTAGCATTTGCATCTAAATGAGTTCAAATTTAAATCTAAATTATGTAAAAAGTCACAAGTAAAGCATAGTAACCTGAAAACAAATTGTCATTCATTTACACTATTTCTGTTTAGGACCACAAAGACTATTGTGTATTCCTGTCTGTGTATGAAAAGATATATTTAGAGAGATAGTATTTACAAAGGAACAAATTTATGGTAAAAGAATACTCCAGTATTTTTGAGCAAATTAGAAACCTCCTTTCCCCTCAGTAAATTGTAGAGAAAGTTGGCATCTGGCTCTTCTGAATATTCTGTCCAAAAAGAACAAAACATATCAGATATCAACACAAATCGAAAAGTAATTGCATTCATAACAATGCTTATGAATAACAAGCAATAAAAAATTCCACCAACAAAATCAGCCCAAAACATTGTTTGGAATTCAAACACATTTTCACAAAGCACTGCATTAAACTCATTCCAGGCAGCTGAAAACGCTATGATTTTTCACACAATACCGAGAAACATACAATTTCCTTAGGACAAATTTTCAGCACAACTTCTAATCTACAACTGAAAAAAAAAGTTTGTGGAAATTACTTTTCCTGTACAAAATCTCTGTGTTTGATAAACCAGCATGAGTCATTGTATTTGCAACATCTCCTTGTATACAAAAGTTAACATTTGTACATGCAAATAATAGTTTTGGTGGATGCAAACAGATGTGAGTCTCATTTTTCTGTGTGGAATTAGAGAAGTCTGCTGAAAGCTTTACTCTGAAAAAAGCATAAGATCCTTTCCATGTTCAAATTTGAGCCATAAGTCACTGGATAAACTTAAAACACAGCCTGTCCTTTTATGCATCGTAATTTCTCCAAGCAACGTATTTACATTTTATGTGTTCTGTTGTAGAAGAGGGAGCCTTAATGATCACAATTTGCCATCCAAAACTTTATAGCTTGTCCTTGCAGAAAAGAGCATTTCTGCCAAAAACTTCCTGCCCAGGTGCTTAACCAATTAGCTCTTAAGAGGTCTGGCAGTAAAACCAGTCATGGCAAGTTTTCTGATATACTGTATATAAGGTGACAGCTTGCAAAATGTAAGACGAAAATTTGTTTTCTTAACTAGCACTGTGTAAAATCCTGAGAGACTATTTGACTACATAGCCTGAAATACTTATGACATCTCAAATTCGCAATTGATCTAGTGTGGTTTTAACAATATGTTCTCAACTTAAACATATTGCATTTCTTTTCATAAATACTTCTAGAATAATTTCCTTAATTGTGATTGGGTGCTGCAAATATGTAGGAAAGATGGGGTGACCCCACAAGTTTGAGGTTTGGGGCCCTTCAAATTTTTCCAAACATTTTTGCTAACTCACAAAATACATGTAAGCTATCAAAAGTGCCTTTTATCCACAAATTACATCCACTCTTTATAACAGCATGTTAGATTAAAAACATATTTTTCACATGGGGGGTACTTTTCGATGCAAAGAATAGAAGAAAACTGTGAAAGAGAAATACTATAGTAAAACAAATTACTTCTCTAATTCTGGAACAAAAACCTTATATTACAGAGGTGAAAAGATTGAAATTCACTACAGATAATTCTTGAAGTGGTAGCATAATGATAAAGTGAGTCTGTCAAAGATGATATGGAGAGCAGCATAAAAAAGCTTGATATTGAATTGGAATATCCATGTGGATAGTTGTCTTGGTTTCAGAAACTACATAGAGCACTAATGACACCAAAGTTGTGGGTCTGATCCCCGTATGGGCCATTCACTTAAGCACTGGACTTGATTGTCCTTGTGCATCCCTTTCAACTCAGAATATTCTGTGATTCTACATTTAAGAAATGTCATTTTCAGGAGTGCCAGGCCTGAGAGAATACGGTCTATGACAACCAGTGCACGGCACAATCATCTTATCACAGGAGTTAGTTGTGTAGAAACAGATTTATTTCACCGTGCAGTCCTTGCATTTTCACAAGATGGTGATACCTGAAACTTGGTGTGTATGAGGCTGCCACAGTGAGGACTCCTAAAACTTAGATCATGGGACAGATGAGTGATCTACATATGAGAACATATCCCCATGTGCATGGAGGATGCTTGTAGGTGAGACGGTAACATCACTGCAGCAAGAAGTTAGTCCTGAAACCCATTTTCTTGTTGGGATGAGCAGTCCGAATTACAACAGTTCCATGGAGGTCTTCCTGCTGCCATTCCACTGAAAAATGTTCCCAGATCTGGTCTACTCTTGTGCTGACTACTTACCCTCACAGCAAACAGCAAGAGCCTTATGACAATCTTCCTCCTGGAACAGGAGTGGCTCATAGCATCCTGTAATGTTTTTGTTTTGCAGCCTGAGCTCTGTGGTACCTTGATCTTCTTTACACATCTGTTAACAGACTCCATGAGCCATAAGCCATAACCCATAAGGAAGTGCTATGGGCTTTCCAAAGATAGCATTCTGGTTTCCAGTGAATTTTCATGAAAACTTTCTTCCTGTGGTCTGTGTGGTAAAAGGAAGGGTCTAGCAGCCTATGTACAACTGGGTTTCAGACAGAACCTCTGGCATGAGGTCTGCTCAGATGAAATGTTGATGTGTGTAACGAAGGCTTGTGTAAAAACAAGATTTCGCATTGTACATTTGGGGGGGTTTTAAGTTTAAGGAGCTTTTCTGTCCCTTATTAATCAAATGGTGTCTGATCATTTTACAGAGGGAAAATGAAATAGAAAACCACAGTATTAATCCTGATAAACAGTTGTATAAGAAGTCAGAAATTAAGATTTTCCAGAAGGCTGAAATGGATGCTCTGGAAAACCTCAGGAATCATGGCAATAAGGCATTTCCTTCTTTACTAACCTGGGAAGTGCCAGATGTTATTCAAGAAGATGAGACTGCAATTACATTGGAAAACCAAGAAAGCTTGTCAAAAGGTACTGTTCTGAAATGTCTCGCCCTCTTAGTCCAAAATAGTAAAAGAGTGTTTGTCTAAGGAAAAAAAAAGGGAAGACATTTCCTGAAAATGTGAGAAATACCTTTGCATTTTGTTTTGAAATTACAGGTATTTTGAGCAATTGTTTCCCAGACTGAAGTCTGGTGATAGATATGATTTTGATCAGGTGAAAATATTAACCGGTGTACACCTAATCCTGTGCATACTCACCAGATACCAATTACAAATAACTGTTCCATGTCATTGTGTGGGTTAGTCCCTCTATGGGTCACCCACCAGGATGACCATGGGATAGTACTAGTACTCCTAAGGTACTTCCAAGAATAGATATTTATGAGAAAAAAACGCATTTATTTACATTGCCAAAATGAACTTGAGCATGGTGCAAGTGTCACAACTTCACTATAGTCAATAAGGGGTTGGCATCATTTTCCGTAGTCTCAAAAATATAGAAGATGCAGAGTACTGGATAATTAAACTCCGGACCTGAACAATTTCTGCTCCATTATTGCACCCCCACAGCTATTTGCATGCTTAAACTAATGTGATAAATATCTCCAGAAGCATAAATGGGTAGGTTGTGAATTCCCCAGGCTGGATGGGGCTCTGAGCAACCTGGTTTAGAGAAAGGTATCCATGCAGGGGGGTTGGAATGAGATGATCTGTAAGGTCCCTTCCAACCCAAACTATTATATGATTCTTTGATTCTGTAGTAGTCACTAAAATTAAGCCAGACAAATTTATGCTGAGATGCTAATCTAAAAGTGATGATTGACTACCTGCAGATCACCATTTGTTTTAAATCAAAACGCAAAATGTCATTCTATGTCGCTTGTATTTATGCCTTTACAAATACTGACTTTATTATGGGATGACACTGATTTGATATTAGCATGTTATTTTCTTGAAAATATCATTCCAACAGTAGCTGATCTGATTTATCCTATATTCTACTTAGTTCCCAAGTTTGCAGGCAAAGTGTTGGTCCACCTTGGGCCTCCTAAGTCATCAAGCAAAAATACGCCATGTGAGCCCATTTATCAGCCACTTTTGGACTCTCAGAAGAATCAGAGTCATTTTGAGGATTTGACAGAGGCTGGAAAACTATGTCTTCATGAGAAATCACCAACCACACCAACAAATAAGCAATCTTCCTTTTCAAATGTCCAAGCAATGACAAGTACAAGCAAAGTGCCTCCACCGTCCCTGATGGAAAACAGAATTATTACCAGAAGTCCTTTACCTTGTCAGGACATGAGGTTTAAAGACCTTCTAAAGGCAACAGATGAAAATATTTACATCCCAACACAGCGGCAACTTGATAAAGCTGTCACTGACCTCATGATTCACTCTCCGCAGTTGCCACCTTTCCCCAGGCTGCGGCAAGCTGCCCTGAGAGAAACCCTACCTAGAATGATTTCATCACAGGTACATACAAACATCTGCCCTCTGGTTATAGTCAATGGTTCAAAACCATCAACCTTCCCCATGCCCCAGCAGCAAACATTTACCATAAAATGTATGAGGCAGTTTAAAGAAAACGCAACTCATTGTTTCAACAAGAAAACTAAGAAAAACTTTATTCAGCTCAGACACACACCTACAACTACAGATCTAAGTCTCCCAGTTTTATGTCCACCACACCAAACAAGGCTGGGGAAGAAAGCTGAGATTCTAAGATTAAATTTCGCATAAATAAAGCACCCACAGAGCATCAGAAGAAAATAGGGTGGGGTGGCTGGTAAGAAACAAAGACGGACAAAAACAGAGAGCAAGAAAAGGAAGTCAGAAGAGATTAATCTAATCCTAAAATGAGACTACTTCAAACACAAAAGGATGTCATAATTAAAGCTTCATATCTCTGATATTGACCAAACACTGGGCTACAAATTTTATAAAGCACACTGAAGATATGGAAAAACAGATGCTACTGTAATATAACAACATCACATATATTTAGCCACAGATGTGGACACTGAGGGTAGAAGATTAAATATTTGGTATCAATACATATATTGTCCCAAACTTGTATCACTTGTACTTATGCATCTCATTAGGGAAATAAACCTGGGCTGGCAGTTTTCTTTAAGCTATGAACACAATTCAGAAGGTAAATAAACAGCAACAATAATGGAATAAACAATTTTGTGTGGATTGCCATAGAATAGTCATGGCACTGATCATTTATTTGTTTCTGTACTTGCTTATTAGTTTTAGCTGTGTGTATTCCAATTAATGGAGACCATACAACCTAATTTCCCTGAAAGGAATAAACCAACACATTTTCCTTGTAAATTTAACTATAAATGTCTACCTTTGCAATGTTTGTCCCTGACAGTTGAAAACACTCATTTGCTTTCAATGTATTATGCTCCTCAGTTATATTTTAATTTTTCTAAGCTTTGAGCCTCTTTCTATCCTCAAACAAGTTTTACATCAGTCTAAATCCCTTAAGTTTGAGAGATTTGAACTTGATTGACACCAACAGAGGTGAGAATACAATAGGAATCTTCATAATTGCTGCTCTGTAAGCTCCCCATAAAAGATGCACAAAGGATTTCTAAGTAATACAAGATAGATACACAAAGAACAGCAGTAAGAAAGAGTCACAGCAGAAGGCATAATCATATAAGCTAAACTCAAGTCTTTTATCTGACAAGCTCCATGGTAAGCATTTGGTCACACTGAGCAGGACTAAACCTGTTGTCCTGTTTTACTGTGTCTCACCTTCCCCTACTGTGCTGGGACCACATCCATGGGAGCTCTTCATTGTTCATACAGTCCGGCAAAAAGTGCCATGCACTTCAGTGAGGGCAGTGTACACCAATCTACATGGATGTCAGACATGCCACTGTCTCCCAGCTGGACTGAAGCGGTTATTGTGGAGTCCTGCTCTCAGCCAGACCTGAAACAGCCTTTGAATAACAGAGCTGGTTTTAACTCAGTACATCTTTGCTGACCAGGCTTACAGGGCAAGTCCACAGATGCAGATGAAGAGTTGGAGAGGAAGGATGGGATGCATAGGGAGGAATTTGTTATGACAGTTTCACCACTGAAAAAAACATTCTGTGTGACTTTGTCCTGTGAATGTGTGGCTGCAAATTGGATATACTACCTGGGATTGCACTTGAGCTAGGTGCCTCTTCCCATGCTTTTCTCCAAAGCTTAAGATCAGAGCCATAACAGCGCATGTAGTCAGTCCAAAATCTTTCTAATCAGAATGAACCAGATCGGAAAGAAACTTACTGCTAAAAATGGTTGGTGATCCCAGAAGAATTCAGCAGCATGTGGCTGAGAGGTAGATACAAGAGTGGCACCTGTGCCTCTCTACTCAGAAGTGAAAGAAGGACCACTGGTCTCTGAACAGGGGCAGGTGGAAAGGAAGGTCAAACTCAGCAGTATCCCTTATGCACACCTGAGCTAATAAGCAGCCCAGGGGCCGTTTCTCAGATAGTGTTTTTTCTCAGAAAATCTGATTTCATTAGAATTTAGGAAATTTTTATGTCTTTAAAATATTTAAATCTTTGAATTGCCCTTAAAAAACACTTCTTTGCACACACTGTTTGAAACAAATGGTTTCAGCAGTAAGTTGACACTTCAATTCACTGTTTCCTTTCACAATACTGAAATTATTAATTCTGAACATATATCATAGAATCATAAAATGATAGAATCACTTGGGTCGGAAAAGACCTTTGTGGTTATCAAGTCCAACTGCTAACTCAGCAGTGTCCAGTCCACCACTAAACCATGTCCCAAAGTGCCACATCTACACACCTTTTAAATACTTCCAGAGATAGCAACTCCACCAGTTCCCTGGTCAGCTTGCTCCAATGTTTGACAACCCTTTCAGTGAAGAAATTTTTCATAATATCCCTCCTAAAATCCCTTGTCCAAATCATTGATAAAGATCAATGAAAAGTCTGGCCATGATGATGAGTCCTGGGAAACACCACTTGTGACCATCCGTCAGATGATTTTTCATACACATCATTTATTTTCTGAGAAAAATGTCTTTCCTTGGCACTTTTTAATATTTTGTTTATACTTGAATTCCAAATGACAATAATATCAAAATGGTCTAACTTTTTCCACTATGTTGAAACCCCACTTTCCAAAGAGTTCTGCCATTATCTTCCAGCTCCTCCACAAGCCCTCAGAGAGAAGAACAAGAGGAGCTTATGCTTCTCGTTCACCAGGCTGGTCCAGGCATGCCTGTGTGGGTTCCAAGCAGATGACAGCTGCAGCAGAATAGCCATTTCCCACTAAAACAGAGAGATTAGCGTTAAGTGGCAGTGCACCATGACCCAAGTGCAGAAGAGGCAGCTTTTGCTGGAGGAGCTCTGAATTGTGATGCCTTCATTCTCCCATGGCCTCAGCTATCTCCAGCTCAATCTCTTCTCTAGCTGTGTCAGAGAACTGTGGTTTCCAAGGGATTAGATACTTAGCAGTAGTCAGAAAAAAACATCAGGTTTTGGCAGGGTCCCTGACACCTGCCTCTTGTTTCCATATTCAAGGTAATACAGGACATATTCAAGGTAATAACTGGACAGGGTAGAGAAAATACAATGAAAGGCTTGTGGGTTGAGATAAGGGCAAGGAAAGATCACTCACTAGTCACCATCATGGGTAAAACAGACTCATCTTGGGGAACTTAGTTTAATTTATTCCTAATCAAATTAGAGAAGAGTGATGAGAAATAAAGCTACATCTTAAAACACCTTCTTGCCACCCCTCCCTTCTTCATGGGCTGAATTTCTCTCATGACTTTCTCTACCTCCTTCTCCACAGTGGTGCAGGGAGACAGTTTGTGGTCAGTTCACCAGATGTTATCTCTGCCGTTCTTTTCTCCACAGAGGGGTGATTGCTCACGCTCTTTCACTGTGCCAGCGTGGGGTTCTTCCCACAGAAGACAGTCCTCCACAATTTTCTCCAACATAAGTCTTTCCAATGGGCTAGTTCTTCATGAACTGTTCCAGCATGGGTTCCTTCCATGGGGTGCAGTCCTTCAGGAACAGGCTGTTCCAGTGTGGGTCCCCTGTGGGGTCACAAGTCCTACCAGTAAACTTGTACCTGCATGGGATTCTGTCTCCATGCATCCACAGGTCCTGCCAAGAGCCTGCTCCTGTGCAGGCTTCCCATGGGCTCACAGCCTCCTTCAGGCGTCTTCCTGCTGTGGTGTGGGGTCCTCCATAGGCTGCAGATGGATCTCTGCTCCACTGTGGACCCGCCTGGGCTTCAGGGGCACAGCTGCTTCTCCATGGTCTGAGCCAGGGGCTGCAGGGGAATCTGTGCTCCAGCACCTAGAGCACGATCTCCCCTCCTTCTTCACTGACCTTGGCGTCTACAGAGCTATTTCTCTCACATGTTCTCACTCCTCTCTCCCAGCTGCAGACTGTAAAACAGGATTTTTTTCTCCTTCTTAAATATGTTATCCTGAAGGCACTACCACCATTGCTGATGGCCTCGACCTTGACCAGTGGCAGGTCTCTTGTAGCCAGCTGCCATTGGCTGTCTCAGACATAGGGGAAAGTTTCTGGCAACTTGTCACAGAAGCTACCATGCAAACTGAATAAAGGTTTCTTATTTCTAGGAGTGGTTTACTAAAAAGCAAGCGAATATACCTTTTTCTGCCCTGCCTGGCCCTTTAATGGTAACAACAGGTTCCAAAAGACACAGTTTCTGAAGGAGCATTTAGACATCTCATAACATCTACAGCAGTTCTTTGTACAAACTAACTTCACATTGAGTGTCTGCTGGACTGATACTGGATCTTTACCTCCTTCAAGTCAATCTCTACAATTAGATCCTGCTATTTTCATGGTCTGTCAATGCAATCACAAGAGATTTCCAGCCCTCGATTTCATAGGTTTTCCATTTACACATAGGAAATGGCACCTTTTATTTCTATCCTCTTTCTGAGTCATATTAATAAGTTCAAATGCTTTATGTATTACCAGTTTCAATGTTGTTCTGTTTTTCAAATCACAACTGTTTTCATGTCAGCAAAAGAATTTCAAACCACAGGAAATTCTGAAGATGAAGAATTAATATACACTTAAAAAGAGCTATCAGGAAGCAGAATACAACCTACAGTTGGAAAAATACAAAAAAAAAGTCACTGTTTTCATACTCCACTGTTAATTTCATCATTCTTCAAGGAGATAAATGAATAAGATTAATAATTCAGCCAGTAAAAGAATGTCCATCTAGCCTTTGAAAATCCCTGAATAATTCAGAGGTTTTGACATTAGATAGCCTTTGTCATACTGATCCATCCACCCCGGATAAAACACTGAAGAGAGAATGAAGTGACTGACCCATTCTCTCACAGCCTTCTCATGTTACAGTTTATGAACAACAAAACTCCGCAAATCAGAAGGTCACAAAAAGAGAAAAAGCAGCTCATGTTCACCAGTTGTCTGTGCCAGCAAGATGATTGGAAAGGGCAAACAGGAGCATTTTGCTCATTCCATCTAAACGCAGTGTTAAAACTACAACACCCGATCTGTAGCCCAAGGAAATCCATTCCTTTGACTTCCCTATGCTCTAATCATAGGGTATGTGAAAGGCTTAAGAATTTCAGAAGATATGCATCATATAAAAGCCATTTTAAAAGAAATCAAGATTTGCCAAACTGACAGTGAGCCTGAGAAATATATAAAACACATATTTCTTTCTATAAAACAGCACTTAAAATTTGTATGCTTCCTATATTTAACATGCATTTGCCTCACCCATCTAACTGAAATTAAAATCTTTCCCTATCATGATGATAATGAACTATATACACCTTCCTCTTTTACACCGCTTTTTAGTTCTGGTCATTGTTTTGGGTTACAGATTATATAGATAGATACTACAAAAAACGTAAGGTAGTGAACTTAAGAAACACTGCCTTCTTAACAATAAATATTTGAGATTTCTGCTAGGACTTCTGGCATAAAACATTCAGGAATGAGAACCATGCACCGTTCTCCTGGCTGTAGTATTTGGGCTCCAGTCTGTTACACACACATGGAGCGAAACTCAGAGGAGGCTTTCAGAAAAGAGATATTTCCAGCTAGGAAGGAGCTCTCACAGAATTTAACATGTCTACCACCACTCAGGAGAGTGGGTAGAGGGGCAAAGGGAACAAAAGGGAGCTAAACACCTTGAGGTATACTCGGGTTGAGATTTTGAGAGGCGAGAGGGTCCTGCAGCTGTACTTTGCTTACCTGATGTTAAACAAAGGAGACATCTCTAATTAAGCTGGCTGTCCAGACTCTTTTGTAGTCATGGGAGATTATGAATGTCTGGAAAAGAGGGAAAGAAAATTCAACTTGGAGGTCCTTGAACAGACTCTTAAAAGGCTGCCCAACTGCACTAAGGATAACTTGATCCAATGTTTTGGGCTTTGAGTTTCCCCTCAAAGACTGAGGAATAAGAACTGAACATTCATCTCATCTCATGAATGTTATAGATGGCAGGACTCTTTCTTGACCTCTGCAGAAGCATAATAGTAGAGTTTTCAGTCTTTATCTGGAGCATATGTCAAAGGCTCAGAAAGGCAGAAGAGAGGATCAAATGGGTCCTTAAACCTATTAAGCTCCTGCTAAGCAGGCAGATATTTTACTTGGGACATCTGTATTTAGTAACTGTAACAGCCTTCTGAGGCCAGAAAGAAGACTTAGAGACACTTTTTATAAATCCTTTCTTAGAAAGTAAGTCCTCTGTAAAGCAGAAAGTGTTCCTCTATTTCGACAAAAGAAGGATTTAAGTATCAATCCCATCCATTGTAACAGCTCCAGCAGGCAATGAAAAGCATGAGGGACTATGTTACACAAGTCTTTTCTATGCTAATAAATACTTAACTCACATCAGCAGTTTCTACAGTACACTTCAGTGGGACCAGAATGAAAAGCAAGTGTTCCCCAGCAAAGAAGGAGGCCCTTGATTCAGACCTTCAGAGTGTCTTTCCAGTGAAGTTCTGCATACAAACCCTCGTGGGTATGGCAGTATTCCAAAATACAGAGAGGTCTCTTTCACAGAACACAGCCAGTACATCTGCCAGACATCCACTCTTGGCCAGCCTAAAACCGGTTCCTAGCAAGACCACTTATTCCCACATCATGGAGACCTCGCTCTTTCTAGGCATTTATACTTGCTACTTCCAATATGCTTTAATAGCTCAGGATTTCTTTTGCAACTAAACCAAAAAATAACTCCCCATGATGATTGGCATATAAGCCACATGCATTTACAGGCCTTTATACTTAGGGTAACGTAGAGAGGTGCAGAGGATATGCTGTTACATGATGGATATGAAAGAACAAATGACACACTGTGTTTGTCGATAATGCCTCCCTTTTGTTACTGCAAGACCACCCCTTTCCTCAGACATCCAGTGAGACAGGCAAGTCACAGAGCTGATGATACGGTCTTGTTATTACAAACCTTCTGGAGAAAGAAAACCATGTTCCAGTCACTTCACTATTTTCATCAGGAGTGAATGACCCAATCCTGCTGCTGAGATGATAATTTATGTTTCAGAAAAACCACCCCAAACTCTTGGAAACACTCTAAGGATACCCTGCTCCAATGTGCTTGGTTTTCTTCCAATAAGTTAATTATCTTCCCTCCACAGAAAAAAGCAAGCAAGCATCCCTTGAGTTCCCAAAGGCAATCCTTTGAGAACAATGGACATTTGATAGACTTCTGTGCTCATTAAACACATAGTAAAGATGGCAAAATTTCCCAGAAAGCCTGAAATATACTTAGCAGTGACTGAAAGTCAGTAAAATCATGGCTGTCATATTGCTATTATGTTATCCTGATAGATACCAATATGTGAAACTATCAATTATTAAACATCTGAGTTCAAAAGGCACAGCCTGCAATTACAGATCATGTATTACACATCTCTATGCAGTACCAGAAAGAATTCATACTCTGCCCTTTCTTGCTGCTTTCTCTGCAGGAGTCTCTCTGCTTCTGTGTCTAAATCTGCTTTTGCCCTGTGGATACAATACAAGAAATGCCAAGCACAGATTTCAATGTATAAACATATTATGTGGTATGGTAAGAGAACCTCATAATAGTCCAGTTTGGAAGTACCGAGCAAAAATTTGCTTACTAATAACTAAGAGCTGAGACTTTTACCCTTATACACAAAAAAGGAGAGCAAACCACGGCTTTAGGCTTAACCAATTGCAATGAGTTCAGTGTCACTCCCGTGACTGAACACACTCACTATACTTTGTTGTCCTTGTACCATATGGTCTCTACAGATTTTTTCAGTTTAATTCATCTTGTGAAAATGAATGCCTACCCACCATATCCTTGCTTTTGCTTCCCTGTACCTATAGTGGACACAGAATTTACATGTTGGAAAAACCTAGTTCAATTTAGTTCGAAATAAAAATGAAATCTCCCTTCAAATGGCACAAAGTTGGTTAAAAATGTTAATCTCCTTATTTTTATGATGTGTTTAAAATTAAATGTTCCCATATGGGTATAACACTGCAAACTATGCCCTTCCATTTAAATAGCCTGTTTACTTTAAAATCTGAAACTAGCTACAAATTTAAACCCTTTTTGGTTTTGTCCACCTGGAAAAAATTATTAAATTCTTAAGTCTGCATTGTAATAGGAGCAAACACCGAAGAGTGTGAATTCTTAGGTTTCAATATCTATTTTTAAATTGTTTTTCATGTAAGCTTTTAATTTAGACTTAATAAGATTCTAATTGCATTTTTTTAAAAATACTAGTTGATTATTGAAGACATATTTCTGTAGGATTAACTTACACAGCTTAGACTTTTAAAATATTGTTTTAAATAATAATTTGGTATTTTATGATTTATGCTACCAAATCTAAAAATAGTTAGTGTAAAATAATTACAGACTGATTGCAAGAAATTAGCTTATTGAAGATTAACCATTTTATGAGATGCACATCTATGTAATTATTCAATGTCGATAAGTGTCTTGTGAAAGCTGTGGATAATTAATATACGATGAGTGCTTAGTTATAATTTAACATATTGTGCAATTAAAGCCAATCAAAAGTTTTGCCAATTACCATTGAGCTCAGAAAAAGGAAGAAAATACATTAACATGTTAAATTAAATGAGCTGTGCAGCTTCAATTCTCAGGTGTGTCTCAGCTGCTTTTTGCCAACTTCAGCGGTGCAAAAGAGCCAGAGACCCAGCAGTCTTGCTCTCCTGATGATTCTCCATCAGGGGAAATAGTGGGTAATTCAAAGCAGAAATAGTGGCTGCATGCCACCTTCCCTTCTTCAGCTGCAGGGTGTAGTATCGATACCATGTTCCTCCTGCTGCCACATGTACTCCTCAGGCTCACAAGTAGCCAAGATTAATTTATAATAGCTTTACAGCAGCCTAAATATTTATAAAGCAATTTTTGCCTCGGTAATCTGGCACTGCCTACTATAGAGGATCACGGCCTTAAGTACAGGAAGGTCTTAATTAACTGTTGTCCGGAGCTAACTCTAGGCTTTAGACCTGCATTGAAAAGGCATTAGAGTCACCTGGAATCCGTTCCTCAAGCCGTGCAGACCCTCAGCATGTTGCGTACTCCATGGAAACACCACTCTTTTGGCAGACAAGAAGCTTCTGGGATAGGTATTACAATGGATAGTATAGGAAGGACTGCACTGGCAGAGAGGCTGATGAGATAAACTATTTCTTCTTTTTCACCAATTTATTTTTACATTTTATAAATACTTCTTCTCATTGCACTCACTAATATCATAACGCTCCCCCACTGCACTCCTCAAACGTTATTTAGGGCATTCTCTTATGAGTTTGTGGATTGAAACTGCCTTGTTTGTTCTTCTCAGGTTAATTCTTGTGTTTTGATTTTTACCATAACCTTGATGTTTAAAACACGAGTTAAATCGGGCATCCAAAAGCACAGCCCAACATTCAAGAGACACTTGGAGGAACCAATAAAGATAACATCCGTCTTTATTCCTCTGAGTAAAACTGCCCCCAAAAGAAAATCATTGCAGCACAACAGCAGAAGAATGACTTCTCTTACCTCAAGTTCTCCTAAATACTTTATAGGCATCTTCTGTGCCACCTTTTTTAGTGCTAGTTCGGAAGATAAGTGTAGTCTTTGACATCTTTATTTGACTTCATACCATTTCATGTCAGAAGTGCAACTGTACAAAACTACTGTATGTGACAAGGCAGCCAAGCACATGTTGTCTGCACACCAGCAGGAACTTCCAAAGAGCTGGAAGACTTCTGGTGATTCACGTCATCCTAGGCTCAGTAACTGCTTTAGACTGCATTGATGATGGAGCTGTATTCCCCTGCCATGAATAACTCTTCAAGTAATTAAAACCATTATACAACTCAGAACACAACAAAGAATAAAAGCCTGGAAACCCTGATTTTGATGCTTCATCAAAGTCCTTGCTTCTTGGCCAGTGTGGTGGCACTAACATGCCAGGCTGCTGAAGACAGCTATCAACCCCTGCAAACATGCCACCAGCCCAGTGCAGGTTGGTAATGGCAACAGTCAATCACAAAACAAAGGTTTATTTGGAGCTGAAATGTGATTGAAGTCATTGTTTTCTAGGCTTTTGAAAATTAATGAAGACTAAGCTAATCAGCCTGCTCTGTCTTTATATTTACTGAAGATAAATATGTCCAGTGGGCAGAAGATTAATGTGCATGTGGGTATGTTGCTCGTTGGAGTAAGAGACGAAGTGACAATAGGCATGGAAAAGGCAGAGGTACTCCATCTCTTTTTTTTCCTCTGTTTTCACTAGGCAGCTGTGTCCTTGGGTGTTCCAGCCCCTGAAGGCAGAGTCTATGGGAATGGTACGGTATCTGCAGGAGAGGAGGGCAGCGTCAGGGACAACTTAAACTGAGCACATGCAACCAGTGGGAGCAGATACATCTGAGTGTGCTGAGGCAGATGGTTGAGATCATTGCTAAAAGAGCCATCATTTTTGAAAGGTCGCTGCAGTCAGGGGACATTCCTGACGACTGAGAAAACGTCAGCATCACACCCATCTTCAGAAAGGGCAGGCAGGATGACTCAGGTCAGTCGGCCTCACCTCAGTCCCTGGGCAGATTATGGAGCAAATCCCCTGGGAAGCCATTGCTGATTACATGCAAGGCAAGAAGGCGATGGGGTTCTAGAAAGAGTAAATCATGCCTGACCAATCCCACTGATTTCTGAGATGAACACCTTCTCCATGGACACCAGAAGTACAAAAGTTGCTGCACACCTTGACCTTAGCAAGGCTGATACTGTTCGATATTACTAGTGCCTGGAGACACTCAGCCTCTTCTGAGGTGATACCAGACTTGGGGGGGGAGCAGTAAATATGAAGGAGCACAGGTTGCTGTTTGGACAGACCTGGACAAGCTGAAGAAATGGTCTGATAGGAAACTCATGAATGCTAAGGCACATACAAAATCCTGTATCTGTGAGGGCATATCTCCATGCAGCAATGAAGGCTGGGGCTCAAGCACCTAGAAAACAGCTTAGCAGAAAAGGAGCAGGGCATCCTGACAGACTACAAGCTGAAGGTAAGTCAGTAGTATGTCCTTGTAGCAAAGAGGGCCAACTGAACTGTACTAACAAGAGTTAATACTGTTTCTGCAGGTCAAGTGAAGTGTTCCTTTGCCTCTATTTAGCCCTTGTGAGACTGCATCTGGAGTAGTGCACCTAGTTTTAGGCCACTCAGTATGACAAGGACATGGGCATGAGGGAGGAGGGCCACCAGGATGGGCAGGAGGCCAACGCAGAGGATGCACAAGAAGAGGTTGCATGAACCAGGTTTGTTTGGTCTTTGGAAAGAAGGCTCGGGGGGGCCTTACGGTTTTTTGCCTGTGACTACCTCATGAAAGGGATATGAAAGGCAGAGGGAGCCTCTTTTTTATTTTATGCACGGGCATAAAATAAAATGCAAGAGATGCCAGTTGGAGCTCAGATTTAACAGAAATTCTGATCGTATAAAATAAGAACACTTTTTATCACTAGGCTGATCAAACACTGGAACAGGTTTCCCAGGGTATTTTCAAAAACTAGCTGGACAAACCATGAGCAACTGGTCTGTCTTTGAGCCAGAAACTGGACTAGATAAGCTCCAGAGTTTGCTTCTAAACTGCATGATTCTGTGATTCTGTTTTAGGAAAAGACAGGCACAGATGCAATTTCTCCCTGTGGGTGCCCATTTCTTTCCATTGAATATAAATGGAGATGAAGCTGACTAGCATGGACTACCCACATTTAGATGGGATCAATCACAAAGAAAAATATCACTTTCAGAATGGAAAACTTCAGTAAAATAGAGACACTGTAAGCATAGTATTGCACACTAAATGCTAGTAGAGCATTAGTGTTTAGTAAGGTAGATACTGCTAGATATAATCATCCTCGAAACATTTCCTAGTTCATTAGAAGGAGATGCTCTAACTCTTGGTTTCTTTCCTATCTCCTGTATTTCACTCGAGAGAGCGTAATTCAGTGGTGGCATGAGTTTATCAAAAGCAGAAATACATTTGAAAAATAGAATAGATAGTTATGTACTTAATATGTACATACACAATTCACAATTCACAGAAACGTGCATCCTTAGTTGTGTGTTTCAAACAATTTGTGTAGTATAAAATAATCTTCTATACCATTTTAAGCATCATCTTTAAAAAATAGGAATTCCATCACTAACATGACTGGATCCCAAATTAATTAAGAAAGCATTATAGTAGATACAGGACATTTTAAGTAAGATAATCTTGATTCTGAAGTCTTCTTTCCTCACTTTGCTCCCCAGAGTCTAAATTTACTGCTTTTTAGGTCTGTTGTACATCAGTATCCTTTTCCCCCAAAAATCTGCAGTGAGGCTGACTGGGAGAGGACTGTGAGAGAGATTCGGTCTGTATGATTGAAGTAGATTCTTAAGGTGTATATTTTAATTACAAGGTTATGTGGCAGTGTATTGTGATTTTGTGGTATGGAGTTGTGGGATGGTGCCGTTTTCCTAGATTCCCTTTGTTGTTATTTTTTAAAGGGACATCAGGGAGGATGTTGGCTCACACTCTTGACATATCTGATAGCCTTACTCACACTTGATAGGGGCAGATTCCAGAGAACTTCTCTTAACTATTGCACCCTTCTCTGAGGCATGAAACATTTCTTATATGTTTTCTGAGCACATAATCTGGGGAAAAAAATTTCTAGACTCATCCACTCAGATGATATTATGAATAGTTAATTTATTAGGAGCAAGGGGCAGAAGGTATGTCATGTCTGAACATCTGATTTCTACAGTAAGCACACCTCAAAACTGAGAAATTGAGTACTTACTTTTAAAACTGTCTACTTATCCATTGAATGAATCTGGTTTTGGATAAGAAATGTGTAGATAAGAAAAGTATATGTCTGTACTACATTTTCAGTAAATGCTAATACTTACATGGGAACTGGAATACTTCTGAGACCTATAAAAGATGTACTATATTTTGCTTTGAATATCTAATGTGGCCCATTTCCCAGACCACTAAACCCTTTCTAGACTTGGGTAACATTTTCTTCATGATGTGTCACTGTGTTTCCTGACACTAGCTGGAATGCTGAAGTATCAATAAATCCACAAATCACTTGCAATGTACTTACACCACAGACCCCCAAATAATTAAGTATTCTAAACATAACGTAAAAATCAATAACTTCTTACAATATTTCAGGACAGTTTTACAGGCTTTGCATCTTACCCTGCTACTTTTATCTGTTAGGAGGGTTTTTAACTGATAGTATTTTACTATCAAGTGAAATTTGCCTAGTTCAAAGGAAACTTTGGGTACACGTGCAAGGAGCTGGGGTGAAAATTGTACCACAGTTTTGCATCTTTGAAACAAACTCAGTCTACATAGATCACAGACCTTCAGCTGCTGCAAATCAGCACAGCACTACTGCAATCAGCTTTACCAGCAGCTGGGTCTCTGGCATGGAAAAAACCTTCCTTTTTGAATTAATACTACTTCTTCTTGTCAACATAACCCTCCCAGACAGTCATTCTCAAGAGCACTGATTATGGCTGCTCAAATATTTTGTGACTAGAGAGCTAGATTAACAATGACAGTCAACACAATAATGATATTTCTTTCATAATTTTTGTCTCTTTTTTTGTCTTTTTGTTGCAAGGAGCAGGTGGATCCAGGTCCCAGCCCCATATTTCATTAATGAAATGAAATTTTGTTGTTTCAAGTAGCAAAAAAGTAACTTTTAATCAAACATCAAAATTATACAGGTTGAAAAATAGAAAGAACCTTCTAATGAGATTGCTTTGTAAGTACTGGAATAGATTTTCCATAGGAAAACAGCCTTTTTGGTGGACATATATAATAACAGGAGAGATACACTCATCAGGAGAAACAATTATACTGCATCCTACCTCTAGGCAGAATAATCGACTGGGTAGTGTCTTAGATCCGTCATGACTTATTTTTCTATTCAATAATACTACTGATTATCCTTCAGTGTACATGAATAGTACAAGTCCTTCTTATGTACCATGTCAAAACATTTATTCCATGCACATCTCTTTCTCTGACATAACAGCATCACATTTAGTCCTTATTTGCTGTTGCTTGTTATGCAAATCTGTGATCATTAATTTACAGCATCTCTTATAAAATTTCTAAATACCATAAATTTATTAATTCAAGTTTTAAAACAGTCCAAAATATTGATCTCATTTAACCAGAATTAAAGATGTTCTACAAAGCAGCAAATTATCAGAAGCGAGACAGCAACTCAAATTGGAGTTCAGGGCTAGCTGTGTATGTGGTCACAGATACTGTACCAGTAAGTGAATGGTAAATGACTCAGCCCCCCTCTGGGGACATGGATTATAGGCAGGAATTTCTGCACAATTCTGGGTACTTTAATACCAGAAAAAGACAACAGAATGATGAGTATGTGGAAAAAAAAGCCATAAAAGTAACTGAACAGCTGGAGGGTTTGATTTATGAAGAGACATTAAAGGAATGATGTTGGATTGTCTGCACAATGTCCAAAAGCCATATGTTATACACTTCAAGTATCTGCAGAGTGTAAACACCAAGCAAGGGAATAAATAACCAGGCTGGGAAGAGAAGGTGTAACTAAAACTACAGGAAAAATATACTGGGGTAAATTCTTTACAGTGAGCTTTATTAACTAGATATAAATATCAGAAGAGACGCAGAAGGAGTCTTATTGTTCCAAGTAACTTCAAGAGTAAACTGGACAAATCACTGGGAAAAAAAATTATATATCTATATGAGGCTGGCTGACAAGAGAGCTTGACAGCTATTATTGTTTGATAATTTCTTCCTCTGTGATCTTTATAAATCAGAATGAGAAAGACAAGTGGTCACTCATTCAATTGAAATAGCCATTTACCTAAATTAACCTCACTTGTCTAAAACGTTAGGGTAAACAAATATTCTATCCTTAGATAAACTTTACTCATAAACTTACTCCTGAAGGTATTTTCTGTCAGATATTTTTCAAAATAATAAAACCCATAGCACAGCACATTTAAAAGCAAACAAACAGACAAAATTTCTCCTAAACAATTGTTTAGGAAGTAAAGTTCGAATTACTAACAGAAAACCACTATCTTCTGCATTTGTAATCCAGAATCCAAGGATTCTCACTTTCCTCTGCAGCTTCAGAAAATGTTATTTTGTATTTCCCCTTTGCTGCACAGCCTTTTTGTTATGATAAAAAAAGTTTGTTCCTTGTCAAAAAGTTGGAATTCTTATTTATTTACAAAAGAGGAACTTGATATTCCCACTACTCTTGCACAAAGCCATATCAGTATTTACTAATTCCCTCTTAGTCTTTCTTCTGTGTTTTAGAGATGGATTAGAAGGTGCAAAAGATAAAAATGTACTCAAGATGAACTCCAGGGGAAATTCTCCTAAAAAAAATGTGCTTTGGAAATAATTAGACTCGAGCTCAGTTAAATAAAGGACGTAAGAAACATAGAATCATAGAACAGTTTGGGTTGGAAGGGACTTGTAAGGGTCATCTAGTCCAATCCTCCTGCAATGAGTAGGGATGCCTTTCACTAGAGCAGGTTGCTCAGAGCCTCATCCAGCCAGGCCTTGAATATTTTCAGGGATAGGGTATCTACTACCTCTCTGTGCAACCTGTTCCAGTGCATCACCATCCCCATTGCAAAAAATATCTTCCTTATATCTAGTATCTACATCTTATATATCTAGTCTAAATTGACCCTCATTAAGTTTAAAGCAATTCCGCCCTGTCCTATGACTACAGGTCCTTGTAAAAAATCCCTCTCCAGCTCTCTTATATGAACCTTTTAGGTACTGGAAGGTGCTGCAAGGTCTCCCCAGAGTCTTCATTTGTTCAGGCTGGACAACCCCAACTCTCTCAGTCTGTCTTCATAGAAGAGATGCTCCAGCCCTCTGACCATCTTCATGGCCCTCCTCTGGATCCACTCTATCAAGTCTACAGCCTTCTTATGTTCAGGTCCCCAGAGCTGGATTCAGTACTCCAGGTGAGGTCCCATGAGAGCAGAGTAGAGGGAGAGAATCACCTCCCTCAACCTGCTGGTCACACCTCTTTTGATGCATCCAGGATGCAATTGGCTTTCTGGGTTGCAACTGCACATTGCCAGCTCATGCCCAGCCTCTCGTCCACCAGCACCCCCAACCACTCAGCTTGGTGTCATCTGAAAACTTGCTGAGGGTGCACTCAATCCAACTGTCTATGTCATTGATGGAGATATGAAACAGTACTGGTCCCAGTACGGACCCCTGTGAGACACCATTTGTCACTAATTTTCACCTGGATGTTGAGCTGTTGACCACTATTTTCTGGATATGGCCACCCAACCAGGTCCTCATCCACTGAACAGCCCAACAATCAAATCCATATTTCTCAAATTTAGTGAGAGGGATACTGTGGGGGACCATGTCAAAGTCTTATAGAAATCCATAGGGGTGTTAACTTCCCTGCTAGTTAATTAGCAACTTAACAATAGAGGAAAGGAAATTATATCAAGAGCCATCTTGTTTGAGAAAAAAGCCCAGGGGTAAACAGATGCCTCTACAAACAGACAAAATTTCTCCTAAACAATTGTTTAGGAAGTAAACAACTAGGGTCAACAGCCAAAAGAGGGTACAAGCCAAAAGAACTTTTCTGACATGCTGATACGGCTTAGAGTACATGTTCACAGCTTCAGCTAAGGGGTACAGACATCAAAATGCTTATAATAGTATCTAACACAGAAACAGAAAACACTTTTTCCAAACACCAATTTGAACATAAATTGAGAAACATCGCCTCAATACAGTTACCAAGATGCAGCTACCAACATTCTCCATTCAAAACATTTCTAAAAAGCAGAGGCCACATTTCCAAATTGAAGCATTTTGGGGTTTCAGAGTGTTCCTAATTTTTTTGCTTTTTTTTCCCCCTTGCTTTCCTGCTTCTTTCTTTTCCATGCCATCCCTGAAGGAATTAATCTAGTAAGTAAAAGAAGGGAAAGTGAGAAGAAAACGAGAAAAAGATCAGAGGGAGAAAAAGAAAATCAATCACTGCAAACATATTTCAAAATATCAGGAAAAGCTAAAAAACAAAAAATATGTGGAGCTCTCATTAAAATCCAGAAAGTGTCTTTCTGTTTGCTATCTCATCCCCTGGTGAAACTACTTGCAGAAATCTACCAAAACTTCGGCAGAGCAGTTAGTCAGCAAATGAGTGAACAAGTGGAAATCCAAGCAGACTGTGAGAGAGAATTCATCTGCCAAGCTGGCATGACCAACATGACCTGCTGGCTCTGGCTTTCTGCAAGGTTTAATGCCCACATCCTTAAAAGCAGTTAGTGGGCTTAACAGGAGTCAGTGGAAATGCAGCACATACGCAATGCTTAGTAAATTAAATACCTTTGCAGACTGAGGCCTTATTTCAGTGAGAGGCACTATAGGTCATTTTTTGTTACGGAAATCAGGATTCACCAAAATACCAGTGGCAGAAATTGCCACAGAAGGTCCCAAGCCAAGCAGCTTTATTTGGAAATGACCACGTCTACAGCAGCAGTTACTTTTCTGAGTAGTGAATGTGCACATTTACACTTGGTTCCCAGGGAAACAATTACAGGAACAGTGACATACAGAAAGATTTTTGCTGCATCATGTGTTTTCATAATAGAAAGTTTGTCTACAAACACAGTGCTTAAAAAAAAAAAAGAAAAAAAAATTAAAAAAATAGAAAAGAAGTGTGACTCAAGGAAAACAGCATCCAGGGCAGAACAGAAAGTGAGCTGACAGCCCTGTGAACCCAAAACAGCCCCCAAGAAGATGTGTCTGCCAACAGAGCCAGCCGTGGCGTCAGCCAAAGCAGTCAGCCACAAAGCCAGACACGGCTGCTGGAAAAACACATTCCAGGTCCTACACGCTGCTGCCAAGTCCACCCCGTGATTATAGCCACGGACTTTGGAGAACCCAGAGGAAGAAGGTGAAAAGGAATAGGATCAACATTACCTACAGGGGGAAGAGGCAGTGCAAAGGCAACACAGAAATTACTGGTTAGTCCCACTTTATTTTGTTCTTGCCCTATTTTAGTGAAGAGTCTAGCTACAGTCTTTCAAAGTTTAAAGGAGATTTTTTCATTTTTGGCAGCAAATCTAGCTTTCTTAGCAAACATGATAATGGCCTTACATTACATGGCCTTATGCCCCAAAGGATTCCAAAGTTTTTTAGAAACTTCAGCTGATACTTGGCCAATATATACAGGGACATCTTCATCCACCACTGAAATGTGCTCAGCCTCTAGGACAACCTGTCATAAATGCTCAGCAAAGCAAAGAAGCTCTTCACAGTATTTTAGGCTAGGATATGATGAATGTTTTACAATACTGATTCTGAACAAGATGATGGAACCTAATTATGTGAGCAGAAATTCAGTTGCACACCACACTTAAACTCCTACTCTATACCTGCTCTCAGACTCCTACTACAGTGCCTTTTAGTGTTGCAGTTTGATGACAACCTTTGTTTTTCAAAGTCTCCTTGGGTAATGTCCTCAGCTACACAGTTGGATTTTCCTTCCCTACTGACTGGTGCATCTACTGGATCCACACCACTGGGTTACTCCTTCATAGAGGTGTCCCACCACAATTTCCCAACTAGATTCAACTTCTTCTGGGATAGAAATACATAAAGGTCACTAAAATTCTAGGTGAAATCTCATAGATCTCTTCCCTTTTGGTTATTTACTCTACAGTGATAATTTGCCACATGTGATGCTTTTTTTCATAAGCACTGATGCATCTTATCTCTCTCCTCCATGAAAATAAAAGCATTTCACAAGCATTACAAAGTTTTCAGGCCTGATATCTACTTGTCAACAGGATCATTCACCTTAGCCACAAATTGATTTCTTTTCCTAATTCTAAAAAAAAATTATCATTTTTACGCTAAGAATAAACACTTAAATCTCGTGGCCTTTTCAAAGTCAGAAGAACATCAAATTACTTAATCCTTTGAAAAAAGCTTTCTATAGTTAAGCAAATTTGTGCAAATGTCTACAGAGTTTGAGGGATTTTGAAGTGCAACCAAAAACTTAATAAAGATTTTTAAACAGAAAGCCATCACAAATTCATGCAATGATGACTGTGGCTGCCATTTTTAAAGCAACAGCAGAATCCCAGATATTCTGAACAAAATAAAACCAAGCACATTTTGAACTTCACCTCCAGGACAGGGATCCAGGCACATATTTCTCTTCAAGGGATGTCAGGAATAAAAGATTTCTAATTCCAGTTGCTTTCAAATTTCTCTGAGGGACTGAATTTTATAGCTGTCACTCATACTGCATCCAATTCTGGTCCATCCAGTGCCATCATGGACTTGTGTCAGAATAATCATTGTAAGAATGCCAAACTCTGATTTTTTTTATTTTAAGCTTTTGAAAACAGATGGTATTTTCGAAATGTAAAATGTTTCTGGTCATGGGTGAGTAACAAATATTAACTGTCAGTCTGACTGAAATTTTCATCCTAATACTCAGCAGATGGTCCATGCGTTTCAGCTTCCCTGAATGTGTTACACAGTTACTACATTGTGCATCCAAGAAAGATTCAGGCTTTCTTCATTTAGTTGATGAACTTTCACTTCACAGGGACCAGATAAGGTCTAGCACAACTGATAAAAATATGACAAACCCAACTGTATTTGTCTCAGGAAGCATCTATAAATCAGGTACACACTAGCCTTGAGAAATTGCTTTCAGAAGTTCATACACCTTAGAAGACTTGAAGTAAAACTATCTATAATACCTCTTAGCTATGTCATTGCACATCTAGTAAAAGCAAACAGATGTAATAGAGCTGAGCCTGTCAATCTCAACTGGGATGGATTTCAGAGTATTCAGTTATTTTTCTTACTAAGTTTCTCATATTCCAAAATTGAGGAGGCTGTGCTAGAACTGGATCACGTAGTTTGACTTCATGGATCTTTAAATCATATGTAGTTACTCCTGTGCTGGGCCCAGCAGGTTGGAATTGGCTAAGGCTGACTCCTAGGAGTGCAGCACACAGATCTAGCACCGGGGGGCTAGTTTGATTTTGAAGATGTCCAGAGATGATCATACTAACATTCCCCACAGTGCTGTTTTCCAAAGGCTAGTCTTTTCCCTGTTAAAAACTTGAAAACTTGTATCTTATTTCCAATGTGACTTTGTCTGGCTTCAGTTTCAAGCCCTTGGTTTTCATTATTCCTTGGACAAATAAACGTGTTCATAATCATACCCATAGATATACAGCCCTGACACTCCTATACTTATCTCTAGTCCCAGGAATCTGAACAGATGGCAAAGGCAGCTAGGGAAGATATTGCAATTAAGAAACCCTTTTTTTGTTTTGGTTTGGTTTTTTTTTTTAGAAGCCAAGAGAAACCACAAAGACATGCAGCACTTTAAGACTGCAGTCTTTCCTTGAATTTCTCACCACCAACTCCTTGCTGTAGAGTTGTCTCCACAGAATCTCTACCCACAGCTGCTAGGGGTGAAAATGCTTTTCCTGCTCCAATTTTTCTTGATGGGAGATCCAAATTTATTCCCCAGTTTGCCACATTTCAAAGGGTATTATACAATGCCGATCGCTTCCACTGCTTCTTTGTTGGACTGCTGCTCTCAGCTGAGGTGGCTGCAGAAAATCACACCAGCATTTTAATGAGGAATTCAGAGAAGTTAAAAGACCTTTCCATTGGTGTTTAAATCTCACACGAACACCAGGCTGCAGCTGTAGTCTTTGCTGCTTATGGATAAATGTATTATTTTAGAACATGGCCAAGACCTCCTTGTAGGAGGTCCGGCAGGAGCAGAGCCAACAAGTGATTATGAAAGGCAGCCTAAAGAACATTTGACACTGTTTTCTGCCTATGCTTAACAAGCACCTCGTAGCTTGGGCTGCAGTTTGCACGATTTTGGCTTTTAGAAAATATGAAACACCTTAGTAGATGGCTTTTACATCTAGGAGATTCCATCTGAGGCACTGAACCCACCCAGTTTTATTACTTTCAAAAGGTTGGGAAAAGCTTCAAAGTCGCATCTGAAGAATTCATGAACTTATTCTAAAAAAATACCTGGAACTTTGGCATCCAAGCACTTTTTTAAAAAATAAACATTAAAAAAAAATCTACTCTTCAAATAAATCTCACTAGACTTATTTTCTTAAGTTAAAATCAATGAATTTCATTTGTTACTATGTTTTTCATTTCCTTTGAATAAACAAGCTTTTATTTACTACCTTTTGAGATACTACTCAGTATGTCACAAGCAGCTCTAGTTTGCCTTGTGATTCAGTCACCGGGATGGGAGAACCAGCTGATAACTGAGAACATTTGAGTCAAATAAAAGCAAAGAGCAGAAGCTGCGGACTGGGCAGAGCTACAAAGGTGAAGAGAAGGGCATCTTATATTTCGGGAGAGAAGCTGTTAGGAACACTGTTAGGAACAAAATTCTTTCTGAGGACTGCAGATGGACTGCCTCCCTCTCCATGTTTTTTCTTATTATTCTAGTAAGAGACTCAGGGCTTGACCCCCAAAGAGACTCAGGTAAATGATAGCAAGCCACTCAATGACTGTTTTATACACTGCAAGGCCGTTAGTCTCAAACCCAAAACACTGAATGCTGGTGCTCTCTACACTCTGCACAGTGCTATCATGCAGGTAAAAGTTAGATTGATAACTGGGACCATTCTGGGAAGCCAACATCAAATCTACAGATAATTGTCTTATACTCTATCCATTTGGGATTTTAATTTTTAAAATTTAATTTTAAAATAGTGTAGAGCCTCCTTAAATTGATTAGAGCTCAGATCTGGTCTCCCCCAAGTAACACTCACTTATCTGGATAGAAAGTCACCTATCAAGGTCTGTGAAATTTGCATTTATTTCTGCAGAGCAGTCCATCTTTGAAAGGAAGATTGGAAACTGCCCCTTATTACCTTAAGTTGGTGATCTTTCTCCTTCAGTACTTTTTGGAGGGAAGAAATTACCTAGGTTTTCCTTTCCCTAGCAGAGAACAACAGCATATTTGTAAAGCTGTGCTGACTTCTGGGTTTTTTAGTCCTGACCACAATAGTATTGTTTTGTGATGGATGCATCTTGGACATGCTTCCAGGGTTGGCTGACTCCAATGCATTCATCAGAGGAGCACCACCAGGTCTGAGGATCCCCAAGTGATGCAGGTGATGTGCCCCGATAAAAAAGGTAAGAAAATGGAGAAACTAAGGGTTTCACTTGCAAATTTTGATCACTGCACTATATGAACTGTGATGATGAGCTGTCTTATTAACCCCTTTTAGATATATTGTAGTTGTCTGCCAAGGTGTTTCTACAGCATTGGCGGCTGCTCACAACTTTAGCCCAGAGGGACTACGGGTGGCAGTGCATCAGAGAAGGAACTAAAAGCCTTTTACAACAGCCTGCCTTGGCATCTCAGAAAAACAGGTGTTCACCCACTGGAGATCAATAGAAGTGTGGGGGCAAGGGACTAAAGAGAAGGAGCAATCACAAGAAGGTAGCACAAAGTAGGAGGAAGGGGAGAAAGTGCACAAAGAAAAGGATTGTGATAAATTTCCACACAAGCTTGAAGTCACAAATGAGAAAAGAAGAAATTAGAAGCTCCCTTTGAGACCATTAAGGAGGAAGGAGTCTGGACAAGCAATCTAACATATGAGAGGCAAGGCTGGACTCGTGCAGGCCTTCCTAATTAAATAGCATTTAGTTAGGAATGGAGCAGGCTGACTCTATTTGAGAAGGAGCTCAGAGGCTGAAAAAGCGAATGGAGAACAACATATACCACAGAGTCCTGTAGCATTACTAGTCCTCCTCTCAGAGATTTGAGCCTGGCAGCACACATCTAGAGATTCAAACACTTCAAAGACATGCACCAGAGAGCAAGACCACTGGAAGGCCAGTTACTAAGCTGAACTCCACACCGAGAAAAGTCGGCAAGGCAGACGATGATGTGAGGAAAGAGTTCAACCTCACCCACACATAAAGAAAAGAGTATCATCACATTTTGTTGGGCCAGCCAGCTCTCCAGTGTTCCAGCACTTCTTATTCTCTTGTATCTGGCATCAGAAAATGGGTGTAGGTCAAGAAATTAAGGTAGACAACAATCTCAGTTGGCACTGCTGTGTTTCTAAAAATATGCATTGCTAAACTAGGAGTGCAGCTTCTCAACAGTGTTGTCATACTACTCTACCTGCAAAATAAATTGCTGTAAAACTACTTGCAAGAACCAGGTAGTGATTCTCTCACTATCTTACTGCAAAGTCTGCAGTTTTCTGGCCTAGCTTGGTTATTCAAGTTAGCCCAAGAAAAGGTTAGTGCTAGACTGTTTCAAGTTCTCATTCTAGAATTTAAATATAAGATTCAGCAACTTATGTTTGAGCTTTCACCCTTCTGCTCTGCTACCCTTGGATGTGTTACTAAACATATTACAGTTGAAAATAAACCAAAACAACTGCTAGGCTGTGGCAGTGAAATTAAAAGCAACTGAGCATGTCTTCCAAAATAAGGTAAACAATATATGGAGCAAATTAGGTCAAGTATGCTTGATGATTTTCAGCTGGAGCGCTAATACTATTACTTATTACACAGTTCACAACTAGTCGCCAACTTACCTAGTTCTCTCTTCTTTATTTACTTTTTCTATTTGATGTAGAATATCAAAATAGGTAGTGTATAAAATCTGGAGAAAGGGAAGAAAGTATTGTTTTCTTAAAATGTTCCTTTTTGTGCATGCCTAAAGGAGGGCTGTAATGGAAATTATGGTTAAAATATTTTCTAGAGAAAAAGGTCAGGCTAAACAAGAAAGAAGGATGATCTCATATTTCTGACAATTCAGATACAAACAAACCTTAGCACCAGTAAGTTATGTCATCTGTTAAAGTCACGTTAGCAGAATGCCTCTGTACATTTTGCACTGTTATGACATGGCTGTACAGAGCAGGGGTAAATATTCCACATGAAATAACTATCTATCTATACAGGCATCCTTGTATTTATTATTATCTTTAAATAAATCAACTGAGACTTAAAGCCAGCATAGTTCTATGTTCTGCCTTCAGAGACTTAAGCTGTGCCACATTAAACAACATTGTAAGAATAAATTTGTGTTTGGCCAGAATAGCACTGAAAGTCATACCTTGGTATCTTACTCACTGAGAAACTGTCCATCCTGACCTTGGCTGTAGCTTCATATTTTGCACACCATTACTGTCATAGTAACAGACAGAGCCAACAATAATTTGCTCATACAATTTACAATACATTGTCTCCCAGCCACACTGAGGACTCTTTAACCACCAGCAGATGTGTTTCTTGTATTAGCTATATTTGAAAAAAGCAGAATCTATTCAGCCCTAAAGTCCCTGTGGTTGCTTAGCTGTGTCTTGATCTGAGTGCATAGTTAATTTGGTGTTCATACCGCAGTAACTATTTACAGCACAACTGAGGAGGTTCACAAGTTTTAGACCACAACCTGCTTACTAAATTTCATGTGTCTCTCCCCTTTTTGGCATCTGAGTTTTAGGAGTCCACTTTCAGAGAAGTTAATGGCAACTAATACTGTAGATGCTCTGTGAAGTTCAGCCCTTTAAGTTGTTTCTATGTGAATAATATCCAAAATTTCTTTCACCACAACCCTACAAACATTAAATGTCACTGTTAAATGCACAGTATTCATGTTTCATAGCTGAGACTCAAAATCTTGTATAAAATTCTATATATTAATGTTAATATTCATTTTAAAAAAACAAATGTAAGGAAGAAAAAAACATCACTGTTGGCCCAAATGAAAGACAGAAGTGTTGTGGTGTTCATTAACGTGTAGGTATATACCTAATTCTGGCAGCAAATGCACTAAAGAAAGAAGAATGTGGACAAAAAAAAAGAGGCAATTCTTATTTCTAGGTTTAGCTTCCTGATATAGTAATACAAAATTATCCAGCACAGTGCAATAAAGAATACAGCTATAATTACATTTTTTCTGGGTATAAAGTCATTCTGACCTGCTGAAAACACTCAGCCAGTATAAAAAAATAACTTATACCAGTAGTCCATGAATTCAAATTCATTTAGGCAGAAAAGCTGTGTAGCTTCAAGGACCAGTAGGCTGAGAGCTACAACTACTATTTTTAACAGCTGAGGTAGACAAAGAATTGCCTTCCAGAAGATTCCCCGCACAACCTTTGCTTCCCATTAAAAGAATGTGAAGGAAAAGGAACAGCTCAGAATGCCACAATATATTTTTCCTTTTTTCTGCTAATTTTTGCTTCTTTACTTTTCAGTATAAGAACTAGAAAACAAAGAACAAAGCAACTCTGAAATGGATAAAGTTGACTTTGGCAGTCTGTATTTTCCTCTGCCTACTTACCCCATCTTCTATCAGTATTTCCTTGCACATTTTACCCAGTGTAGAGACTTGTCTTTTCAATACCTTCATCCCATCATTTATTTTCCTTCCTAATATCCATATTATCCATCTTTGACATTTGGTTATTAAACCTACCAAGGTAGAACAATGTAGAACATGGTGTTTATAAAGCTTGTTGCCTATTTTGATGGTATGGCTTCACAGCCCAGAGGTTTTGCTCTTCAGCCTGACTAATATCCAGTCTGCAAGAGATTCATACAGCTGTAGAGGTGCTCTTATGCTCACTAGAAAATGAGAAATTTAGGTTCAGAATTTCCCCTTTTTCTTCTTACTGCCTCCACAGGAGATAGTATTTCTCTAAGCTGGTTCCCAGCTACTTTATTGGCCCCTTGAGTCCATCGCCAGATAATACATAACCCCAAACAGCCTTAAGTTTGCTGGAAGTTCCTCCAAGGGTCTGAATGCAGGATCACTGCAACTCAGAAAAAGGCAGTTTTACACTTCCTCCCCTGGGTGTCCCTTTTGCTCCTAGGATATAATAGAGCATCCGGACTTCATATTTCACTTCTTTCTCTCTGCTTCCCTTTCTGGAGTGCCGATGTATGTCAGGCCTCCTGCCTATTAACAAAATCTAGGTGAATTTGCCATTAAGTTAGATCTTGGTCTAATTACTGCAGACTGGTTGTTTAATCCTTCTGCTGCTTCTCTTTGAAGGATCACAATGCCTGAACTGTCAAGCAGTGGCAATGTTTCTCTGGGACCTTTTGTTCTTATATAATAATATCCATCTTAGCTGTGACGATTATGAAATGTAGGACCTTATTCCTTTTCCTAAGCTGGTTTTGCTTATTTCCAACGTGCCTCCAAATTTTCTGAACTTCAGGGTAGTAATTGTCATCAAAATAGATAATTTTGTTCTTATACAGCTCTTCATTGTTCTTCCCAGCTGCCTGTAAAAAATTATTGCTGAGTATGATAATTCTGCAAACAGAAAACAACATATCTTGGTTGGATCTGGGGGTTTTGTGCTTCTGCCCCATAAGATCTTTATATAATACCATCAGAATGCAAGGATTGTGCAAGTGACATGGACAACATTCCCACATTTCAGTTATTTTCTGTGTTTTTAGGTATGCCATAAATCCTGTCATTGCTTCTCCTTTGAGCGTTGTCTAAATCACCACATTTTACTCTTTGGAGCCTGTTCTGTTTTACCAGGAAAAATGAGATGTGTGTTCCCTGCACAGGGTTAATCGATAAAAGCTTTACAGTCTCTTCTCATCTGGCCGGCCTCACTTTAATTTCAGTAACAGTGCTAGTCAACTCACTCAGAGAGGCAATTTAATCTTTTTGAAGCCTTTCTACTTCATTTCCCCACTCTGTTACTCTTTGTTGCTAACCCTTTCAAATGCATTATCCAAGTTTCTGATAGCCAGTGGCTTTCACAAAACCCAAGCTTTTCAAGTCCCGTTACCTGGTAAAGATCTCAGTTTTCAAGACTATTTGTTAATCCTCAAGAATGTGGAAGAATACCTCCAAAATATGTTGCAATGTACAATAAAGACTAAACAAATAGGATATAAATAACTTCAAATGTGTACTGTTCCTAAAAATGCTCCCTTTCTTCTTAATCTTGTGATTTCTCAGGCCTGATTCATGATTTTGGAATGGCTGAGGCTGGCAACATTATTTGTTATCAAAAACACAACACATTTTCTTTTTGGCCAGCTGAGTACTTCAGGACAGTTCTGAACAAGAGTCACCCTTCATCTCAGTGCTCGAGCCACGGTCCTCTGCAATGTTTAATACTGTACTTCCTTTCCTCTTCCTTCCTGATGTAAGAGACTCTTATCCTCTTTTCCCAGTCCTTTTTCATCTAATTTTTCACCACTAAAGTGTTGAAACAAATAAAGTGAGGAAGGAAACATTTATTTTAAAAACGTGTTTTGTACTATCAGTCACATTTACACATACATCTCTCCAGCAGATACAGAAACACATCAGAAAACTGGCTGATCAGACACAAGCACAGCAATGAATGCTCAAGAACAGGATTTGTTTCTGCCAGAGTATTTGGTGCTTGTGCCAAATACCTCAACACAGCCTGAGATGGCATGAAGCTGAACGTTTTGAAGAATATTGAGGAAAACTGCCAACATTATCCTTAAAATTAAAGCAATGTATGAAATATTATTTTTAATTTTATGATTCTGAGAAAAGCAAGCCATTTGTGCAGGATAAGCTTAATGACTGAAAAGGTTTTTTTTAAGTTGGCAATTTCACTGTACTTTATTTTTTTCAGACCTATCTGTCACATTGTAGGGATCAGGAACTGAAACGATACACAGAACTTCAGCAAGGTACCAGGGTGGTTTAAAATTTGTGATATTAGTATACTAAAAATATCTATTCTTTTTTCAGTCCTGTAACTGTAATATTTGAGAACCTGAGATTTTATAGTAGAATCAGAAAGGACCTCTGAGATCATAAAGTCCAATCCTTGATCCACTACCACCGCAGTTACTAGACTATGGCACTAAGTGCCACATCCAGTCTCTTCTTGAATACTCCAGGGATGGAGAATCTACCGCCTCCCTGGGCAGCCCATTCCAGTGCCTGATTACCCTCTGTGTAAGGAACTTCCTCCTGATATCCAACCTAAACCTCCCCTGGCAGAGCTTGAGACCGTGGCCTCTTGTCTTACTGCTGGTTGCCTGGGAGAAGAGACCGACCCCCACCTGGCTACAACCTCCTTTCAGGTAGTTGTAGAGAGTGATGAGGTCTCCCCCAAGCCTTTTCTTCTCCAGGCTAAACAACCCCAACTCCCTCAGTCTCTCCCCATAGGACTTGTGCTCAAGTCCTTTCACCAGCCTGGTCGCTCTTCTCTGGACCCATTCCAGCATCTCGATGTCCTTCCTGAACTGAGGGGCCCAGAACTGGACACAGGACTCCAGGTGTGGCCTCACCAGTGCTGAGTACAGGGGNCTCTCCAGTCTGTCCAGATCCCTCTGCAGAGCTCTCCGGCCTTCCAGCTGATCAACACTCCCTCCCAGCTTGGTGTCATCTACAAACTTACTAATGATGGACTCAATCCCCTCATCTAAATCATCAATAATGTTATTAAACAGGACTGGACCCAACACTGACCCCTGGGGGACACCACTAGTGACCGGCTGCCAGCTGGATGCAGCCCCGTTCACCAGCACTCTCTGGGCCTGGCCCTCCAGCCAGTTCCTAACCCAGCACAGAGTGCCCCTGTCCAAGCTGTGGGCTGCCAGCTTTTTCAGGAGTGTGCTGTGGGAGACGGTGTCAAAGGCTTTGCTGAAGTCCAGATAGACCACATCCACAGCCTTCCCCTTATCCACCAGGTGGGTCACCTGATCATAAAAAGAGATCAGGTTGGTCAGACAGGACCTGCCCCTCCTAAACCCGTGCTGGTTGGGTCTGATCCCTTGCCCATCCTGTAGGTGCTGTGTGATTGCACTCAGGATGATCTGCTCCATAACCTTGCCAGGCACTGAGGCCAGACCAACAGGTCTGTGGTTTCCCGGGTCCTCCTTCCTGCCCTTTTTGTGGATCAGTGTGACATTCACCAACCTCTAGTCATCTGGGACTTCCCCAGTGAGCCAGGACTGTTGGTAAATGATGGAGAGTAATAGCATTCTAATTTTTAATTAGGGAAATTTAGAATAAGATTAAATTATGGATATTAAAAACAAGGAAACAAGAACAATGAAAAACAGTTAAACAAATATAATTCAAAGTGAATCTTCTGTTATGGCCTAGAGATTACTGCATAGGCAGCAAATTTATGTGTATTACAGGTTTTTCAAATAAAAATTACCCTAGACAGACCTGAAGGGAGAGCTGGGAGCTGGGTTATTAAAAACTGAAAATACCACAAACCAGAAGGCATGAAAAGGTCTCTTGGGCAAGTCTGTGAACAATATTTTTAAATACAGCCTGAGGAGAACTGGGAATTGTTGCAGACATTTACAAGGTAGGCCAGAATGGTTTATCCTGAAAGGTGGGTCTATGGTCCTGGATAATACAAAGAAAGGTTCAACTACACATGGCATCTTCCACTGCAAAAGGCAGCAGACATCAAACACAGGTATAAGGGCCACAATCAAAAAAAGCAGAAAGACATTACAGCAACCTGCAAACTCTTGCAGCTCCTCAACAAGGAGTATTGCAGATAAGGCAGATATACATCATCACAGGGGCAGTTAGGATACATATGTAATGGTCAGATCCACTGGAGATTACAAACCAGACAAGCTACAAATCCAGGAAACAGAATAGCTGGGACTGGGAGAGTACAGTGTTGGAATAGTACCAACTCTTCCTTGTCCTGTCCCTTGTCCTGCTCATTCCTGGCATCTGCTTACAGCCACTGTTGGAGCCAGGACAATGGTAAAGGGGCCCTTGCTCTAAACTATTAGGGCCAATCTTATTGACCTTGGGTTTATTACTTGAACACAGATATTATGCACTTGTATAAACCTGTTAGACTCCTGAGCAATCCACTGCGATAATTTTTCCAAATTACTTCTAATTGGAATGAATATCCACAAATTTTAGATTCTACAACATTACAAGCCTAAATTTTTATTAAAATAAGTTATTATTCTAATAGTCACATATTCCATCCTTTAAAAGAAAGAATTTTTGATTTCCAAAATATTCCTTTTAGAGAACTCTTTTTAATTAAAAAAGGCCTCAAAATTAATGTCTTTCATTAAATAAATTACAAATTTTAAGGACACTGGGACTATCATGTGTTTTAAAAATTACCAGCTTGGTACATTAAATAACAAATACATAATAGAAGAATAGATCTTTTTCTGTTCCCAGTTGTCTAAAAGTAATGTCAAAAATGTTTTTAAACAGCTGGGTTAAAATACTGGACATTACTTATTATGCTGTTAGCAGCTGCACTGTCCTCTGCAAGCTTAGCTTTTCCAAATGATTAGAGCAATGTATTACAAAATCTTTGTTTACTTTTCTATCTAATATCTTTAATTGGCACTCTGAGTAGAAGTGCTTTAGGTTCCAACTCAAATAACAGCAGGTCTTGAAGCTGTAGCCATAAGCACTTTAACCATGTGCTATATGGAACAAGTTCTAAATATTAAGGAGAATATGAGCTCTACCGACTAAATAAAAGGCTAGTATCCAGCCATACTTCTTTGCTAACATAAACCAAATCTCACTCTCTGTGTGACCTTAAGCATGCTGCTTGATCTTTTTGTGTCTTGTCAAGACAATTATTAAAACTTGGACTTCTCTGACTAACAGATGTCACTGTACATCAGCATAGAGATTATTAGAGTAAATGTCTTACTGAAAACGTTCATGACAATAAAAGAATGTGGGACCAAATTTCTTTCATTCCCTGTGATTTGCATCTTCATAATTCTTACTGCACTCACTGTCAAAGCCATTGAAACCATGAGATCACTTGTTTCCCAACAAATTAAGTCTCAAAACTTGCCAACCATTCTGCTTCAGAAGTCAACAAAGATGAAGTCCTTCTCTTCCTTGCATAGATCCTTAAGACCATTAGAATTGCATCTATTTGCAAGAAGTGCTCAAAAAGCTAACAAGTTCCAAATGTTTCCTTTTCTTAAAAATGCATCTTTGTTTCAAATCACATGGTTTTAATCTGTGCAAACTGTTCACTTCTTATTTATCTCGAGTACGTGCTGTCCAAGAGATAGCATAATCAATAGAAGTGAAGAAAATACATTTGAACGGCCTATTGCACAAACTGTCGAGGTAGATGAAAAGCCACTAATCTCTCATGACCAGGTCATGAAACCTGTAGCAGCAATAAGTGAAATGGTAATTATGGAGAGTCATTAAAGCTTGTTACTTAAAGTAGGCATAGCCATAACTAAGACTAAATATCCCACAGTAATAGGTTTGAATAGCCTGGAGTTACAGTTGCATTTACCTTAACAGTGTAGGTTCACTACATGCCATCTCAAGCTGATCATTCTAAGATTAAATGCTTATTCAAAGCTAAAAAACAAAACAGGCTGTAGTGAAGGAAGGGAGGGAAATGCTTCCCAGGGTGCACCCTAGACCAGTTGTTTAAACTCAGCAAGATGAAACATGGCAGTGCTCAGCTCACTGACAGAGGCAGTCTACATTAAACTCCAAGATGAGTTTCCTGGTTGAACACCTAAATTCAGGCAAGATGCCAGCCAAATGTAGGACAGTCTTTTTACTGGTGTCAGGCAAAGAATGTAAAACTTAACCAAAGCCAACAAGTCTGTTAGCAAAATACATTAGCAAAATACTTCTAGGTCTCTACTTCCTTCAGGTGCATTGGTTGGTCATTCTTGCTTGGAAGGAAGAACTTTGCAGCATTTTAAAACTATATGTTTTGGTCTAAGTTTATATTGAAATGAATATGCTTTATACAATTATGACAACCTATAAGAACATAGAGAAAGGATATACTTCAACATGTGTCCAACAGTTCTACTGGAAAAAGAACAGTGCGCAAACAGAGACAATGCACAAAACAGGGTAGGGAAAATGTTAAATTTCAGACTCGGGAAAAGGACTATTCCATAACTGGTGTGACCTCTGGAAGATTCAGATTGTTGCTATTCAGGCTAATGTCAAAGAAACACCCATTACAGGTTGCAGACTCAAGGCGGCCCCATGAAACTTGCTTTCCCAGTGGACATCATTATAGAATCTGGGCATTATTTTACCTTCATAGCATTAATAAGCTTTAATCACAGGGTAGTTAAAATGCAAGTGTTTAAACAGGGGTTGGGTTTGGAGAGTTTTGAGGGAGTTTTTTGGCTTGACTTATGGAATTGTTAATAGAAAAATGTCTAATAAAAATTATCGCTTTCACTTAGGGTAGTACATGTGAATCCATGTCTTTCTAAGGATATAGTGCAGGTTGTTAAAAATTTCAGGTTTGAAAAATTAGTCCAGGTGATATGGGGTCAACCAGAGTCTCTATGGTGTCCCAGACTGATTCCAGAAAGTCATCCAACAACAGCAATGATGTTATATGCTACATGTTATTCATGACATCTTCTCATATCACAGCAATAACCTATTTCATAACAAAGGGAATCCAAAGATATTTTGGCAAAGAAACAAGAGATCCTCTTGTATGGCTTGTATGACTCCAGTGGCATCCATTCTTCCAGTGAATTCATGGGGCTGGAACTAGCTGCAGAGCTGGAAAGGAAGGATGAAAGGGTAATTAAAAAGAATCTTTGATAAACATTGGTGGAATTACACTTCCAATCTGAGTCTGGTGTGAACTCTAATAAGGTTTTCCCCATTCAAGGAGGAATTTGTTTCTTTTCTACTCATATTGAAATAGTTTCAACAATTTTGTGCTTGGCTCGTCATGCAATGTCCTCAGTTTCTCTCTATTCTTATTGTCATGGATTCTGAGCGTATCTAATGCTCAGAGACATTAAAAACCTAACAATACCAAGTGCGTGAAAGACGCCTTCACAAGACAGATTCTGGCACACAACACTGTCAAGGCTGTCTGGTCTCTCACCTATTTCCATGCCGTGAATGAAATACTGACATGTAAAGATGTTAATCTGAGAAGCATTTTTCCACTTCTAGGTTAAAAGAACCTCACAATCAAACCCTGTTCTATGTCAATATCGCACAGGCAGCTGTCATTACAGTTGGCTCTGTCCAGCTTTTTTACTGTGAGCAGGGCTTGATATGAAACCTGAAGCATTTTGGCACACCTCTCAAGAAAAGAAAAATAAAAACTAAAAAACAAAACAGCCAAAAACCTGACATAAGTTTCCCAAAAATATAACTGCAGAGTAATGCTAGCCAGCAGGTTTCTAATGAGATTTATGTGTCATTAATCAGTTTTCTCTGAGGCAAAACAAGTCTGCATACTGTAACAGTAATACTGCTGACTAGAGGAAGACTTGTTTTATTGTGGGCTTTTTTTTTATGATAGTAAGAGTAGAAAACCACATGGACTATTCCTATGGTTTGCCTTCACCTTGCTGTACATGGATGTAAAACATACAATACTTTTCTCTGTAGAGACGTCCTAGCTTAAATGCAACAGACTTTTCTCTGAGAAGCCACTTTCATAAAGTCATAGGAGTTCTCTTCAACAATCATTTCCTGGCTGTGTCCAAGCAAGCATCCCAGGTCTGAAGAAGGAGGATGTATGACTGCAAGGATCACAGTAACTTGAGAGGCAAGTTGTGTCACATGTGCACTCCCTCCTTCACTCCCCTTTTTGAGTAGAACCCAGCATACCAGACAGCTTCCGCCACTTCCCTGGGCACCCAGCGTCCCCCATCCCATCCCATCCATCCCATCCCATCCCATCCCATCCCATGCCTTAGCAATCTCTGTCCCAAACTTTCCACCATGTCCTCTCAGTTTTCACCAGTTTTCCTCTGGATTTATTTCTTCAGTTTCCTCTTTCTTTGGCCCCTTTCCAGTTGGTGAAGGCTTGGTTAGGACTGAGCATTTGTCCTAAAAGGAAAAGCCAAAATAACTACAATCTAGTGGTTACCAATCCTCTTCTAACTTTGAGCCTAAATGGATCCATATTATTTTGCAGCCCTGTGCCTTTCTTCCAGAGTTAGGTAAGACTGAATAGTTCTCAACTGTGTTTATTCTCTATTCTCCTAATCCACAAAATATGTCTACAAACTATTTACATCCCTTCTCAGCATTCATCGATCAGGCTAATCAATTATTTTTAGTCTGCCATCCTAAAGCAGGCTTCGTCTTCCACCCTCCTCTGCACCTGCTCCAATTTGAACCTTTTTTTGTGTTTTTTAACACAGGCAAATAAAATTGTATGAGAATTCAGCTAAGGTCATATTGGTACCACACGGAAAAATTCCTGTTTTGTTCAATGCCTCTGTTAGCAGTACTTCGCCTGAGATTTATATTTACTTTTTTCCCAGCTGTGCCACATCCTTGGCTCAGTCAGAAACTTTTGTCTTTCCCTGCTTTCAACTGCAGCTTCCTGCTTCACATAAAATTTAAGAGAAGCTATGGCAATGAATTGAAATGTGCTTAATAACGTCTTGTTTCACTTAATTTAGTCACAATGAAGATTAAATGTTATTTATAGTGCTATTTTACTAGTTTAGATTAGAAGAACTTCTTATTCTTGAAATTCTAATAACTCAAAAATTATGCCAACAATTATAAACCTAATGCAGGGTGAAGAGCAGGCATCTGTGCCAGGTTCTGAGGCTGCAGTTCCAGAAGCTTCAGCTTTGCTACTGTCAGCTTCAAAGCCTAACTACAGTTTCAAAGATGTCATCATCTCACTGTAAAAATTAAGGCTATTTTAAGAGGTTCCTCAGCTGTTTATAAGGATTCATATCTCAGCACGGTCAATTCAAGATGTGGGAGCGCATGTCTGAGGACATCTTTGGACTCCTCAGATGTTTATTGGACTATTCCTCAGCGCCGCTTCAGAGTTATCACGGAAATTAGCAAAGACTTGAGCACAGAAAGCCACAATCATGCTAACCCAACTCTGCCATGATAGTTGAAACATGAGGTTCTTTGTTTTTTCATATTCCTTGAAAAGGTCATGGCAAAATGACAGATTTACAGATCAGATAATCATTTTCCAGCTGTTGCTGAAGCCCTGTCTCCTCCTATGCTTGATATGACCAGTTACAGCCAGCGTTGTGGCTGTGAAGTATTAGTAGAGCAGTGAAGCCAGGGATCAAGGTCTTGTATAGATTATGATGCCAGATAGATTATCCTTCATAACAGAGTCACTAAAATTACTCAATATATATCACGGTTGAAATAGCTTTATCAGTGTTATTTAACTCTTCCAGAAAATGCATCACTTCTTCTGTTATTTTACTGGTTCACTTTGCTGATCACTGTAGTGTGTGCACATCACAAAGCTGGCCTTACAGACCATGCTTTCAATTCTGTTTTTATTTTAGTTCAATGATATGTCATTGGATAAAACAACTGAGCTCTGGGAGCATGGTTGGAAATCCCAATTCTGCTCATGGTCCAGGCACAGTGAAGGACTAGAGTCAGGTTCCCTTCTGCCTCTTGCTCTCCACCTCCCACTTCCCAGGGGAGTGATTTTCCACTAGTCCATCATTCAAGAGGTAGATGACAGCATGCCAGATAAGGATAGTTGCTTCCCTGGCCAGATCCAGTACCAGAATGCCTAGAATTTGAACATCAGGACAGTAGTCAGTGGGAAATGAACTCCTCCCTTGAAAGTACGAGAAACGGACTCAAGACTAGACATGAGTGGCTAGATGAAAGTGTTCAGGCTGTTTGGGTTAGTGTCTAACAAATATGCTTGCCTACATTTTTGTCAGGCGAAAAAGTAGGTATATTGAATGACCACTTGGCCTGTACCAGAATATTTCTGCCTTTTATCACTCCTCTGGAAGGGTTAATATGATACAGGCTGTAATGAGCTGGCCAGCTCCTGACATGAACAGAATCTGATTGATTATATGCATAGTACACTAACTCTCTGCAGATGATAATGGCCATTCATGTATCATGCATTTAGCAATCACCAACATCTTTAATACAGATGTAAACCTTTGTATTGATGCCAGTTAAGCTACAATGAAGAGAAAAAGAATGTCAGAGAACATTAATTTTATTTCAAAGGGTCACTCCCAGCAGTGCAGAGTGCCATTTTGCACTGCCGTTGTTTCTCAGAAACATAATTCTCAGGAATGTAATGTTCCTGATTTCAAAAGTAGGAACATAAACAGAGAATTACTCCAAAAATAAAATCCATCAAAGCACAGCTCTCATCCTTTATGTAACAGTGTGACAATGCAACAGTGTTTGTGACGAGACATGAAACGGTGACCACTGTGTCCCCCTGGACCTGTTGTGATGAGTTAGCCACTAAATGAGTTTTACTAGGTTTTTCTCACCTTCACTGCATAAAATGCATTATCAGGCACAATTCCTGAAACTCTGAAGTTTTCAGACCTTTGATCCTTCTGTAATCTGTTGGAGACAAAGGCAGATATCACAAAACAAATCTGCAGAGGAACAACTCAAGGTGAAATTTGTGCAGGGAATGGAAAAGTAGTACAGGTGGAAAAGGGGATAATGTGCAAAAGAAACAAGAAATATTCATCAGCAAGAGAAAGGAAAGAATGGTGAGATTCCTGTATTTCCTAATTCTCAGTATGGTGATAGCACATAAAAATGTGCCCAACAGACTAGAAAGGAAGGGAAACATGTGATGAGTCATAACCGAGAACTGAAATTACCAGGAGAAGTGGGTTGAACTGAAAAGAGAAAGGTGAGACACAGAGTAGTTTTGAATGATATGTTTCTTTGCAACATAACCTCAGTACTCCTAAGTGCAAGTTCTAAATCATATTGTTAAATCCTCACTTAGTGTTGAACAAGGCCTACTGCTGGAGATGGTGTGCCCAGACCCAGCCCTTGACTCAGTGTCAACCTGTTTTGCTTTGTATGGTTCTTTCCTCTCTGGTGCCAACACAAGCATGCAGGCAGCAATTCACCAAAGAGCTCACCTGGCCGAGAACTAAAACACAAAACACAACCATTCCTCATCTGCATCAGTTTTCTGATCTAATTCAGCAGGAGCCACTGCAAATGGTTCTGTGAGCATAACACAGTAGTCAGCAGACAGAGGCTGGCATGAAGAATGAGTGTTCATGAAATGGGGCATGGACACAGGCAGTAAATTACACCCTTGACATTTGCTGTTTCTGTCTCATATCTGAAAGAGGGCTTGTATGCCTGAAAGCTCATCTGTAGGCATCACAAACACTCATCTGTGTTATTCTATCAGTTAGTTTGATAAAAAGAATAGCAGAGAAGGCTCAGAATTAAGATTTGGAGCAAAACCAGCTCTATTTTATAACTAAAATAGTTGCTCCCTTAAATAATTAGATTCATAAAGTTGTCTCTGCTTTGTCTGCCTGGTTCTGTACACTATAAGCCAAGTTTTGCAGCACTTAGAATTAAATCACAGAGATGGGATTGGTCAGAAAACAAACGATAAAGTAGTGTAGCTTAAGGTCAAAGTCCCAAAGAGTTAAGCATTCTCTGAGGAACATTTCCATCCCCTGATATAAATGGGTGTAACTCTCAAGCTTGAAGTCATTGATAGGAGTGGCTGATTGCATCAGGTACATAAGTATGGTCCCTGAGAGGCCAAGGTAATACCATGACACCAAATTAGATAAACGTGAGGCCTGTTTTCTCTTTCACTCTTGCAACGGTACTTTTTGCTTACTTACTCTCCCTCACTAACCTCCAGCAAATGCATAAGTCACTTTTCATATTAAAATGTCCAACAGAGCTGGTTATCTTTCCAAGATAAGCTCACATCCTCCAAAGTGCCATCTCAAATAACACGAAAGATAATTATCAAATCCACATTTGCCCACACCGTATTTAGCCAATATTTTCACAGAGGTCTCACTGAGACAAATGAGTTGTTCTTAGGCATCTGTATTATATGATGGAGGGTGAAACATTTGTCACCGTTATTTTTATACATATGTAATTCTGACAGATCTATGTATTCTGATAATTAACAGTTGTATGTCCAGAAGGCAAAACAGTTACCAATTCAGCTTATTCAACAGTTATTGCTGTATTAAGACACTAAGAAAGAAAGAGAAGTGGGAAAAAAACTTCCATGGAACAGCCTAGGACACCAGAGAGATAAAGAAATGCAAGCCCACTGAATTTATAATCAACTCACCTCATTTTATAATGGGAATTAATCTCACTTCCTCTTATAGAGTAAAAAGCATGCAAACAGAAAAGTGTACCCAATTAAAGTATATCAAGAAATGTCAAATACTTCATGGGTGCAAGTTGGGAGCCCAATTTAATCGGTAAAACACAATAAAAAAAAGAAGACAGATTTAATTACTTACTGGACTTCTCTATTTGTATAGCTAGTTCCCATGCATGGTAACACCTTGCGAAAACTATTTGGCCTTAAAACTTCACAAGTAAAAATCTGTCAGAATTAACTAGCCCTTCTGTCCTGAAGATGCCATTTTAGGAGACTATGGTTCATCATTTCAACAGCTCAGCAAAAGCATTTAAATAAAATAATTTGCCAAATTTTTTCTAGAGGAGATTACTGAAAGTATGGTCAGCCACTTCTTTAATTTTTTTTATATCTACCATTGGAATTTCAGACCTCTGTGTTTCTTCTCCTGAAAAATGTCGCATTCAAACCTGGAATTCTGGCATGGATTCAGTTTCCTGTAGATCTATCCAGACTCTCAGCCTTTCCACTCAAGCAAAGACATATATAGCCCTCCTACAACTACAAATTTACCCAGGAATTAGCTGAACACAGTCACTGGGAATACAAATAGCACTCTCTATATGTAAGATAACAGTGTTGGTGAGCTTCCATTTTTCTCCTGTTCCAGAATGAATCACACAGAAACTAATGACAGTGCTGCCCCTGATGACAATCATCAAATCATAGAATCATAGAATGGTTGGACGGGACCACAAAGATCATCTCGTTCCAGCCCCCTGACATGGGCAGGGACACCTTCCAGTAGACAGGTTGCTCAGAGCCCCATCCAACATGTCCCTGAACACTGTCAGGGATGGGTCATCCACAACTTCTCTGGGCAAGCTGTTTCAGTGCCTCACCACTCTCATAGTAAAAGAATTTCTTCCTAATATCCAATCTAAACCTACTTTCTTTCAGTTTAAAGGTATTACCCCTTGTCACTACATGCCCTTCTTAAAAGTTCCTCTCCAGCTTTCTTGTTGCCCACTTTTAGGTACTAGGAGGTGATGTAACATCTCCCAGGAGCCTTCTCCTCTCCTTGCTAAACAACCTCAGACCTCTCAGCCTGTCTTTCATAAGAGAGGTGCTCCAGCCCTCTGATCATCTTCACGGCCCTCCTCTGGACTTGCTCCAGGAGATCCAAGTCTTCCTTTTGTTGGGAGCCACAGAGCCTGATGCATTTCTCTGAATGGGGTCTCACAAGAGCTGAGTGAAGGGGCAGAATCACCTCCCTTGATCCTCTATCACACTTCTTTTGATGCAGCCCAGGATACACTTGGCTTTCTGGGTTGCAAGCGCACATTGCTGGGTTGTGTTGAGTTTCTTATCAACCAACACCCATAATCCCTTCTCCTCAGGGCTGCTCTCAATTCATTCTCCGCCCAGCCTGTATTTGTGTTTGGTATTGCTCTGACCCAGTTGCAGGACCTTGCACTTGGCCATGTTGAGCTTTGTGAGGTTTGCACAAGCCCACCTGTCAAGCCTGTCCAGGTCCCTCTGGGTGACATCCCTTCTCTCCAGCATGTCAACCACATCACACAGCTTGGTGTCATTGGTAAACTTGCTGAGGGTGCACTCAATCCCACTGTTAATATCACCGTCAAAACTGTTAAACAGCACCAGTCCTGATACCAATCCCTGAGGAATGCCACTTATTACTGGTCTCCACTTGGACATCAAGCTCTTTTGATCGCAATCATCCAGCCAATTCCATATCCACCAAGTGGTTCATCCATAAAATCCATGTTTCTTCAGTTTAGGGAAACAAATCTTGTAGGATGAACATCTAAAATGGGGAATGATTCATGCGGCCTTAGTTGTCTACTTCTCTTGATTTTGAGTGACTAGTTGAGATGCAGAAATCTAGAACAAGCTCATAATAAGACATAGATACCTTCAGGGCTTAGGATACCAGCCAGCAGCAGATTTCCTTGGAGCTCGCACAGTAATTTTTTGGTGACAATTCTGTCCTCCCCAAAACAGTTGGCAGCAGAACTCACACTGAGGTGTCTAACATTACAGTGAGGTGGAAGCTTTTTCTTCTGCTCTGCTCTATCTCAGAATATCAGCGGAGAGCTCCCTTGCCTACTGCAGAAATTGCTGAGCATTTATTATGGGTAATTTTCAGCACTACATGCTAAAACTGCAAGTCCAAATAGAGCCCGTGAGAACCAGTATGATTTCGTACTATAACAGTCATCCTCACCACCACAACTTTCTTGGCTAAACAGGAAGAAGAAATTTCCACAATCAAACAGGAACTTCAATAGAATTTATACACTAATCTCCAAATTTCAGAATATTCTGCTTCTTGACAACTGCATATTACTTCTCCCCTGAAGCCCTTTAAAATTCATTCTGGACAACACTGGGAAACACCTCAGGATGAACTGCCTGAGCAGTCCAACACCTTCCTGAGGCCTGAACCTTGTTCAGATCCACAAACTAGTCTCAGTCTGTCAGTCTCTCCTGAAACACTCAATGCAGCAAGTGCTTCAAGGAACATTCAAAATGCAGCAGCTGCTGCCATCCTTTTCCAAAACACATCAGTTTAACCAACATCATTTTTGCTTCCTCTCTTACTGCCAGCTATGGAGACCTACCCTTTCCTTTCACCAGCTCTTGCAGTCATTCAACCCCTTGGAAAGTGAATTTAGCTCACTAAACTGTCAGAAATCTAACCCAACAAAACAAAACAAATCAAGAAAAAGTGAATAGTTTTCACCACTTTAGTGAGCTAATGGATCAGACACATCCCAGAGATGACAGAAGTGAGACAAATGGAGCATGTGCCCAGGAACAGTCCTACCCCTTTCACCAGCAGCATGTTCGTGGACTGACTCAGCTGCCTCATGAAACCTCACCCACAAGGAGAGGAGAAAGCCTCTAGCAGAGGCCAGATACACTGAAGAGGACAGAGTGAGCTCTTTCCAGTCCAGCTGGAGTGCTGGAGTGCCCAAGCTGCTAGAAAAGCAGGGCTAGGTAAGACTGTCTCCTTAGAGGAGTGCTCTGACACCACCTGGCTTCAAGTTTGATCACCCATCAGCTCCAAAATGGAAGGAAAGGCAAGAAAAGCAAGGGAGGTTGTCAAACCTTATCTGTTCCTGGAGCAGGGGTACTGTTTGACTAGCTGTGCCTTAGAATGGATAAAGCTAGAGTTGGCTATGAGCACCGAAAATTATGTGTCCTATAATAAGAAAATTAACAAACAAAGTCTACCACAGCAACTGTGGACATTAAGGACTGAGCTGAAATCAAAGCAGATATAACACAGCAAAACTGGATGACATGCAACATTTTCTGGTCAGTATATACAATTGAGAACATCAGAGAGTGAGAAGTCTGGGTTGACAAAGCTAGTAAATAATTTGTCAAAGAAAAGAACCTGCCCGTGTTATATCCATGTATGGATATAATTGACCACATTTCATCTTAGGAGAAAAGAAAAGTTGTGGCCAACTTCAAAGGGAACTGAACAAAAGTATCTCTAATGATTAATGAATTAGCATCGTTGAAGTAAACGAGCTATTCTGAATGCTTGCCCAGAGGCAGTCATGGGAAAGTTTCCAGAACTATTGTCATTTTTCCTGGAACTCGTTGACTTTAAGGACTCCACAGCTGCAAGAATTGTGTGAGCATTTCAAGACTGTCATTTTCACCACCGATTTTCTGAAAAATTCTTCCTGAACTGATTTTTATTGGTTTCAGCTGGGGAATCCATTGCACCCAGCCAGGAAATGCCACATGCCTCCTAAGCTACTGCTCTATTCTTCTTGCACTGATACTATCAGAGACTCAAATTCACTGCAGGGAGAACACTGGGGGCCAAATTTTCCCTCTGATGTATGCACACAGCTCCCATAGAGCTAATGCAGATTTTTTTTGTCTTTGATGCCTCTTATAAAAAAGCCTGGAAGTATTGCATTAGAACAGGGAGTTCACACTATTGGTGGTCCCTATTGTCATTAACACAGTTAGTGGCATTCCAGTGAAAAACACAGAACAACTCTTTTGTTTGTTTGTTTTATAAGCAGATCTTTCAGGCTGGGATCCAGTTTGCTCATATCCCGCCAAAGATGAAACTTCACCCTCTAAAATCCACGTACACCAGCAGTGATCCATTCTCCCTGCTTTCCAGAACTGTCTAACCTTTTAGGCACTCAAATTAATCAAACACTTTCCTCTTCTGCCTAAAAACTCTCCAGGCAACTAATTCACAGCAGCATGCTCAGCAAGGCCAGCTAAGCGTACTCCCAAAAGGAGTTAAGGAGGGTGTGTCACTCCTCTTCCCTCTCTTACTCCCAGTCTCACAAAGTCATCCCTTCTCTTGTGCTAACTGTGGTGCTCACAGGCCCCTTGCTGGGCAATTTAACTCACTATGCAGCCGAAAATCATCCACTTCTGTGCTGGGCTTGTTTTCTGCCACTTCAGTAAGTTGAATCAGCTCCCAGGGCGTCTCAGTCCCACAGCCACCCTAGGTAAGTGGTTGCACGTTCAGACCGGGAGTGGGAGTGGGCCACTTTGACAGCGTTTTTATCTCATGAAACTGGTTGCTCAATTGCCAGTTCATGTTCAGAATGTCCATTTCTGGGGAAAGAGGAGCTCACGCCAGCTATCTGCCACAACCTGCAAGCAGGAACCTACTCAGGATCTGCTTCTATCTCAGCAAAATCTGAAAAACAAAATATGGCCAAGGATAGAGCTAATGTCAGTCATTGACTCTTGAAAAACCTACATATGACAATTTCATTCAGTTGGCTTGCCTTCTTTGATACAGTTTAGATTTTTTTTCTATGAAATCTAATAAAGACAGACAAATGACACTAAATCCTGAAAGTGAATTAAACGCATATAAACATAATTTCACATTGAAGGAAACATAAGTGAAGACTTGTAACTTGGAGCAGAACTGAAAGCCACGCCCGCCAGCTGCAGTCAGCTCACCTCCGCCTTCCCCCATGAGCAGACACCCTGCATGTGCTGCTCTGTGGGACAGCCCTGGTCCTCTGTCCAGACTCCCAATTTCAGCAGAGCTTTGATCACAGCTCCTTCCTGGATGCATTCTTGTGTGCTGGAGCAACAGCCATGTGAGAGCCCTTGATGGGACTGAGTGCTGAGAGCAGCAATAGAAACTCATTTAGTTTGATGTGACAAAACTGCTCCTCAGACAAATGCTCCATGGTGGTCCCATGGTAGGAACATGTGTAGAAGGCCTTGCTGAAGTAATAATACTGAAGTAATTTAATGCCTCCACCCACTTCTAGGCCTAGAATATTTGTCATCCTCAACTGGTATAAATGAATGCAGCTTCTCTGACTTCAGTGAAACCATGTTAATTTACCTTCCAGATTTGATGAGGGTCTGATCTTCATGGTCTTACAGTAAACTGGCTTAAGGAGCTTTATTCTGAATCCTATTTATAAATAAAATGTTGTTCTTCAGAAGTTTAAGCTTTCTCAAGTCATAAAAATGCTTGCTTTTTTCTAGCCTGTGATTAGAGAATAGACCTAGAGACTGTATTTATAAATATGTAAATACTTAAACTTTCTTGTTTCACAAAATTTAGGACCAAATTCTGTAGGAGACTTCCTATAAAAGTATTCCTTCCCAGATCTGCAATCAGCCTTCAGGCTATTCTGATATCCATAAATTACAGAGAAACAATGTTGACACCTAAAGCAAGGAAATCAATGTGTCGACTTTTACAACACTTTCTGAACCACTGTTACTTTGCACACATGAATTCAAGTACCTATGAGCTCATTCATTAAGCAGCTCCATCACTTGCATAACTGCCAGTAGTAACCTCTCCTTCATTGCTTCATACATACACATATCATTCTTGGCAGTCTACTAAACCACTGACAGCATTTCTTCAGCAATTTTTCAAGCACAGAGAGGTCTAGATTCTACCAGTGACACAGAAGAAGGGGATACAGCAGACTCCTCTGCCATCAAAAGAGACCAGCAGTGAATCCACCTGGGTTCACTGTGTTAAGCAGACAGAGAAGTCTTAAGCAGAAGGACTCACAAAGGAGTTTAGAACTGATTTGAGTGATATCATGCATTATCTCTAAAAGTTCCGAAGAATCTGATGTGGCACATAGGCTGAACTTGCTTCTACACAAGAAGAAGCCAATATAGTTCCATATCTTACTTACAAATCCGGTGTTCAAGCAATCATCTGAAATTCCGAAATTGATGCAGAAAATTAAACCTCTTAAGCTGTTTAAGTCTGATGGGATGCATTAGGTGGGGCCAGTTCTCTAGTAACTGAATATGAACTGAAGCTTATTGAAACTAAGGTCTCTTCCAATTCAAGCCATTCTATGTTTCTATGAAACAGTGCTTAACAGTTAGTTTATTTAATGGAGTACAATCACAACCAGGTTTGCCATTTTTCTGAAGCCAGTGGAAAAAATTAGAGCATTAGAGAGCTTCATTGCCTGCCTAAAACACAGTATTTCACACTGGAACAGGATGAAAATCACACAGATCACTGCCAGGCATGGGGGTTTGTTTTTGTAAGATCTCTCAAACTTAAACTAATTTTCAAATAAAGAAAGACTCTACTTCAAACTGCCCTGCAGTATAAAAATTCCAATGACAAACTTCTACTCTCTTCTTTTATATTTCATACACACTTTCAAGTTATTTACTACTACACAGTCAAGTTCTGCAAGCACTAGTACACTGTGAAAGAGACTGGAAACAAATCACAAGTAAACCTGATTTTTCTTTTCATATGAGCTGACTAGCATTTAAAAAAATATGTTACTTTAGTTTAACAAGGAAGTTTGCCAGAACTGCAAAAATTGGGATAGAAACTTGGGTTTTAATTTTGTTCTTCAAATTTCTGGTGATAAATCCTTTCAAAGTCAAACAGTTTAGGGTTTTGTTTTAATCTCTTCTACACATTTTCTCCTCAGCAGCCCACCATCCCAGTATCTCCCCTCAAATCCTAAGCTTCTTGATAACAAAGAAAAATACATTTGAACACTGCCTTGCTAACATAATGAACATAGTTTTAAACCAGAACTGGTGGACACTTGAATTTGAAATTCTGAAGGAATGGTTAAACAAGGGCAGCCACAGGAGGAGCTTAAAATAATAAAAGATAAAGTTACACTAAGGTTATAGAGGCCAAAAGAGAATGGTGGGCAATGAACATCTCTTTTCCGTGAATCAATGAAGGGGGGAAAAAAACACTGAGCCTAAAGTCTTATCCAAAGATCAGAATTATGATTTCACTAGCATGACAGAATTCACTGGACAATATATAGAACTGGCATATTTATAGAAGGTTACAGTTTGTTCAGCAGGAAGGAGAGGAAAAGTCTTACGTATGAAGCACACTTATCCTTTCTCTGAGGTCCAGAGAGAGACATGCTGCTTTAAGGTCTTCAGACAAAGTTAAGGTGTAGAAGACTATTGGGATCGTCTTGGATTAGATCACAGCACAATATCTCCTTGGGAAATCCACATGGCAAAGCTTGTAATGGTTGCAAACAAAATGTTCTCTACTGTATAATTTGGTGGTTTGAATTTCACAATCTCTAGCTGAAAAAGGAATATTACAAGGCCCGTCTCATCCAAGTTGGCCAAATACTCAAACACTTTCATAGTCAATGGACAGATACAAATATTTGACAAGAGCTATTAATCCTATGCTGATACTGTAAATGGAGTCCATCACTTGGGAGTGTTCCTATCCACTGAGTGGAGACACAGACTGGACATCTGTTCTAGATACCTACTGTTTATGTGTCTAGGATACATCAGCTGATTCCTCCCCAGCAAGTTCTTGAAATGTATCTGTTGTGGAGCAAAAAGGAGAGGTCTTGCCTGGACTCTAAGGAGTAGGGAGGGATGGGATAAGGAGGGTGGAAATGGATTTGTGACTGTGGATTTTTTAGATGACGAAGTGCTAAAGAGCAAAAAGGATGACAGACTTCAAGAAAACAGCTGTCAAGACATGCCAATAGGTTAGAAAGAAAGAAGGAGTCCAGGAGAACTGGCATTTCTTTAAAGAAGCAATGAGGGCATTGTCAAAAAGCACCCATTCTTCCAATCTGTGTCTCATTGTCAAATGCTGACACAGCACTTCACAAAAGCTGACACTCTCCTGTGGGGAATCTGAAGAAGATGTCTAGCAATATGAGGCCAATTATTAATTGCTGAAGGACCACAGGCTATTTAAGTCTAGGAAAAAAACCTAGACTGATTTGCAAAATTGCATTAAAGACATAGTGCAACACGAAGGGGATTAACCAGTCAGCATGAACATGTCTGATTTTTAATTGGCCAAAAATGCTCTGAACTTACAGCAAGAGAGGTTTAGGTTAGACGTTAGAGACTTCTTTCTCTGGCAAGATGCCTGATGTGGAAATTCAACAGTCCCAATCTATTCACAGAGTTTTGTGAGCAGTTTTCATCAGTGCCTGCAATAAATGTAGATAATTGCCTAATGGTGGAGCAGATGAGCTCTCAGTCATTTCCTAAAGCACACTCCAGAATTCAGGAAGGCTAATTTTAGCCTAGAGAAGCTAAATTCTCTTGGTTTTCTCCATAGACAGTTGAGAACAGCTCCTTTTAGATGCACGTACAGAACAGGACTCTCCCCACTGGTCTAACAATAATAGCCCCATTATTTCCCCACAGCTGGAAATCCTGGACTCCTCCTTCCACTACTGCCACAAATAATTTTGTGCTCCTTTCATTCTACTTATGATCTTCTCTTCCTGATCTTTTCAAATACCAGACCTCAGCCTATGAATCTATATAAGATAGAGATTCCCATTCCTTCTCACTGTTATCCTTGCTCCTTATTTCTTAGTTTTGAAAAAAACTATTTATCAACAATTTTTGCAGAACATCTCAGACTGACAGGGCTGCGTATGTGGAATTCTCTGGTCTCAATTACAGCCAGGTCCATTTTTCAGAAAGTACAATTACAGTATCACAGGTATCCTTAATTTCAATTTTTTTGATCATCGCTAACTGTTTGGCACATACTTGTGCTCTCTGCAATATTCCCTCAGGTTTGAAAAGCAGCCACAAGTCAGCAATCTTTCTTAAATACTTGCACAAGAAAACAAGTGGCCTCTTTGCCTTCCAAAAAAATCTCATAGTGCCTTCAAAATTAACTGTAGATTAGTAGAGCACGTTGCACAATAGTGAAAACAAAACAGAAACACAATGCCTGACAGACAGAGGTCAACAACAACAAGTCCACAGTCACTCTCAGGTTTCTGCCAGTGATAGGGTTCAACTTTCACTCTACAGTGACTAGGGAACATGCCCTCGAGCCACTCACTTCCCTCAGGATAGGTTGGCTACAAAGCATTTTGCGTAGTCCTATCATGTGCAGATGCTTCAGTCTCATGCTTCAGCATGGACAGGACTAACTGACAAGTCACAGATCATTCAGAGTGAGACTATAGGCACTGAATCTCAGATGTGAGCATGTGACTCCCACATCACTTCTGGAATAAGGTAAAAAAACATCTTGGCCACCTGGTCATTTTATGAATTGCTTTTGTTTGGTAGGAAACTCTCAGGAACCTCTTGCTCAAACAACCCTCAGTTCAGAAATCAAGATTATACCTAAAGCCTCATGAGATGAAGCATAGTACAAGGTAATCCCAAGAAACACGCAGGTTTTGAAATTTTTAAAAGAGTTAATGCTTAAATCTCAAGTACTGCTCAGCCTTTAGTATCATGCTCTGCTAACTCCAGTGTTATTCAGCTACAGGTTCTCTCTGCTTCTGTCTTATAAACTACCATACTGGGAGTCCCTGGGTGAGTGACAGCAGATGATGTGCTAAGACAGGGCCACAGATTCATATCAACACAGGCAGCATAGGTAGGCCCAGTGCTGAATCCACCTAATTAAACATTACCTTCCTACTAGCCTGCTGGAGGATAGGAAGGCCTGTGGATACACTGGTGGGACTGTAATCATAGAATTATAGAATCATTAAGGTTGGAAAAGACCTCCAAGATCATAGAGTCCAACCTTTGACTGAACACCATCTTGTCAACTAAACCATAGCACCAAGTGCCACATTCAGTCCTTTCCTGAACACTTCCAGGGATGGTGAATCCACTACTTCCCTAGGCAGCCCATTCCAATGCTTGACAATCTTTACAATGAAGAAATTCTTCCTGAAATCCAACTAATGATTTGGAAGGAAGCAAAAAAGATGGCTACAAAAAAATATGGTTACCAAAAGGATCCATAGGTCACAGCTTTTTCCTTGGGGGAGATAGTAAACAGTATCAAGGTAAGGCAGTCCACTGGGCTAAAATGTTGTTGGCAGGAAAGACTTGAGGCTTGCAAAGGAACTCACTATTCAAAAACTGTGAAGGGAGTAGAGTGAATGAGCAGCTACAAAATCATTCAGATAAGGACATTAATTGTCAGTTAGATACCACAAAAAGGTAACACTATATATCTGTTCAAAATCAGACAATTCTACTATGTCATAAGAGAGAAAAAGCCTCAAAGTGGAAGAAAGAGAGAATATGCATTGTTCTATGTAAAAACCAGAATGAGGGACACAAGTGATGGTTTGCTTAAAGTAATGAAAAAGTGGCCAGAGAGAAGTAATTTGCTAAGAAAGAAAATCAGAGCAGCACTTGGTGAGGAGAAGGTACAGGCAATGGCCAGTTCCATAAGCGCCAGAAGTAAGGCTCAGACAAAGAAGAAATCAAGATGTGAGAGATTAATAAAATGGTCCCTTTAACCACACCCCAGCTGGAAAAGGGTCATTGATCAGGAAGAAGAGAGCAAGCAGTATATATATATACCATATATACATATATATATATATACACACTAAGAAAAATAAACAGATCAGTAAATGTCATTCAACAGACACAGTTTATTTTTTAGCTCATTGAATTGAACTCACTTAAACAAGTTTATGATAAATATTAAGATCCTATTATATTCTGCCTAAGAAAACCAACAATGTATTAACATAAGCCATGCCAACTGAATACTGAATGCACCATAGAAATGTTATTGAATAAGAATGAATAAGAAACATTGAATGCCTAGAGATAATTATCTTGGTGATGCCTCCATTATTCATGTCATGACCAGAGCTCAACATTCCTATAGAGTAGCCCTGTGTAGCTCCCAGCAAACTTCTGTTTCTTTGCTATTCCAAACTGTGCAGTTTTAGAAAGGTTTGTCCATGAAGGACAGATGATACATCTTGCTGAGGTATAAAATCAGTCATTCACTCTTCTGTAAAAAATTCATCATATTTATGATTTTAAAACAAAATTGCTTTGAAGCATTTTCAGGTGCTGGTCTACAGTTTTCCACACATAAATTTTAGATACAAATAGCAGTAGATTGAAACACTGTACTGGCATTTCCAGTAATCCATAGTCATCAAACCACCAGCTCTACAGCACCAGCAATACCACCTGTAATTTAAGATGTCAATGTAAATAGTCCAGGATGTAAAAATAGACTGTCTGTTTCTGAATGCAAATGCTAGAGAATAAACCATTGCTGTCCCTTTTCTGAGGTGATTTGGACTTATAATGAACAAATTTCTCATGAATCCTCAGCAAATATGCAGACAACTGAATGTCAGCCAAAGATCCAGCACAAAGGTAGGCTGAAACACAGGAAGGGAAGTGTAGTAGTAGCAATATATAATTTATTCCAATATCCCAGTTACACTTGTATCTGCTTTCATCTCCACCCAGATATTTTCCTGCACCTTATAAAGAAATGTCAAGCACATTCCTAATCGGGTGTTGAGTGTAATCCGACATTTGGAAAAGTTTGGTAACTAGAAGGTGAGGTCACATACACTCCTGAGAGAATCTGGATACTTCAAAGGATGAAGTTACCAAGCAAGCAGAAATTATTTTTGCAACTTGCACCACAATACTAAGATCATATTTTTCTTCATTATTACTGGATGGAAAATTATCCTTATTCAAATACTACTCTTCAAAGACAAGCAGACAGAGGTCTCCAGCAGACAGTGGGGCTTTTTCCCCTAAAAAAACATGAAAAAAATATTTTTTTACATACTGGTTAAATCTCTAAAAAAGGAGGAGGAAAGGTTCTCCATACAATACCCCAATAATGAGAGGCATAGAGGGGGCAAATGGTCATTTATGATGGTACAGTAGCCCAGCTCCTTCCAGTGGGAGCACAAAAATCTCAATAGGTCCAAAATCTTCCCATGGTCCCCCCTGCCCACAGCTGTGCCAGATCAGCAGTAGCGCTGTGGTTCTCACCTCTAACTCACCACCAGGTTCCTGCTGTCCTTTCCCTGCCTTCCTCCTTTAGACCCCTCTCATGAGGACTTCTTATACATAAGTTTTCAGTCTGGCCAACACCTTTCACATACACCATGTGCTTTTCCTCAGTAGCGCCTCACAGCACCATGGGTCTTCCTCAGGCCCTTTCCCATCCAAAGCCAGCTCCACGCAGACTCCCTCAGCCTTTCTTACCCTTCCTGTCTTCCAGCCCTTTGTGAAAGATCCCTATCCTACTCAATGAGAGTAAATCATTCAGTCATCACCATTTCAAGTCTATCTTTCACGAGAGATCAGATTGCCTCCCCCTGCTGTTCCACAGTTTCATTTCCATTCCTGTCTTCCCTGCTCACAATTTCTTTTGTACAGCAGACAGCTTCAAACCTCATTTTTGCCATCTGGAAGACACGACAGCGTACTTTGAAGAATTTCCCTCCGCCATATTTAATTCAAATCCTTTAGCCTTCTGGGGATGAGTTAGTTTTGTCAGTAATCTGAGTAATAAGAGCACAAACATAATTGTTAACTGAGCCAAACTGTTTCTGAGCTTTCCTCAGTAAAATTCCTGTCCTAAATCACAGCTCCTTGTGTTTTAGGAGGTGATTTCCCTCCTAAACTCCATCTGTTTGAGAACAAGAATAAAGTCAGGCAAGAGATTTGCAAGAACCAGAGGGTTCAAAATTTGCTAACAAGAGGGTTTGGGAAGATAAGCAGTGCCAGCTTGCTGTAGAAATCTTAATAAATGAGAACAGTCCAATGAATAATGCCATTTATATTTTTTCTTTCAGATCTATCCCTTTAGTAGATGAAAAATTCTTTTCAGGAAAGATATTCCCAGCTTCTGGTTTGGAATTGGACCCCTCGCTTAATATTTTTCTTTAAATTCCATGGCCTGTTTGCCTTCATTCCTGAAAACCTTTTTTTTTCTTTTCAAAGTGCATGAAAGTTCTTATTAAGCGTTCATCCAAACACACTCAGTAGATCTTGCGTGCTGCCTTCTAGCAGAATTCTTTTAATTGAAAGGAAAACCCTACCTCCTGCTAGGTTTGGGTGGGCTGCAATTAGTTCCATACTAGTTAGTTTTTCCAGAAAGTCATATAACTCTTCTACACAGACATTCCCACTCTGGTCCAGCTGCAAGCAATATGCTGAGTCAGAAAAAAAAAAAAGAAAGAAAAAAAAAATGAAGGAGGCAAAAGGAATTTTTCATTGAATTAAGAATCCAGTCTGTCCTCAATCTTATAAAATATGTGTTGGATTCCATCTGCCCTGGAAGATCTCCACTCTGATCACGCCAGCTACTGGCACTCGCATGGGACCCACGTGCCTGCAGTGATAACTGTGAACTGCCCCACTGCAAGGACACTTTGGACTCCATCAGCCAGGGGCAACATCTTGCAAGCTAACAGCGTGAGCCTGTCCGGGGAGCAAAATGCAAATGCCCCCTTGAGCTTGAACCACATTTCTTTGGGGGAAAAATAAAAAAGTGTCTTCTGTCCCTTGCTTGCAAGGAAAACGAAATCCACTGCCCTACTTGTAAGATGCAGCAACTGAAGCCAAGAGCCAAGCGTGCAGAACATCTGAGTTTTGGCAAATTCAGATGCAGACAAATGAAAGTTGGAGGAAATCTTTTTCTGGGTGCCTCTGGTTTATTTGAAGCCAACAAAGCATGAAATGGTCTTAACAGTTTGTTGTGTTTTGATGTAACATGAGGATCTAGAATCTCTTGACAAGTAGAGTAGGAGCTTGAGTTTCAGTTCATTGATTGGTGGTTTTCTGGATTTGTCCAAGAAATGTATTCAAACAGTATGTGCAGCAGAAACCATTTTTAGTCATGGATGTTCAATGGCAAACAAAATCTGAAAGTGGACATCTGATAATAAAAACAGCAGTTAAGTAAATAAGCTTTATCATTTCCAAAGTCAATTGTTGGAACTGGGAGATGTTTATCCTTTCATGTGTGCCTAGGTATCTGCTAAATTTATTCTATGTTCTAACAGAAATCCATGAGTTGCAGGCACATTCAGAAGCCTAAGAAACATAAGAAATACTTATCTTGAGACCCATGGATTTTGTATGGTTTCACATCCATGATTTAGGTCAGCACAGTCAGTCTTCTAACACAATGACTACTGCATAAAAGTTCAAAATAGTGAGCCGTTATTTAGGTTATTCTCTAATGAGCTTCTCTTGGTAGTAATAAAAGACATCAGGTAAATTCTGCTTTGTTAAGTAAATGGAAAATATATCTCTTTTTTTATATACATGGGAACTCCTTTATGGGAAAAAGTCTCTTTTTCAATTTTTTCCTTTGAAGTTACAGGTTTTCATCATGGAAAATTTTTGAGAATTTTAAAGGAGTGTTTTAGTTTCACTTTGACTTAAAATACCAGGGTGTTTTTTGCCAAAAATCACAACAGTATAAATTAAAATGATTCAAAAATATATTTTTCTGAAGCATTGATTTAGCACAAAAAATACTTTTGGATGTATTTGCTGCAGGGAAATGAATATTTCCAGTGGAAATAAAGGAACATTACAAAAAATCAACATTAACAAAATAGTATTTTTGGTAAGAAAATCTTCTGCACTAAATACTGCAGCCAACAGTAATTACAATTTGTCCAAAACCCTAAGAGAGCTACAATGGATTCTTGGAACCTTTTAAATATCCCACCTAATGCTGTAATAATGTTGCACAGTGAGAGTGTGAAAGGATTATAGTGAAAGGGTTGTATCCCAACTGCACCTGAATATAAACAACATGTTTGTTTAACTGACAACAGCTTCTTCCACACACGATTTTAAATTTGCAGAAAACTATAAATAGATAACACTTTCACTGAAAGCATTAAATTAGCCAACTGGGTAGACTTTGTAATGTGGAGTAATGTGGAGTGATAATGAACACCATGTGTGTGTGATGATGGGGGTTGTAGAAAATAGATCTGGCCAGCTGAGTGAAAAGGAAATGCTAAAGAAGAAAAAATCTGAAGTCCAAGCCAAAACAAGTGACCTAGAGGAGCAAGTAAAGGTTTGTATTTGGGGCAGGCTAGAGGCCTGAGAGAGATCAGCAATTCAGCAGGGTATTTTTAAGCATATGCTCAAGGCCCTCCTTATTCGGCAGGAAACTTAAGCATATGCTCAGAGGTTAAGCATCAGCTAAAGTCTCATTGATGTCAATGGGTCTTAAACACATGCCTAGAGATACATATGTGCTGAAGTGCTTTTACAAATAAGAATGGACTGGGGATCAGGGCCTCAGTCCCCTGATATTCCATAGCAGGCTAACCCTGCAACCTCCTGGCTTTCCAAATTCTTCTGAGTAGATCTCATTTATTATACACACAGGACCAGACTTAAGTGTTAAGAACTTGCATTACTGTACATAACTGCCATTAGCCCCTTGGTACCAAAACAAACAGGAAAGTACAGATACATTTAAAAAACACCAGTAACTTCTACTGCAATGTGTCCAAAGAATTTGCTCAATGATAACAACGAAAGCACAAAAAAAGCAGAAATGCAACTTTTGAGCAGGTCATTTAGCCTTTCCACCACTGATATAAGAAAACCTCCACAAGAATGAAGTGAAAGGTAAAATTGAATCTTAAGTGAAACCTGACTTCAAGTAACTTATTCTGAAAGAGTGCAGGGCGCTCTTAATTTTTGTGCAACCAACAGATCTGTACTTCCTTATGACCTTCTGTGCCTGAGTAGTCCACTTATCAACCACAGAGCTGACTGGGCATCACTGTAACAACAGAAAAGTTGCTTTCTTTTCCAATTCATCTTCATGTAGGCAAACTGCAAAGCACTATTCTGCCATGATATAAACTTAGAAATCCAAAACGACTATTCTCTGAATTTGAGATGGCAGGTTAACATTATGAAAAAATCTTCAAAATTTTTAGGTAAGTTAGGCCAGATTCAAGTACGGCTTCAAAGGCCTTCTTCTTCTGTCTTTAAAACTGCATGAAAATACACCATAAAGTCGCAAGAAGAATTATATGGTCAGATTACTAATTATATTATTTTTTTTCCCATGAAGTTAGTACAGAATTTGAAATTATCAGTAAAAATCGTTCTTGTGCATTTCAGTGAACCTGAACAACAACTTGGTCTCTGCATTTTGTAATTCTCCAAGGATAAATATGCAGCAGAGGAAATGGTCATAAAGACAAGTTGCAGGGCTATCTGAGAACTACTTTAGATGGACTCTGGAAATGGTGGCCCATTTTAAAACACCCTTAACACGGCAGGAGCAAACTCAAGTGCATCTGAGCAGCAGGACACTGCCAAATTACTGCTGAGTGTGCAACCACTGCATTGCTCTCCTCCACTGTTGCCACAGCAGTGATTATAGCAAAAAACTGACTTCAAAAAACAAACAAAGCTTTATTAAAATTTATTAAAGTAGGCAGAAAATACACTATTTACATGTGTGTTTCCCTTCTGTCACATGACTCACGTCTTAAACTGGGAAGCATCACTCTTCGGCATTTCCTGCAAATGCACTGAGGAAAAGCCACAGCAACATGGTATTCCTTCCATAGATGTTAACATTTAAAGACTCACAGAAGTGCCTAATGTTCAATTTCTGGTTAACATTTGCTTCCTTTCTGGCTTTGTTTTTTCAGATGAAGACAACCTGGTGAAAGCATTCCCACATTCCTCTTTGCACTTCTGCTATGATAAAACTTAGCTGATGTAGGCAAATTCAAGTTCTAAAAGCATATATCTTAGACCGATTTTGTTTCAAGTTCCTGCCTCTTTATTAACTATGGAAGAGCACCTCTTCCTTCTTGCCCAAGCAAGCTGCTGGTTATCATTCCCATCCCTCCGGTCGGTCAAGTAACACATGATGCTGGCCTAGTATAAATATGAAACAGGTTCCTTTGGAATCTGAAATACTGTTTGTACATCCTACCACTGACCACAGCGGAACAATGGTGTGCCAATTATATGGAAAAAAAATAACTCTATTTGCTTGCTCTTTCTGTACCTCTGTCTGAAATATACCTAGGTCCAAAGCTATTATTTATAGTTATGAGGTGACAACTGAGAGCTAGCAGTCTGCTGAGTGAAAAAATGTTTGCGTTTATCCTTTTTAGAGATATCCTATATATACTTGCACATACATGTGCAGCAGCTATTTATACTGGATAGGGAGAAGTACCTAATCAACTACAGTGTATTCAGTGGCATGAAAAGTTCTTTATTTTGTGTGAATTAAGTGACAAAACTCCATTTTTAAAGATTATTCAAAATGAAAATAATTTTATTCAAAGCCTACAGCTGCTCTGGCATTGTTTAAAACACTGAGAAGCAGTGTTGCAGGTTTTCTGTGAACAGTTAAAGAAAACTTCCATTCTAACTTCCATGGTCACAATTTGATGCTGTGGGGTTTTTTGGCAACTTGAAACTATCAAGAAGGGTTTGCCTTCATCATCTCCATAGTTTGCCTTCAAGCAGTTGCAGACTGCCCATAGCTGCCTCCTCATCAGGCTCTATAAGCACCTTTTCATAAAGAGCTGATCCTCTGTGTTTCTGGCCACCTTGGTAGCCCTCCACTAGTGCCTCTCCAGCAACTCCACACTCCCAGCGTTTCAACCAAGCTCACACATCACTCCTGTAGTGCTGAAAAATAGGATGTGCTCAGCTTTATCAGGGTTGCTTGGAAAAAAAGCACTGAACAGTCCCTTTACTCTCCTTGGGCTCTATGGATCAGCTTTGTCAGGCTCAGATGAGGCAGTTTAAGATGCCAGTGTTCCAGGGTGTGCCTTTCCCTAGTTCCAGAAGTGACCACCCCTCACACAGAGATGGCAGAAACCACTAACAGCTCTCTTCTGTTATCTCTGCTCTGGGGACAACACAGGGTGACAGATCATGAGGTATATAATGACTGACATCACCACACCTAAATCCTTGAAGGGCATTTTCAGGTGGACTTTACCTCTGAATTTCAAACAATCTCATTATTCTGGGTCATTTTTCTCCATGAATGGATCATTTCAAGGAAATATAAAAAACATTCCTATGATCAGATGCAGTCTAAGTCCTATGACTGCTACCCTTGATTTAAGAGGAGAAGAAATTCCCTGCACAACAGTTTCCAGCAGGCAAGCATTTAATAAATCTTGTGAAAGTGTGAGGAAAATATAGGGGAAAAAAGCAGACACTGATAAGAGAAATACTTTCAAAATAGACAGCAACAACAGACAGTTTAAAGTAGCTTTCTAGCCAAATAATTACAATAGTTCTCTGTCATAATTTCCCTTGGATGAAAAAAAGTCAAAACCAAATAGGTAGTAATCTGCAAGTCTGAACCACAGAAAACTTGTTGTTCTGTCCTTCTAAGGGAAGGGTAGAACTTGTGTAAAAATAGGAGCATTAATCACACAAAACTTAATGGTCTATATCAGTTCTTGGCCCCTGACCACATGGATCATGTTGGGTACTAACCCTCTCACGAGCAGTGTGACTGACTTTGGCCTCTTCTTCAACAGTTCAGATGTGTACTTGCCTCCTTAAAGTGGGAGAGACAACTACTTAACAGAAGAACCACATTCTAATAGCTGCGAATCCACCCAAAACTCAGTTCTCAGCATGTTGGGACATTCTATCTGTGTTTCTTATTGAGCAAAACCAACTCTGCTTCCTTATTCCTTTAGGAATTTCCCTGTTCAGTGCCTTTTTTAGACTCTCTAGGCTGCTCTCCAGAAGCCATCAAAGCTGCCCGATTCTCTCCACACGCTAGGCAGAGGGGCTGAGGTGGGATTTAGGTTATCTGACCATGGCCTGAAGTGGAGTCCAAGTATCCTGCCAGCAGGCAACAATTTCTTGGCTCTGTTCACATTAACCATCACACATTCTTGATCCAGCTCAAATCTCATGCAGTCCAGGGGCTATCCATGCCTATGAGCTTCCAGTAAACCTTTGGGAGTGCAGTGTATACACACACGCTCCTCGGGCAGTTCCCTGTGAATGTGCCAGGCCATTAAAAATGTTTCTTGTTCCCAGCTTGGAAACATTTGACCTGCCGAAGAGAAATCAGCGTCTGGCATGTACTCCCAACCCACACTTTGTTTTCATGTTCTTTGCTATCAGTAGAGACATTTTAATAAGCCACAAAAAAGTTCTCGATGAATTTGCTTAGTTAAAAGCATTTCTGAATTTACACTGTAAACAGAGAGATGACTCAACAGCAATGCTTCCTAAAACCCCAAGTACTCAACAGTAAATTATATACAGGAAACAAGACAGTTTTAGTCATAAAACCCAAATTCTACTCTTGTAATGGGTATTTATGTCATCTATATAAGACATGGTAATAAGTAATCAGACCTCTTTTGTTTTATGTGCCTGTTGCCTTAGCATGCAAATTAATTCTGGAGAAGTAAAGGCTAATTTCATAAACCCATTATGAGGAAGGAGACACCTTTCCCTTTTGCACTCTGGGCAACTTAAAAACTACCTCTGAAGATGCTTACACACATTTGATTTGCAGCCATCAGCTGACACAGAACAGCAGTGGCAAAAGCCAGAAAATTTTCTCCAGAACTCTTCTGGAGACACACTGCTTTGGGATGGGATTTGGGATTTTGGGTCAAGATAGATGTCAGCCCAGTTTGTATCATCACAGCAGAGTGGAGAAATTTCAACACTGCTTAAACCACATGGACACTGAGGCTCAAACAGTGGAGTACTGGAGCTAAACCGAATGGTACAACATGATCTCCGAACACAGAGTACAAAACTGTCTCCCCTCAAAAAAGATGCAACAGGATCTACCCACTAAAATAGAACTCTTTTGCTGGGTTCAAGCATCAGCATCAGTGTCCAATAAAACACAGAGAGGAGTATTGGGATGAATACAGAGCCCAGATCAGCGATTAAACTAGAAACCCACTCCCTTTCAGAAAGAGGATAGAAGTCCATTAAAAAAAAAAAAAAAAAAAAGAAATACATACTTTAGGAATGTTTCTCACAGGAAAAAGGAAAGCCACTCATAGAAAAGGACATATAAGGCAAAATTCACAGGGATTTAAACAACTAGAAAGTAAATATTAAAGCTTACCAAACTTTTCTGCTAATCACACACCTAACCTATCTGACTGCCTCTCCTCTCACATACAGCCAAGCAACCTGCTCCTAGGTGAATGTCAGTAAGAAGAGATTACACCAGACACGGCATCTTGACCTGGACTAACACTCTTACATGGACACTAAGGATGTTGCTAAAGAAACACAGGACCTATTGTTAATCATTTCTTCTAGTAAACTTGCCTCACAGCCTGAGCTAGGTACTATACTAAATTGTGAAGAAACCATTAGAACTACTATGTTGCAAGTGATTTTTAAATCAAGTGCATCGGTTATACGGTATTTAGCACTGTGCTGTAAAGGGTGGTAAATGGAGGTGTCATAAATATCTGACTTTATCATCTGTTGACTCATAATCCAGATGCCAGTGGGATATAAATCATGTAAAGCATGTTTCCAGATTAGGAAAGTCCGGCTGTTCACTATTGTTCTAGCAAACCACATTATTTCTTTGTAGGATCAGGAGTGCCCTCTGATGGATAGCAGCTATTACTGGGAAGAGCTGACTGGAAAGTGGCACATCCTAAATCATCTGTGCAATACAAGATGTTCTCGCTTCCTGCACTAAACATTTACAGTCTTCTGTATGCTTAAATACTACAACAACAAACCTTGGCTTGTTGGAAATATCTTTTTGCATATTTCTCTTTCCATTTCCCTAATTTATATTGTTATTTAAGGGTGCACACACGCATTAGGGGTGCAATCAGAGCCCTCCATATGCATACATCTAGTTTTAAAATAAATAAATTGTAAGAAATTTAAGACATAAACTATGACATTTCTTTAAGAGGCTCTGAGAAAGGCCTTGAAAGACTCTGAACAAATTCAGACACCTCGAAATTCAGATATTCAGTTGAATATAAAAAAAAAAAAAGGACGTAACTGGGAAAAAATAGGCAAACCTTCTTAGGTTCTTATGTAAACATACAAGCCCAAGAGCTTGTATGTATTTTTCTAATTCTATAAGATAACTTGATAAAACATGTTAAATCTCTCTATAAATTTTGCCTTCACTTACATCCTTAGAATGTCACAAGAGAACTAGGAGAAAACAGGAAATAATTTTTTTTTCCCCTCACCTGTTACTTAACCTGTTTGTCAGGTATTGAGCATCTTAGGGCTGCATGTAATTTTAAATTTTATCACCTATAATTTCAACTGCCCTCTCAAAACTGAGTTAGTAGTTGCAAGAGTCACAGACTTGGAGCTTTCTGTGAAGACAACCACTATGCCCTTTCACTGGAGTAGCAGAACCAGAGCTAACACCTTTGGTGAGACCAAATCCCCCCCCCAAACTGGTGTCAAATGCACGCTTTCTCCATTATACACTTAAAAAAAAAAAAAGGAAATTTGCAATATCCAAGCACTTAAAATACTCATAAACTGCACCTTAGTGTTAATACTGATTAATAGTAATATTGACTGCCTGAAGACCCTTAAAAAAGTCAGACAAAATATTAAGAATGGCATATTATTTAATAAGTTCCAATCAAACATCCACAAGTTTCAGTGCAAAACCCATCTCTTCAGACCTGCAAAGGAAGATGGATGGCATCAAGGGATGTAGCTAGGAAGCAGGGACCTGTGTGTGTTTTCCCCACTTCTCCATTGCCACCACTGATGTACAAGGGCAACATCCATCTTGTCCTAGTTCTGTTACACTCTGCTAGCAAAGAGAGACACATAGGCTCTGCTCTCTCACAGCTGCTTTATCTTGTTGTTATTTTTATATTCTAAACCAAATGACATTTTTAGATTTTCCCTCTGATGAGGAAAGCAGAAGGAGATAACAGCTTTGGATGAAAGAGACCAGCAGCAAGTCTTTTCTGTGACAGCTTTGACTCCAGTTTTGCATCTACTGCAGAACCCTAAATGCTCTTAAATAGAAGAGTACTTGGACATTATGATTGGAGTGTCCCTTTTCCACATGGAATTGCAACTGGCTGAGATTCAAACTGGGATTATCCCAACACTCAACTGGATAGAGTATGAGGGGTCTCCCCAGCCACATCAGTCTCCAGAGACCCCTGGTCTCCCATGTGAAGCCCAGCAGCCTTTCTAGACCCCAAATGCGCGGGCACGCTGCCGGGAGCCCCTCCAGGACTGTAAGGGCTCTCCCTCTCAGTCCTACTGCTCGTTCTGCCTCCGTTTGAGGAAAAACTGCTCAACCGGTTGTCCCTGAGGGGTTTCTACATCCCGGAAGGGATGGTCCGGGGCGAGAGCCGGAGGAAGCAGGATCCCTGCTAGGGCCGTGCGGGACCCGAAGCGAGCGAGGGGCTCCCGCCGCTGCCCCCCCTGGTACCGCTCTGCCCCGCTGCCGCTCCTGCCCCGGCACCAGCCCCCCAGGGAGGGAGCTGCAATTCCCCCGCTAGAGGCGAGGAAGGGGAAACCTACTGCTGTTTCCCCTCCGCTGCCCACGATCCCCAATAAGCCACATACCCCCTAATAAAGTTTCACGTGAACGCTCCCGCGGTCGCCCCGTCCCAAGGCTTCAGCCTGCCCCGCGGACGCCCGGTCGCCCCGAGCTCCGGCAAAGGGGCAGCGGTGGGAAGACTAAGCCAGGCGAAGAGCCGGCGCCCCCTCTCATGGAAGTCGGGAGAAAGGCGCCCCGAGGGGCCGTCTGTCCCCCCGCCCTGCCGCAGCTCGGAGCCCGCAGAGCCATCGCCGTCCCAGCTGCGGGGCTCTCCGCCTCGCCCCTGCCAGCTGGGGTTTGGGGGCTCGGCGGCGGGGAAGGCGAGCTGCCTACTACCCGCAGAGATCCACCATCCCACGGGCATCCCTGCGGCCGTGATCGCTGTGGAGCGGCGGGAGGCAGCGGGCGGAACGCCCGTGAGCTGCGCGGGGAGCGGAGGCAGGGCCGGCCTGGCAGCGATCTCTGGCACCGCGTGTGCCTCCCTCCCATAGGGCAGTGGGAGACGCAGCCGGGGTACCTCGCGTGTACTCAGAGCCACCTTAGAAAAGGCAGGAAAATGGCCTGGGAAACCATTCGGAATTTTAGCTAATTTATGCTGAAATTGGTGGAAAAGTGTTAAGGTCAAAATCGAATATCTTTTCCATTTTTCAGTGAACCTGTTTTATTTTTTTATTCAGATTATTGGTTCACAACAAAATGCTTAAAGCAGTGCCTTTTGGCTGGTTTTAGAGCAGGATTTCCGTTTTGTGCTCTAATCCTTTCCTCTGCACCTACAACTGTCACCCTTTTGAAGACACTGAGGTGCTGTGCCAAGCCTTAGGTCCATGCTGTGTCCTTAGCATCTCATGGGCCTTGATCCAAGTCCATCTGGATCCAGATCCAACCTCATGGCCAAACTTCACGTTAATTTTGTACCCTCCTGCATTGTCCCTTGTGGGGTTGGTGAAGTGTCTGGAACACAAGTCTTATGAGGAATGGCTGAGGGAGCTGGAATTGTTTAGCCTGGAGGCTCAGGGATGACTTTATCACTCTCTACAACTACCTGAAAGGAGTTGGTAGGCAGGGGGGAGTCAGCTTCTTCTCCCAAGCAACTAGTGATAGGACAAGAGGACATAGTCTTCAGCTGAGCCAGGAGAGGTTCAGGTTGGGCATTAGGAGGGATTTTGTCACAGAAACAGTTATTAGATACTGGAATGGGCTGCCCAGGGAGGTGGTGGAGTCACCGTCCCTGGAGGTGTTTAAGGAAAGACTGGACATGGCACGTAGTTCCTTGGTTTACTTTATGTGGTGGTGTTCGATCACTGGTTGGACTTGATGCTCTCAAAGGTCTTTTGCAACCTAATTGATTCTGTGATTCTATGATTCTGTGCTTGTCACCCATAGGCCTGCCATCATCTATGAGCCTTGTGGGTAACTTGCACATACCCCAGGCATGTGGCATTGTAGCTGTGTGAAAAACCTTTATAGCACAAAACTGGAAGTCCTGCTCTAAAACCAATCAAACAGCACAGCTTTTTGTACTTTTTTTTTTTCTGTGAGCCAATAGTCTGAATAGAAAATAAAACAGGTCCACTGAAAAATGGAAAGGATGTTCTTTTTGACCTTAACATTTTCCCACTAATTTCAGCATAAATTAGCTAAAATTCCAAATTATGTGCACTTCTAAATTAAAAAAAAAAAAAGTTTCAGTTTAAGATGTGAAACAGGTTATGCTGATAACTCTTATCTCTTTGACACACTTTTTGATCAAGATTAATCAGAACTGATCCTTTTAGCTTGATGTTTTGTTCCAGCTGTAAGCACTGCCTAGTAGAATAATAATCATCATCATCATCATCATTATAATGTCACCAGCACTATCTGGCATCACAGGTACCAAGAAATCCCAGTTGCCTTCTGAAATCCCCGTGTCTCCAGCATCTATATATCTAACTGCAGTGCTGCAGTTGCTGTTTAGCTGTGGCCTTACATCTCAACAAGCACACAGCTGCAAAATAAAAACTGTTTCCAAAATGTGAGAAGGGTGGTGAAAGGGATGGGCTAAGGGGAAATACTTGTAGTTTTGTAAGACAAGTCTCCTGACCGTTGTGCTAAACTGTATGGGAATAGCTCAGACACAGCAGCTGGGTCATGAGTGTGCAAAATAACATGATAAAAGAAGAGATCTGATGGGTCCTTCCTGTATTCATGGCCTTTGGTGACTGTGAAGTGTTTACTTTATGAAGAGTGTCAGAAGGAAAGTACCTGAGCTGGAGCCAAGGAAAGAGATTGTTGAGGTTGTCCTTCAGTGAAAACTTTATCACTTGAAATTGTCCTGGATTTCTGTAGAATAAATTACTACCTTTTGTTGCTCCATAGCACTAGAGGAGCAAAATTACTGCCATTTGCATTCCTAAGAGATCAGGGTATTACCAGCTAAGTAATATGACATCATTCTTCTGTGAAAACAGGGTTTAATTTTTTATTTCAAAGTTTGACTGGGCTTGGTCTTTATAGGTGAGACCTTTCAGATTCTGAGAACTTGTCTCTGCCATAAATAAGGAGTCAGAAGTGCACTGTTGTACTTTTTGCTTTGCTTGTCATTCCACTCATAGAATCTTCTTTTCCTTTTTTGACAATTCAGGGCAAACATGAATCGAATGTGTTAGATATGAGAAATGTAGAATTAAAAACAGTCCAGAAACAGAAGTCTATGGACCAAAAGGCAGTGAATTCCCTAGCCAATGGTTTGGATGGACTTTAATTTGTCAATAATTCATTGGTATTATGAAGAAGAAGTATCAGTAATAAAATGATATGAAAATACCAGTCTTGTTGCTTTGTGGACAAATCGACCTAGCCAGTCCAACACCTTGAATGAGGGGAGACTGACATGCAAACTATGGTCTACACATCTTTACTCTTCAGGCATGCAGAGGTGATGGCAAGATCAAAGAGGCTTTTGAAATGCCAAGTTCCGAGAAAGGAAATTGGGAAATATAACTCCAGAGTTAGCTGGAGGGGGCAGGGATGAGGGTCATGTTAGAAGGTGTTAACCACTGTACAGAGAAGAGAGACTCTCATCCCAGATGGTGCAGACATTTCATTGTTGAAATACAACTGTGACCAGCCCATGTTATAAGGTAATGAAATCTGTCACAACTTGAACATCAAAAGTGGTCACAGGCTATAAAGGAACGGTGTTTGTGGGAGCAGTAGGGGCAAGAAACGTCAGACACTGGGGGCTGTGTCTCTGAGACGTTGTAGCCAAGAGGATCAGAAAGAAGAGGAAGGAAGAGATTGTCTTGCTGACAGCTGCCCCAGGATAGGAGTGAAGGAAAAGTAAGATATTGCTTCCTTTGTAATGAATCCAAGATGTACCTCCCTAGCCTGACATTTACTGAGTAAACTGAGTTAGTTATTCACTCAGACAAGTCCTTTCAGTCCTCTCTGGTTTTCCTATATATTCTTAGTACATTCTGTTTTAATTAGACCAGTTGAGTACTTGATTATTTGCAAATTTCATGCAGACTTTTCCTTAGCGGTGCTTATGAAGAAGAGGAGCTACAGAAAGATGCCTGGAGCCTATCATAGTTGGGATGTTTGGTCAAAGGTGCTTGGACTATGGAGAATTCTCACAGAAGATGGCACTTGCAGAACAGAGGACTGGCAAACACAAAGGAAACACCTGGGTGGTCAGATGTATTTCCACTCCTTTTCTTTTCTTGTATCTTAGGATTTGAGTACAATGGAAGTCAAATCAGAAAGAGAAATGTCACTCAGCTTTCGTGAAAACCAGTGCTGCAAAGCAGAAATGTACTGAAAAGTGCTGAATACAAACTAATTGCGGGAAAATTGGGGAAGGAAGACTAAAAAGGGCAAGTGGCAGAACTAGCCACGTCCAGCAGAGTGCAGCATCACCCTGGACGAACTGTGTATGAGCACAACGTCTGTGAATCGTTTGCCTTCCAATAAAATAATACGTGTCAGCTGTAAATACATCTCCCAGAAAAATAATTATACCTTCCCATTTATGGCTTTTGAATAATACTTAGATGCTCTTAGGTCATTGACTGTATTTTTCAACCTAGATGTGTTGGGGATGGAAAGTAGAAAAAAGAACATGGGAGTGGAACTGGAAGTGGGAGCCAGGAAGATCCAGGCCAGACACATAGGGAGGAGTGGAGTGTTAGCCCAAGAAATAATGAGTTGACTGGTAGCCTAGTGGTAGAGCAGAACATTGAAAATAAATTAACTCACAGGACTGAAGAGCAGAGAATGAAATGAGATGTAGTACAGGCAAAGGTAATGAGATTAGTACCTGGAGCCACAGACATCATCATCATCATGGCTTGGCTTCGCGAACGAAGATTTCGAAGGGCTCTACCCGCGCTTGCTGCAGGCTCACTGATGGCTGAAAAGGCCAATGCACGACAGACAAGTCTGGTTGCAGAAGGGACAAGAGAAAGATTCCCCAGGCAGCAACGACTGGACGCGATTCTTTCTAAGTTGTCTTTTCTCCTTGAGACTGATCTTGCGCGACTTCTCGAAGGAGGCAGCAGCATTATAGATGGTTTGTCTCCAGGCCTCTCAATTGGAAGCCAGAGCAGACCAATGATGACAGTCAATATGGCCAAGGCTGAGATATTGTTTCAGGGTGTCCTTGTATCTCCTTTTCGGGGCTCCTCTCTTGTGACAGCCGGTGGCGAGCTCACCGTAGAGCACGATCTTAGGGAGGCAGTGGTCCTTCATCCTGGAGACGTGCCCTGCCCAACGCAGCTGTGTTCTCAGCAGCATGGCCTCGATACCTGTGACTGCAGCCTGTTCAAGAACAGATGTATTGGTCACATAGTCCGTCCAGTGGATACCTGGAGCCACAGACAGGGGAAGAAAAAAAACATACTGGAAGAGATGAGACAGGAGGGATCAGAGAGTGAAGGAACAAGCAGAAAGGGTATTTTATTAATCAGTAAAGCCCATCTCTATGGAGGCCTTGGGATGCATACATGACACTAGTCTGCTTCCTGCAAGTCTCTGTGAAACCCTACGTCTGACATAATATAATATTGCCCAAAAAAGGATGAAAATGTGCTGTTGTTGTCTGTCATTTTGACGAAAGTCAGCAGGAAGAGGCCAATACTGTGCATTTAGAGGTCCCAAGCCAACTGTGGTACTATGGAGATAATAAGATGCTACCACATGATAGAATTTCTGGGCTTGTTTTTTTATTTCATTTTCTTTTTTAAAAACACTAGGACACTGCAGAAAATATGATTTTTTTAAATCTTGTTTAAGTCATAGAGTCAAATCTAGGAAAACCAGCTAATGCCAGCATTTTACCTGGTCCTCTGTGAAAAGACATTATGATGGGGTCTTGAAGTACATGGCTGTCTGCTATTTCTCCACTCCATTTTCTGTACAGAAAAAGCTTGTTTTGGGGGTGGTCAGTTTTGTACAGTGAAGGAGGGTGCTTTCCCTCCCTTTGTACCTCATTTGTTGCAGAAGTACAAAGGACATAACACATGAGGCAGAAGTTTATAGAAGAAGGATGGTGTTATGGCTAGAGTCATTAGACAAACCCTGAATAACAGCATATTACTTTAGCACCTTAGCACTTCCTAGGTTCACCATGATATTTGGGAATTCACTTAGTGAAACTTTTGCTAGTCACTTTCATTCTCTTTTGCTTTTTTGCTTACTTCTGTTTTCTCACTGGTGATCATGTCATCTGGTACTTGCCTTGAGGAGAAGTGGTCTTCAGTGTGTAGGACTACCAAAGGCAACAATTGAAGCTGTACCATGCTTGAGACAAGGACTACATTCACCTGAGTACTCTGAAAAGCCATGTTTTGGGAAACTGAGGCTGGGGAAAGTGACACTTCTAACCTAAATTTCTGTATAGCATAAATCCCTGATTTATAAAATGGTGATGAAATCACTATGTTACCCCAGAGGGGTGGTCTAGAAACTAAGTAACATTTTAGTAACACTGAGGTACAGCAGCAAGGGATTCCCTAGTCCACCTTGCACAGTATATGAATAAGAATTCTAATTGAAAAGTATATGTTATGATCTTTTCATTAAAATCTGATCATAATACATACTCACAGTGAAGTGAAATTAATATTGTACAGCCAACATTGGTTGCGAGATTTTCTATAACTTAACATTATTTCACATACTAATCTTAATTTTGTGTACCAGTATGATTCAAGTAATGTGTGTATAAGATCACGTATATATGCTGAAAGTCATGTGTACATCCCGTATGACCTAGTTGCAGCCATCTAGGCTTGCTCCAGTCAACATGGATTTTATTCCAGAGTAGGTGTCCATGAAAGGAAGGCTGCCTGTCTCTCCACATCTACTTGCTAATGTTTTCTCATAGAAATTTTATTTAGGGACTAGGTTCATGACTTAAAAAATACAATGATACTTCATATTGTTAGTGATAACCAACCTACTTTATTAACAGCAGGTGCAAAATAAACAAGTACCCAGTTTAACAGATCAGGCAAAAAGAGACACAGCTATTTTGTGAATTTGATTTCCAAACTTTTTTCTTTATTCTGACCAAAGAATAAAAGCGCAAGTAAAATCCAACTCTGATCTCAAAACTTGTTTTATTTTAGATTTCTGCAGTATCTTTTCCAGACTCTTTTTCTATCAGATACTTTTCCCTAGCCAGTTCTTTATTGAACAGCCTGCTCCATGTACTCTTAATCTGGGCTGTAAACTCTGGCCCGAGGGATCTTTTTTTATGTGCTGTCTCAGTAACACCTAATATCTGAGACACTTGGAAAACAGCACTTTTGTAGAAGAGGCAATAAATACTCATAATACCAGTATCATAATGGTTTCTGATCAGGTAAAAAAGAAGTATTTTTTGCCAAAAATCCAAGGCTTTCTAGATCTAGGCACTGCATCCAGGATGTCTAAACAGTACTGGTGAAATACACTGGTCAAATGCCTGTAGTGGACCATGGTGCAGATGCTGTGGGAATGGGAACAGAGACTGAGGAAGTTCAATTTGCTTTCTGCAGCAGCACAAAGTTCAACCAACCACATGTGGTTGCTGTTCTGTTCTAAGGGAAGAAGTAACAACTGTTCCTTACCAACTGGAAGGGATGCTATTAGTCACTGGCACCTTCCCAATCCAGCTCTATTCTGCTGTGGGAAGGAAGGAGCTTTTTTTCTAGAAAGGTTTTTTGGACATTTCTGACTAGTCATACTACTTGAGAAGCCTATGTATAGAGCCCTCAAAAAAAAAATTTATGGTAGGTAGCCACTCACCTTTCCCTATGTCCCTATTCACAGAAGTTACGGAGTCTCTGAATTATTTTCAGTCAAAACAAAGTGGTTTTTTATGTCATCAAAGTAATAAATCACAATACCAGAGATAAGGGTAATTAATTCAGTTAATGCCACAAGACTAACAACAGTTAGTGGTATCAGCAGACACTGATGCACAGGAAATCCCACCTGAATACAGGGTAGAACCTCCTTACTGCTCAGGTAACCATGCACTGGAAAAGGTTGCCCAGAGAAGTTACGGAGTCTCCCTTGCTGGAGATATTCAAGAACTGTCTCGATGTAATCCTGTGCCATGAGGATGACCCTGCTTGAGCAGGAAGGTTGGACCAGAGGACCCACTGTGGTCCCTTCCAACCTTACCCATTCTGTGAGCCAGTGATATTGAGAAAAGCAAAAAACAGAGTTGCATCAAAAGGGATAAAGTCTGTTTGGGGTAAGCATTGCAATGAAAATTCATACTTCTAAGACACAGGAGGGAGACATAAGGGATGAGGATCCCCACTGCACCAGTATGGAAATGAGAATGACATCCAAAGGATGTACTAAGGGAAAGAACAGTGTGGAGGATCATTCTGTCTTCTAAGGTATACCTAAGACCCCACTGCCACACTCATGACGAATCTCAAGGAGGAACTGTGTCTTGCTCAGCTCTGGAAAAGCCATGACAGCATGTCTCAGAGATTATGTGAGCTGGGGCAAAATGAAGCCATGTGTGGAGGTTATGAGCTGTGTGAGAAGCCAGTGACATTGTTTATGACCCTGACAGCCTTCTGAAGTTGGCTGAGAGACAGTTCCCTGTTCTGGGTTCTCACTTGGGTAACAAATGGCTGATATCAGTTTAGACTCTCTCAATCACACAGTTAGAAGGATAGCAAAGACCCTTTCTATGTCAAGGCTGAAGAGGGAAGTCTGGTTATTCCTGTAACACCTCCAAGCAAAGAAATGCTGTGAATCATGATTCCTAAAGCTTAGTAGATTGCTGAGCCAGACCACCCTGGAATGCTTGTGGTAGAACATGAGAAATTCCACCCATGTGGTCATTTACCCAGCTGGCTGGCAGAGTCTGTGACAGCTCTTAGTCTTCTCAGAGCCAGACCCTGAAGAGAGGGCTCCCTTGGCCTTGGTGCCTCTAGAAACCAATCAGTGCAGCTGAGTGGCCCAGTCTTGGCCCATTCCAGAATATTTTGAAATCAAGTATTTCATAATGCCTGGCGTGAGCTGCTAGGCCCTATGAGAGAGATGCCAGGAAGAAATACAGTGACAAAAGAAGCCATTTACTGGAAAGCCTCCGAAGACAGTCCAGAAATTACTTCTAGTAACATTTAACCCCCAAAGTCAAGATGTAATAATTATTCTTTGTTCCATGCTGGCCTCCAGAGTAAGACTAAGAGCTGGTTTCCCATACAGCTCTGCTGAGTGACTTAGAGAAACAATACAGAGCAACCTACTTCCTAAAGGGAAACAACAACAAAAGGGAGGTAATACCCGTGCTCTCTCTCAAGGTGCTGCTGGATGGCTTTGGAATTCACCAGCCAAGGTTTTCAACACTTGCCCAACACTTGTCAGAACTAGTCTTGTGTGAGAGGTTCAGAGATGGTTAAAGAAACTTCAGAAGAGCTTTTCTGAGATGTGCATCAGTACTGAATATGAAGACTGATCTCCACTGTCATGGGATATGCCACTGACATCCTGGAGCAAGTCTTAATCACTTCTTTCAGAGGAACAGAAGTGCAGAAAGGAAGGAGTCAACTAAAAGTTGCACATGAAGCCCTTTTACCTCTCTTTAGACCCCTCTCTTTCTCACAGACTTGTTAGACAGGCGCTCTCTGGTGCTCTCTTGTCTTCTCTATCTTCAGTTCCAGAAGTCTCAGGTGTTGTTTATGTGCATTTTCACAATGTTACTCTTTTACTTAAAGCATCAGTGGTAGGCTGGAGAGGCAGTGATAGGAGCAGGTGGATTAGTTATCTATCCAGTGACATCTTGTTTTAGTAGCACATCTCTTGGCTCAGATATCCTTGCTCTGTGCATCCCATCATGGTTCTGGAGTAGGCCTTTTCAGCACAAAGCTCGTCCCGCATATTTTGCCTCTTATTGCCTTCATTAATATCCAAGAAGCTGCTTTCCAAGATAAAGACAGCATCATCAAAGAGCCCTTCCCATGGCAAGAGAATGACTATTTATTCGCCTGATCACCTTGTAAATGGACGTTGCATGAAATGAGATCTTCACAGAATCAGAATGAGAAGCTTCATAAGGGAGACACCATGAATAGCCAAGGCCAGGAGGCACAAGAAAGAGGGTGACCCATCATGAGTGCTCCATTGTCCATCCCTGTTTCATGAGGTGCAGTGTTATTTCAGGACACATTTCAGATGTTTCTGCTACACTGTCTCCGATCAGACTAAATCATGCCTGTTCCAGGCATGAAGACTTCTGTAAAGTTTGGGATAGGGTTGTGTTGTACAAGCCAAAGCTAATATCGCCTATGCAAGTACTTTCTGCTTCCTTTGGGGTTTTGATGTGTTTTTATGTTTGCACATAGCTGCGGTGGGCAGAATCAGAATCTATTTAGAAATGATGTGGCTGTGGACAGTGATTGATGAGGAAAGGAGACAAGGTCAGACAGACACCAATGAGATAAATAGTGTTGGTGCACACATACATGTGAGTTTGGCCATCCAGAAGTAGAAAGACTAGCTGGAGTTATCTTTGTTTCTCACACAGATGACTTCCTAGCAGATTTGAGCCACTTGGTAATGCTGGTGTTGCTATTTGTCTAGCAGGTTAGAGCAGGGCCACCGGAGCAGGAGGAAGTGGATGTTACTGAACTCAGGATAGGCATTAATTTTCAACATGTTGCAAGTTGTTTAAACTTACCGAGTCAATGGAGATCTAGTCAGTACAGAGAATGCACCTCAAGGAGCAATCCAGCAGACCAGTCATGGTATGAAACACTCAGTTGCCCCAATAGAGACATTCAAACATCCAAGACAGCCCCATGAGGCTGGCAAATGTGACACAAGATGTACACAAGATCCTCCTTTCTGGAGTGAAGTCTGGAGACCACTAAACAGCACCAGCACCTTTGTTTAGGTGATGAATCCCATCTCGTGTGTCTAGGGTGACTGGATCCCTCTCTAACTGCCAGTGATTGTCCCAACAGGACTTCAACTGGCCATAGTGAAAACTTAAGCAAATTAGAGCACATATAGGCATTTCCTTAAGGACACCTAAATGTGTCTGGGCTTTGAACTGAAACCCAGGCAGGCTGTCAGCACAGACCAGTGGAGGAGGGAAGGACAGCCAAAGAGGGTGTGAAAAGGAGGGAAGGAAGCACAACTCCAGATTTTGCTAGTGTACAGCTCATGCCATTAGTGATTCCCCTGGTGTGGAGTGGGCAGTGCACAGTGCAGTTACTTGGGGGAATAACTAGATTCCACAGCTGTTTTAATTCAAGCCACCTATGGGAGCACCGGGACAGTGGAGCATAGCCATCATGGAAGAAAATACAGGTTCATTCACTTTCCAGCCATCTGAGGAAACAAACAGACCAAATGAGTTCAGATTCCATTCCGTGGACTTCGGGTAGCCAGGAAACCGGGGCATGAAATCACCCAGCAGAAAGGAGAGAGCAGCTTGTACAGCCTCTGTAATAATAATGGCCAGACTTCGCGAACGAAGATCTGAGGAAGGTCTTTGTACGCCTTCCAGCCTGCGCATTGGATTTATTTTAGGTGGGACACAGTGCGCGCAGAACTGAGCCCACCCTTTAATCCTAAGGTTCGTCTGCCGGGGCCAAGCGAGCTTGGACAGTGGCAGCGAGGTCCTCAGGACGTAGGTGGATTGCCTTACGGGGCTAACGGGCTCCACCTGCCCGGGGAGTTTCCCCGACCGGGAATCGAACCCGGGCCTCGGCAGTTACAGTGCCGTGTCCTTAACCACTAGACCACCAGGGGCTCCCAACAGCCTCTGTAATACTCTTAAGAAACTGTCACTTCTCTGCACAGTGGGTAAGTTTCTGTTTATAAGAAAAAAAGTGACTGTTTACAATGTGTGATTGTCCAGAAGTGACAAGAAAGAGTACAGAAGTGACAGCATTTCAAAAACGAACTTTGAAAAGATTCCTTCTCTAGATAATTTTGGCATTTAGTAGTGGAAGAAGATGTGGACCCACGCTGTGAATGCGTGACTTAAAGGAACAGGTGGGGCCTCTAGTCAGTTTGATTTACCCAAGTGATAGTCACCCCATGCCATATCCCTAACTAGTTGTTTATTTAAGGCATTGGCGGATGTTTTCCTCGGCATGCATGTGCCAAACCACAACTAAAAGCTCTGCATTTAACCACGGAAAGGAAATATTGAAAGCAATTCATGAATCTACACTAAAATCACCAGAGCTATAATTAAATCAACCCTTAAAGTAGTGTAACTCTTTTTATGCCTGAAATAGCAGTCTTTATTTTAAGCATCGTTAGAGAAAGAGGAAAAGAGTGGCAAACTTTTCCATGTGAAGGCTTGGAAACTCCTTTCTGTGTACTAAACATTCACCAAGGCTTCCTGTGAGCACTGGAGTTTGTCCTTTCGCTGCTAGTTGGATTTTCATCCCGTTTGACCTCCAGCAGACGCCTGAAAGCCCGTTTCCAACCCGACAGCAGCTGTCTTCGGGTGAAGGACATCGGTGGTGCAGACAGGACACAGGGTGCTGAGACGTGCGCGGACGCAGGACACTGCCTGGAGCCCGGAGAGCCCCGAGGACAGGCGGAACACAGCCAGCAGTCCCCGGGCAGACGCCCCAAGCCCTCGCTCACGCCCAGCAGATGCGGAGCACCTGCGGCGCCCGACGGGCGGCCAGCGCTTGGCTGCGGGCGGGTCAGGGCTGGCGGCTCCCCGGGGCGGCGCGCAGGCTGCGCGGTGCCTCCGCCGGCTCGTCCGCTCCCCGCCCCGAGAAAGCGGCGCGCCCCGTCCCTCCGCCCCCTCTGCGGTGCCGCGGAGAGGAGCGCAGCCGCCGCGGCATGGCGGGGCGTGCGGGCGCGCTGTGGCTGCCCCTGTNAACGACGTGCACGGGCGGGTGGAGGCGCAGGGCGCGGGGCCGCGGCGCTGTGCGGGGGATGCCCCGGGATGCTTCGGCGGCGTGGCGCGGAGAGCGGCGAGGGTGGCGGCGGAGCGGGCCGCGCACCCCAACGTGCTGCTGCTGGACGCCGGGGACCAGTACCAGGGCACGGTGTGGTTCTCCCGCTTCAAGGGCCGGGAGGCGGCCCACTTCATGAACCTCCTGCGCTACGATGCCATGGTAAAGCGGGCCGGGGGACGGCGAGTGGGGGGGTGGGGGGCTGCTCCCTCCTTCCCCTTGGGTGCTGGGTCTGTGCCTGCCTTTCCTCGCCCGCTGCCGGTTTTTTGCTTTGCCGCCACTTTGAACGCGTAACGCTGTATCAGAAAATTCTGTAGGTCGTGTTAAAATCGTAGCCAAAGGCAGCGGAGAGGTGAGCGAGAAGAAGGGAAGTGATGTGCTAGGTGATGGGTTCCCGGCCGAATTAAGTCGTGAGTTGGAAGCCTCGGTGGCAGCCACAAGTCGGGAGATGATGACAAGGCTACGCAAAGTGTTGTCTCTTGGGAGAGGCAGGGGCTTGGGATAGGCAGGGGGCTGGACAGGCTCTGTTGGAGGGGGGGTGACAAAACGTGGAAATGACGCCATAAAAAGCCGGGCGAGGAGTCTGATCTGCGATGGAGGGGTTAACCCTGCCTGAGGCTCGCAGCCTGTCCCGCTTCGGTCCTGTGGGAAGGGACAGATGGCACATATTGGCAATGCTGTTTCAAAGGGTGAGGACTTTTAGTTTTTATCAATCCCACCCTAGTGGTGTCCAGTCCCACCAGAGCTGTGGTCATGACAGGGTGTAAGAGTTTGTGTGCAAGTGTCTCAGAGACTGTAACAGCACATTGGTGACGGAGCTCTCTGCAACTGTGCTAGTCCTGTATCTTTATTCTGGTCCAAGTGCTGAGATTGGAGGGTGTCACACCATGCCCTTAAATCTTTTGTCTTAGGGCAGTAGCTTATTTTGCTTGTGTACAAATGGAGAAAGGAGGTGAGAGATTAAAGTTATGTTTGACAGTGACTGCATATTTGTTTCATCCCAATTGACAGTTTGTGGGGAAAATCTTCTGGGCATATCAGATCCTCTGTCTTCGTGGGTTTTTTGTTTTCCATGGAAAGGACTGCACTTTCCTTTCCCAGATAAAAATGGCTTCACCTGTTTCTTCTCTGCCTTAGAACAGCTATGGAAGGGAAAGGCATGCCTCAGTGCACTTTCCTAGGCTAAACATGCTTCATACAAGACAGACAGGTCTGTGAAGGGTACTTCTCCCTGTTCACGTGGCCTAATGAATGGGTTTTTAATTGTGAAACTAATATTAACAGGTTTTTTCCTCCCAGTGGTGATGGGGAGGAGTATGTGTGTTTAGGACTCATCCTCACCAAGAGCTGGGGAGCACTTCATGGGTTTGCGGTGCAGAAATAGCTTGAGGTGTTTTTTCCTACATTTCTTCCCAAACCTTTCTGCTGTTTGTCATTTCTCAGCCTTGTATTTGCTGGTTTAACTGGTTCATGGGCAGCCTGCAAGCCTGTACAGTTCCTGATCATATCACAAGAAGAAGTTCTTTCAGACAAAATCAGCAATGTTGAAGTAGCATTCAGTTTTAGAAACACATTATGTAGGATGCAGCTGGTTTAGGATAGACCATGAGCTTTTTCATCGGAATAAGCTTTAAAAATAAACCCACACCATACCATCATAGCCAGACGCTAATGCCTTAGGAGAAGAAGTCAGCCAACGTAGCTGAAGTTGTTCTCTGTGGAGGTGCTGGTTAATAACTTGAGTAGAAGGGGACAGGATAGATTATATGATAAGCTAGAGAAACTTTAGCACCTTTCTCTGCTGAGGACAGATGCTGAGTGCTGGGCAGTGCTGCAGCATCTGTTTTGATTCTTCTGTCTGCAGACCATGGTGGCTGGGGGGGCACAGGGAGCAAGGTAAGAGCCACACTGCAGAAGGGTGACCTAGTGTTTCTTTAAGCAAAATTTGGTAAGTCACATCCCTAACTGAAGGGGTGGGGATTACGAAAGTATTTGGAAATGAGATACAGGAGTAGGATTACAAACAGGATGAAGGAGGGAACATGAATCATAAAAGTTGATACAGGATGCAGGCAGAAGCCATAGGAGGATTTAGGGCAGCCTGGAAGTTTTAGAGGTTTGCTCCACAAATAGGACAAATTTCCTTTTTTCTCATTTATGCCTGTTATCACCTCCAGCCTGTTTTCTCCTGTTTAGCTAGTTATTGCCTTCCAAAATTTTTCTTGGCACTACCCTTGTTTTCCGGTGTAATTAAGGCTAAAATCCAATTTAAATACCTCAAAGGCAGTAACTGAAGGGATGATGGAAGTCTTTTAGGTTTACTTTTAAATTGCATCCTTCTGTTAATTTTTATCCAGATTTAGAAATATTTTGAGGTTTGCTTCTTGTGAAAAGGAGGATTATATAATCACATGTTGCGTTCCTGAATATTTCTCTTTATTCCCGTTGTGACTTACATTGGCCAATGAATTCAGATCTAGTGAAGGGATATTGCACAGGTATAGAGTCCAAGAAACTCTGGGTGTGAGGATAGTTAGGTAAAGTATAGGAACCCAAAATGATCCACAACCTCTTCCCGAAAGGAGGAATTGTATCAAAAATAGAACTGTACTATTAGCCACCAGTGATTTCTCATGAACAGGAGACTTTATAACCACCCACACCATGGGAAAACTTTTGATCAAAGCTTGTATCCTAATGGACATGAAATAATCCAAATGCAAGATACAAAGCCAAGAGAAACAAGGCTTCATAAGTGGTTGGTTGTGTTGTTTGGTTTTTTCCTCCAAAAAACCTAGTGGCAATTATATCTAATTCAATTTCTTAATTCATTTGCAGCCTTTTTGGTTGGGGTTTAATTGCATATTTAGGAGGAAGAGAAGGCATGGGCATCAGCCAAAAGGAAATAGCTTGTTACCATTTTGAAATGCTCTACCTGTCCATGGATATCTTTTCAGAACATCCAGACAGCATCAAAATGAGTGTCATTCTTTTTTCTTTTTCCTAATTTGGATTTTTTATAGCAAATTAGATTGCAATTAGAATACAGTTAGAAATGGAATGTAGTTGGAGAGCATTGTGTCTTCCCAAGTCAGGATTTTCTTTAAGATTGTTCTTGGTTCTTTTGGAAAAGTGCTGCAGCAGCATGCAGACAATTTGACTCTTTCCCTGGGGTGTGAGTAGTGTTCTCACTAGCTGTCAGCAGGAGCAGTTGATTGCCAGTGCAGGTTACTGCTGATACTGATTTTTTTCAACAGGGCCATTAACTACCTGCCTGTGAGGATAAAAGGAGTTGGGAGTCTTTCTCTCTCCCAAAAGAAAGACACTGCCAATCAGTTGATCAAAATATTGGTTATTATTAGCAACTTTCCTTGCCTGTAGTTGCCTCAGGGTTCTAGTTGGATTGGAACCTGATCAGGGTTAATACATCCATTTGGTGAATAAAAGTTGGAGCAAGCACACAGAGGTTGTTTATCTAAGTAGAACAGAACAGTATACAAGCCTTAGATGACGAATGTGACTTTCCCAACTTAATCTCAGAGTGAAATTCTGAGCACATTTTTGCCTGGAAGAGTTGGCCCATTGGCTTTAACAGCTCTTACATGCTTTGCTCCAGCTGCCACCTGAAAACTTGAATGAAGTTATTGTGTACAAGATTACACTGTTATCATGTTTCTGTAGTGACGTCTTTTCATCTTTTCCTTCACTAACACCTAAATATGCTACAAAGTCCCAAATACCTAAATCTTTAAAAAAAAAAAAAAGACATTTCTATGTTCATGAGAAACAGAATTGTGCTGGTTTAGACAAGTTAGGGTTTTCTTGTCTAGAAATAGGCTTTGTTTTCTCAAGCATACCCTGTATAAAATTTATGAGACTATTTAGATTGAATATTTGAGTTAGTCTCGTATTTTCTTCTTGCTTTTTCAGGCTTTGGGTAACCATGAGTTCGATGAAGGTGTGAGTGGATTATTGGATCCTCTTCTTAAAAATGCTAATTTTACAGTCCTGAGTGGAAATATTAAAGGGAAAACTCCCTTAGGGAATGAAATGATGAAATATGTTCATCCTTTTAAAATACTTCATTTTGACTCAGAATCAGTAGGAATCGTTGGCTACACTACACAGGAAACTTCTTTTCTCTCACAGCCAGGTATGTTTCCTTTAGTATATGTTTAAATCCTTTGTTACCATTTTGTTACTTGCCCACTTTTTTGAATCCAAAGATGAATGTTTCAGCTGAAAAGTGAGAAGTTTGTTGTTTTATGAGTATTTACTTGTATTGCTGAACTTTACCTGATTTTTAAGTTTAAGAAAGCTTGTTAACATTAATAGCCATTTTCATATAGACCTGGATTATATCTAAGAATAAAAGAAGGTCAATGAAATTGCAAGAGAGCTGTGGGGCCTTTGGGGGTTTTATTGTTGTTTGGGTTTTTACAGTTATATTCTATGATATTTTGTTGTTATTTATCCATTTAAACAAAAGTTAAAACATGAATACAGCTTGTCTCTAGCATGAAATGTGATATTTCTCTGTGTGTTGAAATTTTGCTCTTGGATACCTCCATGCTCAAGCCATATTGAAAACAAGGAGAGCTTCATATGTGTTTTTGAAGCAAAAGTTACCCAAGATGTTTTTAGACTCTCAAAATATTTGCAGAAATTGGACTACAGAAGGAACACCCATTCAGCTTTTACCACAATTGCTTCATTCATGAGTAAAATTAGAATTGATGAGGAAAAAGACTTCTCAATTTCTGACTATTTTTTCCAACATTTCAGGGGTTTTGGTTTGATGAGGGGGTTTTTTTGGGTCTGTTTTGGTTGGGGTTTTTTTTAGTAAAATAAAATGATCTATTGGAATGAGAAACACATTTAAATCAGCTGAAGGAGATATGAGTCACTGCCTGCTCAAAGCTCAGCCCACCTCTGACAAAAACAGACTTTCTTCACCGCATTTTGCAGTAGGGATGCCGTAAGCACTGGTTTAAAACATTTTCACATCGAAAAGGGACTTCATATTATTATTTCTCTTTCTGTGTCTTAATAATACAGAATTAGTGCATGGTTTTCCTGACAAAAGGAACATTAAATACTTTGAAGAAGTATTAAAATATAAAACTGTTCTTTCTCTGCTTTTTAGTTCCAAGGCTGTATGTTTAAACTGTCAAGAAATGGATGTCTGAGATCTGAATAGAACTTTTTCTCACTTCTATTTTGCAGTGACATGGTTTTGTATTCCTATCTTTTTTCCCCCTGACAAAAAAAGAAAATTGATCTGTAGTTTGTATAGGCAATAGAGTTTCACATGTATTTGAGGACGTAAGGGTAGATATCATCTGACACCACACTGAGTTTGAATAATGGACAGCCCATATAGTCCCTCATCAGAGATTAAAAAAATCTATTGCCACCCTTCTTCCAAACAACTTCATTGGTGTGGTGACATCATCAAATTAACTTTCTTGCAAGTAGATATACCAGATGAAAATCCAGATAGTGTTGGAGTGATTCTGTGAAGCATTTGAATACATTTCCGATAACATTTAGACATCATATCCAGTGCCTCAGTATGGTGAGACATTGTAACTGAGACCACAGCTAGAAAAAAAGCAACGTTAGAAGGGAAGGCTTGTTAGCTCCTTAGATGGAGCTGAAACTCCCTAAGCTAAGTATATCCCACTGTGTAACTGAGCAACAAGCAGAGCAAATTCTAACAGCAACAGTTATAGTGATCAGAGTTTTTATAATCTTCTGCTTTGCCTTCTCAGTGTGTGGAGGAACATTTGGAAGCTCTGGAAAGGTGAATTCAGGATATGTTAATGTAACTCAGTGACTATATATCACCCATGACCTAGCAATACTTTAGACTGATAAAATCATGGCAGGGGTGGGTCAGTGGCTAAATAATTATCAACCTAGTTCCTTAATTCAATTAATAAGAGACGTGGTAAATTTTAAATTCAGCGCCTTGCTTATCTCTACGGACTTCTTCCGGATGATTCAGTTTTCTCAGCCTTTGTCTACTTTGGCATGCTGTACATTCTTAGGGCATTCTCAAGGCAAACAGGAAGCTTGAGAATGCTGAAACATGTGAATTCCTACATTACGACTTTCCATGGAAGTATTTTGTGAGTGTGATTTCTTCTGTTGTTAAATCTTGATAACTCTCACACAACTATGAAATTACAGCTTGTACTTTTAGTAGTCTGATGAAAACAGTTCTCAAAAGACTTGAACAAAGTATAAAGTCCTTAAATCTCAGTTTTTCTATTGAGAAGGAACAATTAATCTCTGCTAAAGGTAGTGTTAACGCTACTTTTAGAAACCATAGGGCTGGGAAACACATTTATAGATTACAGACAATTGGCAGTTTTTCTGAAGTTTTCTGTTTTGCTACGTACGGCTATCTCAGCTGAATGCCCAGCCAGTTTTTCCATGTGCAGCAAGAGTTGTGCATAACTTGGCGCGTAGACAGAGCTGTGTATGTCTTTTCTTTGCACTGATAATCCCAAGACCATCTTTCTAGTATTTGATGATAGCAGCTCACTTCCTTTAGTTCTGCAATGATGTTTGGTTCACTGTCTTCTTGTATAAGGTTGAAACCCAAAGCTGCTTACTCGGTTACCCTAAGTTCAGCAAAATATTTACTAAAACTGTCAACTTGGCAGAGTTTTCAAAAATGGAGTTTAAAATTCCATTTATTCCACTTTATTCTGGTTATCTTGCATAATATTTTTAACACACAACCAGTTCTTTTCCTTTGTTCATTTGTAGCACAGTTTGGATGTTTTTTCCGAAACTCTACCCCATCTAAAAAGAGAAAAGGATGTAACATCAATTTAAAACCTTAAAAGAGAAGTGGAATATTGACATGAGCAACAACTAACTCCTAAATAAGTTATTTATTTCAATTCAGATTGCTTTGAAAAATGCACAGATGACTGTTAAACAGTATATTTCTTTCTTAGAGAATTGAGAACTGTGTAATTACTCTTACAATCTCCCACTGTACAACTTTTGAACCTGCTGGCCCATTTCATCCAGTTACATCAAGTGCTTAGATGGTTAGGATACAAAGCTGTCTGAAATGCTATGGCTAAGTCACAGAGAGAGGGTGCAAGAAGCTCCTGCAGCCCCAAACAAAAGTCCCTTTTTGAGGGCAAGGTGGACAAGATGATTGGTGGGAGGGTGGTTTGGCAGTGGGATGACCCACTGCAGCTCTGGTGTTTGCCTGTGTCCTGCCATAACAGCCCTGGGGAGAGAGATGGGCCTATTGGCATGGGACAGGCCTTGTTTTTCTCCTTATTATGAAAGTAGGTTGGTTTGTTTTGACATGTTTTCTCTACAACTACCTGAAAAGAGGGTGTAGCAAGATGGGAAACAGTCTCTTCTCCTAAATAACAAGTCCCACGACAAGAGGAAATGGCCTCAAGTTGCATGGGGGGAGGTGTACACTGGATTATTAGAAAGAAATTTCTTCATGGAGGGGGTTGTCAAGCATTGCAACAGACTGTCCAGAGATGGTGGAATCATCATCCTTGGAGGTATTTGAAAGTCTGGTAGATGTGGCACTTAGGGACGCAGTTTAGTGGTGGACTTGGCAGTGCTGGGTCAACAGTTGGACCTGCTGATCCTACAATCATTTTCCAACCTAAATGATGTGTGACCTCCGGGTTGAAAATTAATGACAATATGTCTTCAGTGTATGGTGCATTTGTAGGTTGCAATGGCACAGAGGGATAACAGACCTCTGGTGCTGATGGGGAAGAGTTTGGTTATCGTGGACCACCTGGTTACATGCAATGGAAGAAGATGACCTGCAGGCAACTGCGTGCTAGCACAGCTAGTCAGTGACTGGCTCTTGCTCTTCATTTGGAGAGCTCAGCTCTCCTTACAGAACTGGTTCCCACACCGTGAAGAACATGGTAATTGCAGCTGGTCCATGGTGGTGAGATGAGCATGTGAAGAGCCTATGCTGAGGCAGCATTTCGCAGACTTCCCTCTGTGCCAGTAGCTCTGCATCAGGCCCAGCTTCTGTGAAACACAAGGATGTACAAACCGGGGCTGAAGCCGGGGGTTTCCTTCAGGCAGGAGAAGGAAGGCTAGGAGGGAACCAAATGCAATCTTCCACTGGCATAAGGGGGTTCATAGAGAAGACAGGGACAGACTCTTCACAGAGGGGAATAGAAAGGACAAGAAACAATGGGCTCAAGTAATACCATAGGAAATTATGGTGGGACATAAGGAAAAAATTTGTCATGGTAAGCGCAGTTAAGCCATTAAACAGGTTACCCAGAGAGATTGTGGAATTCCAGCTTGCTTGGATGAGACCCTGAGCGTCCTCATCTGGCTTTGAGTTCCTGTTTTGAGTGGGTTTTGGACTATATGGCCCCAGGAGGTCCCTTCCAACCTCAATTAACTTAACTCTGTAATTCTAAGAAGAGGTCCACAGGAAGAAAATGTGGGGATGCACTGCACAATTCACTCTGCAATCTGCAGTACAGATATTCCCTCTGGCAGTAACAGAACTATTCAATGGGTGTGGTGGTGAACCAATTTATGTAACCCTCTTTTATCTCTTCCATTGTAGCAACTTCCTCCTCATTTCCTGAGACATTTTGCAGTGGATTGCGAATTCATTTCACTTTCCCTTTGTTATGAAATAATGTAAATCTTTTGACTTTAAAGGCATATTTCAAATGGTTTGATCAAAAAACATTGCAGGACGGAGAGGAATTAGGTAGAAGAGAAATTGGTAGAAATGTTACTCAGTTGTCTTCAGCGGAGAGTTTAAGTTTACAGTTGGTTGACTATGTTCTTAAACTCTATCCTTGAAACTTTGTCAAAGAAACTAGCTTCTTACATAGGAAGTCTTTTTGTGCAACACAAAACACTGTGCCCCGGATAAAATGCTCATCTAGTGCTCATGTAACTGTCATGTTAGAATAATTTCAACATGCACAGAAATCTTGCAGAAAGATTGTGAGTTTCCCAACATTGTGGTCTGGAAAAGGTCTCTCCTTTCCAGACTTTCTGTTCTTTTTGTTCTTGTTTCAGGATGGTATTTCAGATGTGTGCTGTGCTGTATTACTAGAGTGGTTCACGTTAGGTGAGATAATTTGTATAAAAAGGCAATTCAGAGTTTAGTGGAGAACTTTGAAGAAGCTGCTGTTTAAAGCCTCCTGTTTAAAGGGAGGGGGGATAAGGGAAAGAACAAAATGAGTGTGGAGTAAAAAAAAAGAGAGATTTAACTTGGGAGAAGATAGAAGAAATGCAGTTTGGGGGAAAAAAAAGTTTTATAGTAGAATACAAGTGCTTATGTGCAAACACTGACATAGTTTCCTTTTACTGCTTAAATAATAAAAGGCATTCAATTTTTGATCCTATTTGGTGTCACCTAATTTTTCATGGAGTTACAACTTATTTAGTCTAGGCAAGTACATACAGCTTTGGCCAGGAATGTTGTTTTAGTCTAAGCACACAGATGCTCCTGAAAGACTCGAGAACATCAGATCAGGAGTTTGAACCAACTAAGGACATTTGAAAGCCGCTGACATTCAAAGTTGCATTAATTATACAAACTATTATTTGCTATCGACTACTTTTTTTTTTTAACTAGTAATTGAGGTACTTTATTTTTATTTTTTTTTAAGGGGATGATATAATCTTTGAAGATGAAATTGAAGCATTGCAAGTGCAAGTGAATAAGCTTACTGCGATGGGAGTGAACAAAATAATTGCACTAGGACATTCTGGTTTTACCGTGGACAAAAATATTGCCCAAAAAGTGAAAGGAGTGGATGTTGTGATTGGAGGACATACAAACACGTTTCTTTACACAGGTATTTTACTTCTAAAGCAGAGCTGAAACTGTTTCTCTTTAAACTCTGAGAACTTTAACCAATATAGTTTCCTGCTGGCTACAGTCATATGTACTGCTGGTACATATCCATAACTTCCATGAAAGAAACCAATTCAAAACAGTCTGTGCACACAAAGTACCATAACTCACTGAAAGGTTCCTTAATGCTGTGGATGTTCAAAGTGACCTATACAAAGTGGGACGGAGGAGTAAAGGTAGTAACACTGACAAATTAATGCTAAACATACCGTACCTGTTTCAGGCTCACACCTATAATGGACTAAATGAGACGTCTATTTTTAAACTTGTATGTGACTTAACCTGAAAAATCATTCTTAAAAGACTTCCAAAATGGTACCAACATCAGTTTTGTCTAGAATCTGCTTCTATCTTCATAGGTCTCCGTTACCCTACCATTGAAACACTTTTCCCAAGTTTCCTCTGTGCATTTCAGTCCCTCTTTTAATTTCTGAATTTATTCTTCTTTTCTCTAGAGGTAGATGTCATTCTAGGGATAAACATTGCTGATCTGATTTCTCCTGCAGTAATGCTGCTTTAGGTGAAACCTGTCATCAGCAGCTTCCCCAGCACTGCTGCCTTCCCCGTGCCAGCGTGTAAGGCCACAAGTAAAAGAATGGCTGTTTTGTTGTTCTGTTTGCTTCAATTTAAGTTCATTAAATTTAGCAGAAAATAACTCATTGAGACTATAATGAGGCCTTTCTGTAATTTTCAGAAAAATTTCACAGGGAATAGCACCATGTACCCTAGGAACTTAAACACTTAAAAGGTTTGCACTATTATCCTCTCCTCTCCCTGTTCATCTCCTCTCTGTTTCTCTTGCCTTTTTTGTCTCATCTGGGCTCTCACCTTTTGTTATCCCACTTGTTAAAAAGAAACAGTTGCATGCCACAGTTATACATTAAGCAGATCAGAATATCTCTTTAGTTTGAGCTCAGGGAATAACCTTGATGACTAAACTGAAGGCACAAAGCATTTACACACCCACCTACAAGTAAGATGTCACAAACACTTTGCATGGGGGTGCAGGAGAGAAGTGGCCAAACTGGAACAAACAACAGGACTGACCATCCTAGTAGCTTGTCTCTAAGAGTGACCAAGGGGGAAGAGTGAGGGGACTGGGCAAGTCCATGGAGACACTTTACTCAGATCTGCCCCCACTTCCCACCAGCTTGCATCTCAAGGACTCCCTAAGACAGGAGTGGTGTCTTGATATTTACTAGCTCCACTGGAACTTTTCTTTCCTGAACTTGTCCCATCTCCTCCTAACTACATTCAACTTTCACAACAGCCTGTAGCACCATTGACCTGCACATCCTACAGAGATTATGGTCTTATCTGTGTTCAGTCTGCAATTTTACTGAACTATTTTTAAGATAGGAAAACCAAAGACACATGCCATATTCGAAGTGTGCATTCATTGTGGGTTTACACAGTGGAATTGTTGGCCAGTGCCTGTTGAGAGTTTGAGCCTCATAGTGGCCTTGGTAGCCATAGTGGTCAAAATACCTTAGTGGGTGTGGTCCAGAGCGTGCCACTAGTCACAATTTGGAATTGTGATCTGAAGTGCTCCAGGAGGTGAAATATCTGAGTTCATATCCTGTCTAGATCTGTAGTTCACATGCACATCTCTTGTCATGCCAGAGAGTACCCTGCTGTCAGAATGGACTAGGTCAAGCTGTTCTATCCCCCCCATTTGAAGCTGTCCAAGATTCACAAGGCCAGAGAGAGCACACAGCATGAGACTCTGCAGCCTTCGGGATAAAGAGCTCAGCTGGGAGTGAGTTCTGGTCCCTTTTCCAAGGGCTCTACTGTTTTGATCAAATAAGACTGTCTTACTTTTTTTATTAATACTGGCAAGGTAAGAAAAAATAAAAAAGAATCAATGTCTGGGGAAGATGCACCAAAAATATATATATATCTGAGCACGTAATTTTTATTCCAAGTGCTGTGAGGCACATGCTAATCCATCCAGGAGCATCATGAGTGCATTTGTGAACCATTCCCTGCTGAATCAAAGCCATCAGCCAGCATTCACTGTGGAATACCTGTGTCTGTGGAGGTGATTTCCCTGTAGAGCAAAACATTTGATTTGAAGTGTCTGTGTGTGTGTGTGTATATTAAGCCTATAAGCTCTCATTTAAATCAAGAGGTGTAATCAGTAACTGGCAATAGAATTTAGGAGAGTGTTTCAGCTTAGTCTAAGTGGAGATGTACCAGCTGGCCAGCTGAACCTTTGCCTGTCATGGAGATTTAGAGACATACTGCCCATGCCAATTTATTACTTCCACAGAGAAATTTTAAGGTAAGGGCTTAATGTTGCACTAGTCCAATGTGTCTGTAAGACGTTTGCCAATCTCTGATTTAACCTCAGATTATATGGCAAATGTTATCTTTACTTGTTCAGGTGTGCCAACACTGAGTTTGTAGAACTTGTTCAAACAGTAATGGTAGTTTTGGGTTGGAGCAGTTTAATTTCTGGTTTTGATCAGAATGGATGCTCTGAAAATGCAGTGTGTTGGCAAAGGCAGGATAAGAAGACAGAAAATGTTACAGGTTCTTCTGTTACCAGCATGAGTTTGTGCGTTTGGAATGAAACAGCACCTCACTCTTTGACCAAGATGGGTGAATGAATTCTAGTGCTGTGTTCTTTGGGGATAAGATGCACTGAAAAGTCTTTGCATTTCAGAAGAAATATATCTATCTTACAATGGAATAATGTCATAGTGATAATTAATCCTGCAAGGAAGTATCAGTATCAGAAAGTATTTCAGAAAGCAAGAAATGAGTAAGGCTCTGGACAAGCACTTAACCATGCAGAGCTGATGTAAACTAAAATGATGACCAGAAAGAATCACTTTCTCTTTCTAATGCTTTGCTCATTAGATGGCTACAGAACAGCAAGAGGTCCAAACCGATTCCTTTTTCAGTTCCAAAAACCCCAAAGCCACTTTTGCATGCATAAGCCTGTAGAGTTCTTATTAGCTTCAGGTTTTCTTAAATTATTCCCCAAATAAATGAATAATTAAGTGGTTCCACCACTCTCCTCACCAGGCTGAAAGTAGGAAAACTAGTTCTGTGGTAAGTTTGGTTCAACTTGCAGTTTATTACAGCCATTCTCCCCGGAGACAAGGAGGGATTAGAGCAAAATATGAATCATATTGGAGTTCTAGACAGAACATTTGTCATGCTGCTTATCTTTCATATTATGTAAACGACTGCAAATTGAAGGAAACAAGTTGTTCTGTGAGCAGTGGAAGTAAGGAGCCTGCTTTCCCCTGCATCCACATTCTCTACACCTTCTCCCGCATGCTGCCACCCCACTGGCAGCCCAGCTCTCACCAGCAAATAGATGTGAAATGGCACCAGCTTTGGGACAGGAGGAAGCAGCAGGCTTTGAGAGGGCTCTGTAGTGCCATGCAGCACGTGATGCCTCTCAGAGCTGCCCAACTTTGGTTCTTTGTTGATAGTGGGGTAGAAATACTGACAGGAATAACAGCAGGGAGAGATATCTCTCAGATCATACTGTCAAGGAGAAAGGGAGAAGGCTGGTACCCTTGAGACAAGAGCTGTGCTGTGCAGTTGTAGCTTTCTTTCCCTCTTTTCCCCACTGTGTCATTTTTAAATCCTGTGGTAGCCTATGCTAATTGTGCTGAGATAATTCCTTGCTTTAATCCATCTGTTTCCAAGTCCTACATCTAATCATCTTTCAGACTTTGCAGGTTGATAAGAGTTTTAAAACTATGACCATGGAACTCTAATGCTAATGAAGTTTGTTTCTGTGGAGGGTTTGCAGCCTGTCTGAAATTTTGTAGGCTGTTTTGTCTAGTGGAAAAAAAAAATCAATTTGCTCTAGGCACAAATTCATGCAACTGCTTGTAGGCATTCTGACTGCATATTAACCATCAAAATAGTTCAGACTTTTTTGCATCAAGTCCGATGTATGTTTTACTAAGATTTTCATTTTCTATCTGATGCAGAATAAAGTAGTGTGAAGGCTCAATAAACTTTTCATCCAGAGGCTGCTATGCTTGCATTACTGAGAGTTTTAGATTGCAGTGGTTGAAATGAAAAGTTCCTTTGTTGTTACTGTGACATGATGTCATGGAGGACTGTGCTGTCACACTTAACTTGAAAAACACTGTGGCAGTTATTCGAGTTCGTGTCCTGAAAACAAAATTGTCTCTTGTGAAATAACTGAACAATCCAATGTGTGCTTGTTGTCTGATGCATTTATTGTCATTTCTGCCTAATATCCTATTTGAGTTTTTTAAGGCTGACAGACATTTGAAATGTCATTCTAATAGTTCCTTGAAGGTCACATAAAACTGAACACCAACTTTACATGCTTGTTCCGTGCAGGCACCCCACCCTCTACTGAACTGCCAGCTGGCCCTTATCCATTCATGGTTGACTCAGATGATGGGAGGAAGGTGCCAGTTGTACAAGCTTATGCTTATGGAAAATATCTTGGTTATTTAAATGTTACATTTGACAGGAATGGAAATGTAGTTGAAGCAGTTGGGAACCCCATTTTGCTGGACAGCAGTATCCCTGAAGGTATGTGGACTAGACTTTTGAATTTGCCTGGAGCACTCTGCTAAAGTTCAAGTCTTGTTATGTTAAATACAACGTCAAAGAAAAATTCAGCTTTATTCCTGAGCATGCTGTTCTCTTCTGTGTAGGGTTCAGCCTGTGTTACAGTTGAATATGCACGTATTCAGTGTGTGTTTTATTTATTTAAAAACCCTGAAAGTCCTTTTGTAGGATTTCACTAACCATTTTGTAGAACCCGTTTTAGCTAGTCCTGTAATTATAATTTAAAAGATTATGAGGACTAATTTACACTGTTTTGCCAGAGGCTGGATTCTTCAAAACACAGTTTAGTGCAATATGGGAAAGTGTAAATGTTCCAGAAAAAACTTGGAATACTCTGCCAATATGCAAATATAACATACAAGCCCATGACTTCTTGTTTTCGGTGCTAAGTGTTTTAGCTCTGAAACACTCAAAGAACTGGGAGGAGGAGAGTCTCTTTGTCACTTTTTGTTTGTAACTCCATCCAAGCTCTGCTACCTGTTTCTTTGTCAGCTCTGTAATTATATGGGGCTGGTTCTCTAGTCTTTGTTTTTTCTCCAGTGTTTGCTGTATGAAGTTCTGAGCTTTTATAAGACTTTTAGGTTCTACCTGAGTATTTGTAAAATAAATCTTTTTAAAATTATCTGTTCATAGATATTTACTGTGTTATTCTCAGAGAGCTATTAATGTAACGAGGTGATGCAAAGAGAGTTTACATTCTCTCTCTGATGTTAGTAAAAGTAAAAATTCAGATACATCAGTGCTCTCATTTTATAAATGATGCTCTTGCTGACACATGTAAGCAAATTGATTAAAACTAATGGCTGATATAAAATAGTTGTGATATCTGTCTGCATATACAAGTATCCTTGTTTATTTCCTGAAATAATTAAATTAACACCTGACAGACAGATGTGCATAGAGAATTAATTTCTATAAAGGGTTTCTTCCTTTACATTGATGTTGGAGCTAGTTTTCTTTTTAGCACAACATTAAAGGGAGAAAGTTACAAACAGGGAAAAAAAAGTCATGTCAAATAAAGACCAACCTCATTTGTATATTAAAAATTCTCTCACTTGTCATGGTAGGTACTAGAAACCCCATCAGTCAGAGGTTAGAACAGGACTGGGCAAAAGTGTTTGAAAGTGTTACAGAGGAGGTAACCTTGCTGTGGCATAGGAGTAGCTTGTTCACTTGATTGTCCCATCCTGCCTTCTCCCTTTACAGGCATTATTTGAAGTGAATATAGATGTCATTTGATTGAGAATCCTTAAGGGAAAGTATAACATTTTAGAATCATGAACAGGTTTGTTGTTTTTTTTCCTAAGGTTTGTATTCACTGAAGTGTCACTAATATGAGATACGTGCAATGCCTATTTTACGCTTGTCTATTACTTTATAGATGAGCACATTAAAGAAGAAGTGGAAAAATGGAGAGAAAACCTGGGGAATTATTCTAAAGAGATTGGAAAAACTAGTGTTTACCTGAATGGTACAAGCCAAGCATGCCGTTTCCAGGAATGTAACATGGGAAATTTGCTTTGTGATGCTGTGGTAAGATGTTTCCACCACAGGTGGTAATTAAGGGTTAATCCAGAGCTATCAGATGAAATGCTCCCAGCCTCCAAACTATCAGTACATGGGCTCTGTTCTGCTTTTCAATACTGTAATATCTAGCACGTCCCTAGAAAGACCTGGCAGAAGTAAGGCTATAATGAATCTTGCTGTATAAAGCAAGGAGCAGTTTATTCTTTGTGGATAGCCTCACACAGAGAACAGCTTGTTAACAGCTGGCTCTGAGACTGCAGTTTTAAGAGACGTGGCATTCTGATCTAAGACCCCATTCCTCAAAAAAAGGAGAGCTCAGCTCACCTTCCCCGCTCCTGCCCCACTCTGGGCCCCTGCTCATGGCACTTACCCTCTGCCCCTTTCATTACTCACTGGGCTCTGCACAAGCACAGAAGAAAAATCTGGGTAGTTTTCTGCCAAGTTGCTGATATGAATTGTCCCCCTGAGGAGCCCAAAAGTTGCCTGCTGAAGCAAAATGGGGGGAAAGNGGGTAGTTTTCTGCCAAGTTGCTGATATGAATTGTCCCCCTGAGGAGCCCAAAAGTTGCCTGCTGAAGCAAAATGGGGGGAAAGTCCATAGACACAGCCAGGCACAGAACACCCCAGCCTAGAAGGAGCCACCAGCCCCTGCGGCATCCTGCCAGGTACCACTGGACTTCAACAGTCCCAGAACACCAGAAAGTCTCTTTATGAGAAGTCACTTCCAGGTTTTTAAACTACATGGCTTTGGTTGCTTTTCTGCCCTGCATCAGTACCATTTCCTTTGGGTGTTTCAGGGAAAAACATTCACTAATGTGAAGGTTTCCAGAAAATGAGCTTTGCCATAAATGTCCTGCAGTATTGCCACAAAGTCAAGGGCCAATTAATAATCATGAGTTTTCATTTAGATATGTTCCAAAAGCTATTTTTCCAGTCCTTGTGATTGCTTTTATTGTAATCCTTCAAATATTTCTTAGTTCATGGGCTAATTTCCAAATCAGATTAATATTTGGGAATTCTGCATACAGTTCTACTAGAATTGCAGCACCTTGCTTTTTCTTTTAAAGTCTGCTAGACTTTAAAATATTTTTATTTGAAAAAATGTGAACAAGTGTCTTGGCCTTTTTCCAGCTTAAAGAAATTAATTCTGTAATCTTTCAGAAGTCTGTAGATTTTCTTGCTATACATTTTATCTTAGAAGCATCAGATTCTACTTTAGTTAAATCCATGTCTCTAGACAACCACCTGCAGTCATCAGTTCTTCATTTTATAGGCTTTCACGTCCTTTGCCTTACCAAAGCAAGTTCTACACTTGCTTTCCTGTCTGCTGACATGTGTTCATAGGTATGAAGGTAAAAAACAGACCCTCCTGTTCCACAATCTCTAATATTTAGAGTTGTCCTGAGAGATTGAGAATTGTAGAGGCTGATTGAATGTTTGTTCTAGATCAAAACGGAGATTCATTTAATTCAATGGTGCGTCTCCAACAATAGCCCAAAATCTCAGAATAAAAGGTTAAGAGGCCCAGGCATTTTACAAAGGACTTTAAAGGAACTCAAATGTGAAAAGGCTGAGAAATAGATAACAGCACTGTGTGAGCTCTTCTTTTAAATTGCCTCTGCTCAGAGCTGGAAAGTTGTAATCTATTCTTTGATTATGAGTTATAAATGTGAGCATGGATCTGGCCTCAAGGAATATCTTTGATGACTAAGCTGAAAGCACAAAGCATTTAAACACCTGCAAATCAGAGATTGCAAACACTTTGGAGAGGGGTGCATCAGAGAAGTGACCCAACTACAACAGATGACAGGATCATCCATCCTAATGTTTTGTCTCTAAGAGTGACTGAGTGGGGATGATGAGAGAAGAGCATGCTCCTGGACAAATCTGGGGCGTTGCTGTACTCAGATCTGCCTGTGTCTCCCACCAGCTTGCAGCTCAGGGATTCCCCAAGCCAGAATTGCTCTCTTGATATTTACTAGCTCAGCTGTAACTTCTCTTCCCTGAATTTCCCCCATCTCCCTTTGCCTTCCTTCAGCCTTCACAGCAGCTGGCAGCAGGGTGTTCCACCACTGACCTGCACATCCTGCAGCGACCTTGGTCTTGTCGGTGTGCAGCCTGCTGCTGCCCACTGGCTGGATAACTGCTGGAGGTCAAGCGGTCCTTGCGCTGGAACACTTGGTCCCTGTCCACCCTCATGTCACTCTTGACTTTATAGGCTTCTTAAATATTTCCTTCTGTTATCTCTTTACCAGGTCAGACAGTCCAAGTCTGCATTCATCATTCTATGTTCAGAAGCTTTTCTGTGTCTTTGACCATCCTCATTACCCTCTCCAATTTCTTAGTTTTTTATCCTTCTTGAAACAAGAAAACACACAGATTACTTCTGTCTTCTTCATTTTATAGGCTTCTGTCACGTGCTTCCTGTATTTCTCTGTGAGACTGAAGAGTCGTGACCATATCACTCCTGTACGGAAACAGTCAATCCCTTCCATTTTCTTAATTTATTTTCTCAGCCTTTTCCTGTTCTACTTAGTTATATCTGAGAATTAACATGGTAGGCTTATCATCCTTATGCAGCTGCATAAATACCTGGTCACCACTTTCTTTACTACCTAGGATGTCACAAGCAAATACTATCCTGTTCTTGCATTTCACCAGAGTCTTGCCACCACTGGAGCCACGTTGCTGTGCGGACATTTCTGATGTAGCATCCCTGTTTCCTGTTCCTCCACTGTTCTACATGCCAATACTGTTCCAAACGTTAGAAGCTGACCATAGAGAAGCCGAGAAACTTAATTCCCTGCAACATATGAGAACTAGATTAATTTATGCTTCTCCTAAGTGTTTTTAATGTACACTAATATTTAAGGTCCTCTTCCCTTCTCAATTCTCCAAATTATGCTTAAATGATTTGTCCTTATCACAGTCATTGGAATCAAAAAATCACTTTTTCTTTGTTCAGCTGGCCTGCCATCCCTGGCCATGACATGGGCACACAGACTAAGGGAGAGTTTTAAAAAGCAAAATACTTATTTGGGTTTTTTAATAACTGTTTTACCATGGTACTGAAGTTAATGTCAAAGATATAAAACCTTGCTATCTCTTTTCAGTCTCAGAGTATATTTTGTGTAAATTTCCAGAGTTTAGAACAAGTGAAGATAAAATCAGTTTATACATTTTCCTTTGGTAGCTTTATGAAAATGTCGGGCATCCAGATAAAAAATCATGGAACCATGTTTCAATGTGCATCCTGAATGGAGGTGGGATACGGTCACCCATTGATGAACAGAGCACCAATGGTACGTAAAATTACAAGATGAATGGCAACTTTATCAGAAGAAGGAATCAAGTTATGCCAGCCTGAACACAGTTTTAGTTATGGCCTTGTTTCAATGGGATTTGCACAGAGTTTAGAACTGTTTTCAAACTTTCTCAAATGGTTACACATCATTAGAGCACAACTGCACTCAGGCCGACATTGATAGAAGTCTCTAGCATTGTTTGTACACAATGCTTTTTATAATTTCCCTCTCTCTTTGCTGCCTTGGAGTAAAGAAAGACCTCCTACTGTACAGTGTCATCCAGTATGGTTGCTGGGAGCCTTCTGTAGTCTGCTGTAGAGTAAGTAAATTCTGGGTTTTTCTAAATGCTAAGGTTTTAACATTCTTTATTTTCCTGATGCCACATAAATGAAACCTGAAAACAAAAGCTTTTTCAGTTTAGCTAAATCTTTCTATAGGACTACTTGAGTAAATCTCAATCAATTGGAAAAAATTGCCTGACCTAGTAGGAAAAGCTGCGCTTCTTCATCTTAGCTGGTGGTTTGTCATCTCTTTTAGTAGTGTTATTTGAATAGCAAAACATGCACTTACCTCAAACTCTGATTTATTGGTCTTGATACTTACTGGATGATGAAAGATGCAGGTTCTTTGATTGGCACAATATATATGATTCTCACCTCTACCTGCCCTCATTTTCTTAAATTGCATTTGCTGTGTTCCTTGTAAAAAACTTACTGTTAAACAATTCTACAATAATTCTGTAAACAAACAAGAAGTAATCAGTCTCCTTCCTCCAGGTAGTATTACTATGGAAGATTTGCTGTCTGTTTTGCCATTTGGAGGTCGTTTTGATATGGTAAGGGTAAAAGGCTCCACTCTGAAAGAAGCTTTTGAGCACAGTGTGCGTAGATACGGAAGAGGAAGTGGAGAGCTGCTGCAGGTTGGAGGTATGTTTTCTTCTTTCCTCTTCTCAGTTTTCCAGACCAACTATCCCTCCTGTTGGCCTTGTTTATTACACCTGGGAGCCTCTTTTAAAGAATGGAAGTCAAGCTGGCCATATATCTTAGCTCTGTATCTTGTACATGCTGGCCAGCTAACACTGTTTATCCTGTGTGTGTTTAATTGAGACACTGCAGCACATAGGCCACCTCTGTTCCCTTCAGCAGAGACAGCATTCCCCAGCTGGTTCCTGAAGCAATAATGACATCGGTTTAACACTTCAGTTAACTAGAGGAAGATGTAATTCAGTGTAGCTGTAACACAGAAATAGCCACAATAAACTCCAGTTTTGAGTTCTTCACTGGCAGCCTACCTGAAACTCCAGACTGGATGGCCGTGCCAGTTATTGCCAAATGTCAGTTTACAAAAATAATTTTGTGCAATTCTCTAATGATTGCTGACAGTTTCAGAGTTTGTCCAAGTGGCTATGGAATTGCTCCAGTGAATTACTAAATATTTTATGGATGACCAGTTAATATTAAAAACCTACTTATTTCTTGAATTGCAGCTCTCTGTATGTTTACCCAGATGTGTACCGGGCCACAGTCATGTTTATTCCTGGTCTCTCTGTGATACAGTGTAGATTTTATTGTTTATATAGCAGAAAAGCTAAACTTCAAGGGCAGGGGCCGATACATTCTCTCCCCTCCATGCCTCTCCCCCCACACAACCCAGTGATGGGGGCACTTACCCCCAACATGTAATCTCGAACCCTCCTGTGCCACAGACACAACCCCTGTCTGGCACTTTCCACCAGTAAGTTACCACATTTTTTGATACCACTAAGGTAAAGCAGGAGCAAGTTCTGCTTGCTGCCTCCTTACAGAAAGAGAGTTAATCAGTAGCTCTGGAAAGGGTTCAGGGCAGAAGATCCAGAGCAAGAAGAGCACCAGGGTGGAAGAGCCTCTGCTGTGGATGAGCTTTAGTGGCTTCCTGATCTGCAGATTCTTGGCAGTGCTGTTCTGGGGGCCTGGCTCTCCCCAAGCTTTGATCAAGAAAGGCTCACAACTAAGAAATGTTGCTTCTCCTACAGTAAGTAGAAACTGCAAAGTAAAGCCCTGGCCTGGCTTTCTATTTTCAGTACAGTACCTATTACCCATAACAGCCACCAAGTTGTGGTGGCTGGCTGGCTTTAAAAAAAGTAATTTCAGCCAGTGAGCCAGGGGAATGAGAAAGCATAAGACTACAGAAATAAGGGAAGGTATTTTTATCTTGCAGTATCCTAATCCCCTGACTAGTAATTTCCTTCTGTGGAGTAGTGATGAGGAAATCAGATAAGTAACTGAGGTGGGACAACGCTTCAGCAATTCTTATTCTCTTGAATTTTCTTGTATAAAGTTGTGTAATGTGCAAAGGAAATAGGGCATTAACTGGTGTAATTCAGAGCAATACAACCTCTTAGTCACGGAAACTAATGCAAAGAATCAGCTAAAGATGAGGGAGGGTGCTGCTTCTAGCCCTATATGTTCAATAGGCACTGCACAAAGTGACATTCCAATGTGTATTTTTGTAGGTATCCATGTGGTCTATGATCTTTCCAGAGCCCCAGGAAGCAGAGTTGTTAGCTTAGAAGTGCTTTGCACAGCCTGCCGAGTTCCAGCCTACATCCCACTCCAGATGGACGAAATATACAATGTGACTCTTCCATCCTATATGTTATTTGGAGGAGATGGCTATCATATGCTGAAAGACAAAAATATGGGATACAGTAAAGGTAAGTGGGATGCAGTAAAGGTCATAGAGTAGCAGACAAGCACTTCCCGGAAGTTAAAAGATCTTTCTATAGTACTAGTCTCAGACCTCTTGCCTTTACTGTATTAAATTTGCTTCTAATCTGACAGCTCTAGTTTTGGTTGTAGCCAGCAACCTTTTTAACTTCTTAAGTTATATCACAAGTTTCAAAGTGAAACTGAGCCTTACCAATACAGCAGTGTTCAAAGAGCACTTCTAAGATCATGATAAGCCACAAAAGCAAAAAATGCACCATGGAGACCACATCTTATGCATACTGCCTTGTACTGCCTGTGCACTCGTACTTATTACTGAAAAATTAATCAAAAAGAAAGGTTCTTTAGACCTTGAATTTCCAGTGTATACAAGTATTCAGAAAGACAGAATCATCACGTGTACTCCTAAAGGACATGCAGCTCAGGCAAGCAATGCAGGGTGAGGGCAAAGATGACGACATGCTCTGCAGGAATTGGCCTGCCCATCCAGAACCAGTGGGATTCTTAGGAGTCCTGCAGGCAGCAGTATGCAAGGTGCTACAGAGAGGTAGAAAGGAAGTATTTTATAATGCTGCATTAAGGTCTTCTAAAGTTGTATGTGAAGTGTTAGAAACTCAGCATTTCTACAACTGACATGTCCATCTTTTTGGACAAAGAGAAACCAAAAAGAAAATACTGAGATTAGAAGAATGTAATGCATTAATGCATTAATGTATTAATGTATTAAAAAAAAACCCAACGAAACAAAAAACCCCAAAACAACATTCTAAGATCACATCTACATTTTGCCAAACTTCAATTTTGTATGTCCTGCTTCTGGATGATAATAACACTTTTACCCCCCAAAAATCTTCCTTTTGGAGCTTTGTTATAGACTAGTTTTTTTGTTTCTACAGGTGTTTCAATTTAAAATCGATTCTCACAGGTAGGAGTGGTATATTAAATCAAGTTCAGCCTACAGCTTGTAAATTTGGAGAGGCTGTAGTTTTCAGTAAATATCCATGTATGCAGAAATAAATATCCAGAGAGATAAATCATTAGGAATAATGAAAGGGAACAACTTGTGAGGAAAGTCTTTTAGTACAGCAAGGGGGTAAAAACTGTATTAAGATGGAGGACCACACTTTAGAATTGTAAGAGCTTGGATCAGAAGGGGCTTGTGACGTTGCTGGCAGCACTTACTGAAGAGGGCCTTCCATTGCAGAAAGTCCACGTTATACTTTGTGTGCACACAGCAGCACATAGACTAGAAACTCCTCCTAAAAAAGTAAAGTTAAATTTGAGAAGGTATAAGTGATAGCTTTGCCAGGTCTACAGCCCTCTACCCCAAACAGGTACGGCACTATCTCAATCTACCTAAAACTGATTGGAAATTAGCATTGTAACAGACACAAAACAAGACAGACAATGCAAAGAGAATTTTTTTTTCCTTTGGTATTTTGTAAACTGGAAGTTGCTACCACAAATTCTGGCTACAAACCACCACAGATGATTTTCTGTGCATAAAAAAACCACACCCCCACACTGTCTTGATGTGTACTGATTAAGCACTGCAAGCCATAGAAAAGTTTAAAACTTGAGCTAAAACTGCAATTTTAGACAGGTTCTTACCTCTTAAAAGCTTGGCTGCTACAGAGAACACTTTTTTATGTTTGTTTGTTTAGGTGAACCTGATATTGAGGTTGTTTCCCGCTACCTACAGAGAATGAAGAGAGTTTATCCAGCAGTTGAAGGTCGAATAAAGTTTTCTTCTGGAAGTTTTAACAAAGCAAGTCTTACCCTGATCTCTGCATTGTTCATTGTAACATTCTTCTTGCACACTTGATTATTGCTCTCTGTGGTTTTTTTTGGAGGAAGAAAGGAGCTGAGAGAGGATACTGATGAAGGGAAAAGACACCTTACAAAGACACCTTACAATGAATGAGCAGTGAGGTTGCTGCAGGTTGCAGTAAGCAGCACAGTCCATTGCCTTTTATCTCATAATGCACTGAAGCACTCTGTGCAGAGTGAGGGGGCAGAATTCATGACTTCTCTTGGTCTGAGTCAGCAGGTATCCCCCATTCAGTTTGAGGTTTCAAGATGCAAAGTGCCAGTAAATACTTACTGCTCAATCATAAAGCAATGACAAACTGTAATGGAGCATTTTTAAATTGTCAAATTCTTTTAGATGCCTTATTAAGAACCTGATTCCAGTAATGTAAACAAGCTTCTACAAATGGATTTATTATAGGTGTATACTCCTTTCTTTGATCTCCACTCAGGGTTAAAGTATTCAAACCTAATATTTCTGCTTTGCTTTCAGTCGTATTTCTCATACCTACGCCAGTATCTGAAAGAGCTGGATTAAAGTCAGTGCCATTAAAACCATGAGGTCCATTTAACACACAATTTTAAAAAGTTTTTGTTTTACATTTGAAGATGCATCTCACTTATGTTTTCCATTAATAAAGGATGCAATGAAATCTTGATTTTGATAAATTTTAACAAATTGACTATTCTTCATTCTTTAATATGACCAGTTTGGGGACTGTGTCTAGAGCAAGAACACAATCTATGACTGTGTTTCATATAAATGTGCTCGATTTTTTTACCTTTTCCAAAGAACAAAGCACAGGACTCCTGCCTGTTACTCAGTATCAGCAACATTCCCAGAGAATGTCAGATAGAGGCACTGACTCCTGCAACACTGTGGCATCCTTTGGAAATAGCCAGGTAATGGGGCTTTTTACAACATAACCTGGCTTTATGAAAACTGTGATTATACCTCAAAAGCCCATCTCTTCTATGGGAAGGCTGTGTTTAAAAAATACAGTTGTAAATACAGGCTAATGAGTATGAAATAAAAAAAATCAGACTAAATGCTAAGTGTACACTACTGACGTTTTATCAAGAAGTAATTGATTATAAATGAGTGCAAACAACCATTATTTTTCTAAGTTCATTCACACTGGGAGTTTTGATATCAATGTATTTTCATGTTGTTCAATGCGGTTTTAAACTGATTATCAGTGTTTTGAATACACCCGCTTTGTTTTTCTGGAAAGCTCACTACACTCTTTTTCAACCCTGAAGCTACTTGGCTCTTAATTTCACTGCACCTGCAGATTTCAAGGAGAAGGTGCACTAAGATAAACACTCAGTATGTTTAAATTTCAAGACTCATTCATTTCCGCATACATTCAAAGGTTGTGCATGAAAAGCTCTGGACTACACAGCTCCAACAGGACGACAAATGATGACTGAACTTGACACACTACTTGTTATGCCCTGGCACTGATGGTTTGCCAATACCAGCCCTTGTAGTAGTTAAGTTACAGAATGGTCTTACCCAAACCAACATAAAACCAGTAACGGAGAGGACACTTATGGACCAAACTGTACCTGCACACCAATTTTTAGAGTTGTAACACCACTTTTGGCATAGCCAGAGAGAAATAACAATTTTACCTTCCCTTGACAAAGAGGAGGAAAAGGCCTGCAATAGTAATACGGACAGATAACACAAACTGTATTGACAAAGAACACCAATGCTGCATTAGATTGGTTGGTTTGTAGCAAAGCAGAAAATGGGTATTGTCTGAAAATAAAAACTGAGGAATGCCTATTAAAGTATCACTGTATTGTTCTGTCAGTAAAATTTGTTAAAAATCCACACATGAAAGTCCATTTCAAAGTCTCTTTTATAAAGGCTGGGCCAACAAATTAAGAATTACAGGAAAAATCTTTCACCCAATTTTACAGGAATAAATTTTTAAAAACTCTGTGAACAGACTCACATCCTGGGATGCCAGACGTCAGAAAAAAAACAACAATCTCAGGTAAGAAACTGCAGAAAAATAAAGGTAAAAGTGAAAACCACTTTTCACACCCATTATTACTTTAAGAATTCTTTAGATTTGAAGGTCAGGTATTAAATAGACTAAATTGCACATTATTTTCCATGCTCACAGACAGCATGAATGCCAGAGATAGTTCTGAAATTATTTGTCTGCAATAGATTCAATCATGTAATTTAGCTTTTTTAAGAAATAGTAAGATCTGTTAAGACAGTAAAAAATAATGAGACCATTCTACAACTTCTTCCAAACATTTTTTCTACATATCCTTTAAGGAAGACATCCAGTAATTGCTGTTTTGGTAAAGCATAAGTTGGCTGATCTCCCACCTGCTTTATTTGATGTCATCCTGTAATTTCACACCTGGAGAGATTTGGGCGAAATTAATTTGACTTTTACTGGTAACAGCTAAAACAAATTTTAAACAAAAAGTACAGATATTTTATTTACTTGCAACTGATATTAAATTTTTATGTCTTTATTGAATAAAGATATTTTTTAGAATTTAAATTTTATGTTATTTACAAGAAAATATACAAGGCGAGGTTAAAATGTCACACGTCCATTACAAAAGTGCACAGCAGATGCTACTGGGTGTCCAGCAAGGTCCTTCACTCACATCCAACTTGACACAGAGCTCGTTTCCTTCGGACCCTGTTAAACAATAAAGGCAAAAAAATTTATTTTCAGGTTTGAAAATGCATATTTACATAGGAAAGACTGAACTGAGCTGCGATCATTAATGGTATCTGAAAACATCCACTTGAAACCAGAGTTAAGAGAACGTATGGCTACTGGGTTCTAATACTATTTGTCAAAATGAGTATTTTCTTCTCTTTCTGGAAGTTCTCACGTCTCCCATTCCTAACTGCTAAATACAGTTTTCTTAAGAGAGCAGTTTTCTGCTCTGGAAATGCTAGTGGAGCGATGTTTTTTCAAATGGATTTCTTTCCTTCCTCTGCTTCTCCCCTCTCAGCTGTCCCTTTCCTTGTATCCTGTCTGACGGACTTCAAGGGACTGGCTGCACATTGTATCAGAGTTTTTCAACTCTTATCCTTCGACCTTGCTCACTTACGCAGGCTGCCACATATCAAGTGATCCAGCATGTATCTGCACTGGTATGTGTAGCAGGAAATACCTTCAAGATATCAATCTCAAGAGTGGAAGCAGACAGACATCACTGCTAATGACAATTTTCCCATTTCTCCCATCGCAGTTTTCTCTGCCAAAGGAACAGTGCTTGAAACAGAACTTCCAGGATGCTCAGTTTTCCCTTTATATGATGACTGACCTGAAATATTTTTCTGTTCTTCACTGTAACTACAAACACATTTTGGCATGAAACAACTCAAAAGGACTAGTCTCTGCTGAATAGAGAGGATTGATTCCCCCCCTGCAATACAACAGACAGCTAAGTAAGAACTAGTCATTACTTTTGAACTTCCCCGTTAAAATTCTTAGGAGGAAAAAATTCTCTTTCAAAATGGCTTCATTGTCTGTTTGCAGTGATTTTGGGGAAACATTTTTCAGAGCTCTAGATGAAAACCACTGCCACCTCTCCATCCATACCCTCTTCACCTTGCATTTCCCTTCTCAGTCCTGCTCCCACTGCTGAACATTACAGATGTTCAGCACTTTGTTCTGTGTTGCTCTCAGTACATCCAAAAGAATAAAATAGCTGAAGTTCCTAGTTGAAGTATTTTTCTTTCTTTTCTCTACTGAAATCTTGGGCAGTGATTCCCTTGCTCTGTTCCCACCAGCTTCAGGGAAAGGGGAAGACTAGCCCTCAACTGTGCTGTTTCACCAGGAGGAAAGGTGGCATTAAAGGTCCCTCTTCAGCAGGTGATTATGAAATCACTGCAGAGCAGTCCGGCAGTGTCACAGTTACACAGAAAAAAAAGAATGGATTAAAAACTACAAACTTTAATTTGCATTAAATAATCTTTCCTTGATTTGTTTTTGAAGAAAAAATATTTTGCCTCATTAAACATACACAATTATGGAATCACAGCAGGGTTGGGGTTGGAAGGTGCCTCTAGAGGTCACTTGGTCTAGACCTCACGCAGAGCCACCTAGAGATGGCTGCCCAGGACCATATCCAGACAGCTTTTGAATGTCTCCAAGGATGAACACTCCACAGCATCCCTGGGGCAACCTGTGACAGTGCTTGGTCACCCTCAAAGTGATAAAGTGTTTCCTGATGTTCAGAGAGAACCTGCTGTGTTTGTTGCCTTTGGTCCAGTTACTGGGCACCACTGGTTCTGTCCTCTTTGAACCATACCCTCAGGGATTTACATACATAAATAAGATCCTCTAAGCTTTCTCTTCTCCAGGCTGGACAGTCCCACCTCTCTCAGCCTCTTCTCACTGGAGAGATGCTCCAGTTCCTTCATCATCCTCATGGCCCTCCACTGGACTCTCTCCAGTATGCTCATGTCTCTCTTCTACTGGGGAGCCCAGTCCTGGACACAATATTTCCAGATGTGGCCTCACCAGCACTGAGCAGAGGGGCAGCATCACCTCCCTCAACCTGCTGGTAACACTCCTGATGCAGCCCAGGATACTGTCAGTCTTTTGTTCAAATTTGTGTCTACCAGGACACCCAGGTCCTTTTCTGCAAAGCTGCTTTCCAGCTGCGTAGCCCCCAGCCCATCCTGGGTTGTTCTTCTCCATAAGCATGACTTTGCATTTCCCTTTGTTGAAGGTCCTGAGGTTCAGGAGGATCCCGTTAGCCTGTTTCTCCAGCCTGTTTAGGTCCCTCTGGATGGCAGCAGGACCCTCTGGTGTATCAGCCAATCTTCCCAGTTTTGTGTCATCATCAGCCTTGCACTCTGTCCCGTCATCCACAGCATTAATGAAGATACTAAACAGGACTGGAGCCACAACTGACCCCTGGAATACCTCTCTAGGCACTGGCCTGCCTCCAATTAGACTTCATTCCACTGATGACCACCCTCTGGGCCTGACCAATGCTTTAAATGCCAGTTGGTTTTTTCCATCATCAACTGATGAAAGACCAGTGTTCCTATACATACATGTACACACACTATCAGCTGCTGTATCTATTATTGGACACCAGTTCAGAAGAGTAAAATAGCAAGGCTAAGTTAGGTCTTTTTTTCAGCACACAAGTCTCCAGGCTACTTCCTTGTTCCCTTGGTCAGCTGGGAAACAAAGCTGGGAAACAAGCTCTTTTGCTTGTTTTTAGCTGTCTGAACACTGGCATGAGGAGGGCAGCTACAGAGCTGAAGCACGAAGTAGGTCAAACATGCTGAGCCAGCCTCATTTCAGTGAAAACAATGCAAGGTGTCCTGGCTTGTTCCAATATCTAATATTTGTTTCTGTTTATCATGCAAAACAAATCACTGCTGGCACTTTGCAGTTTTCAGACGCAGGGTTCAGGCAACCAACATTTATTGTTAGTGAGGGGATTTTTTATTTGGTTTTCTTTTTTTTTTCCTATCTAGCTAACTAGCTAGTATCTCCTGCTTACCATGACAAAAAAACTGTAAAATTGCTATGTAAAACCCTGTGAAGGTTTGATATACATAAGTACAAATACGAGGTGGATTCCAAACCTAATGATATGCATTCATATAACAATTTCTCTTGTGCAAATTTTGTCTCCTTTATCTGGAAAGTTGGAGTTGACATTGCAGTGACCAAACTAGAGGTAAGACAACCTCCTGCCAAACATTCTCAAGAAAAATGCTGCAGCTTGACCTGAGCTCTGCACGCAGAATTCCCTTCCTGAATCGGGAAATGCACAAAACAGGATGGAGACAAATCAGTCAAAAAGAAATGCACAGAGATCCAGACCACTGATTGCTCTGTTGAATTCTACTGAAAGGCAGCTTATACTTGCTGTATGCTAGACAAATGGCCCTGGGCTGATTTGGAAAGAGCTAATTAACCAAAATGTAAGTAACCCAGATTCAACATACTAGAAAAGCACAGATTTTCCCCCAAATTTAACATTATGGGATTACAAGGGAACAACAGACAAAATATACCAGTGACCAGACTCAACAGCAGCTAGGAGAATTCTGCAGTTCTTGAACAGAGTTAGCACATACCTTACTCAGCTCTGGAAAGAGTTCTAGAATCCCAATGTCCAGCAGAACATAGGTTAACTAAAAGAAAACAAATAAAACTAAGGACACTTCAAGGCAACACTACTGCTTTTTATTTTTAACTCTGAATTAGAACCCACTCCTCTGCTGTACCAAACATTCACTTCAGGAAATCATGTGCCAAAAGGCAAGTTTCTCACATGTTATGAGTTACCTGTTTGTTGAGCACTGGTTGCTGCAGTCCATCAAACAGAAGCCTGATGCCTTCATATTTAGCCTCTTCCCCAATGCACTTCCCTATTAAATCTAGACCAAATTCCAAAAACAAAATACACAAGTCACAAGGAAGCACTGTAAAACAGCTTTATGATGCAGTTATTATCAGTAATTCATTTAATTTAGTATCAGTAATTATCAATAAAACCCTCCAGTTTAAATTAACTAAAGAGTTAAAATTTATCTATCTCAGATAGTAAATGGAAAAACAAACACACTTTTGGTTCATCCTTCTTTCCTCCCTTTTCTTCGGGGCTGCACACCTAAGTAGTTATTACACTTTTTATAACATCAACGTATTGTCCTAATGCATTGTTTAATAAACCATGAGCTGATTTTTTAAAATTACATTCTGATTAAATGGGCTTCTCTCTCCTAGTCTATACAGTGCAAGGAGAGCCCAGATGTACCTTCTGGCTTCATGGTGTGCCTTTTTAAACCCATTTTTCATCTGGATAAAATACAAAACGTAGGAACATTCTAAAAATGAAGAAATGATGATACTATGTACGTTTGTAAAGCTGTTGATTTCCATCAGTGTGTCTTTTTTAATTACTACACTACAACCTTAGTCAGCAACATTTAAGTGAATAAACTGAACTGCTGGTTTTTTACACCTAGTATTCCAATCAACTCAAATCTCAGCAGCCCAAGCATCACTTGATTTGGGAAGGTAATGTGACTGTATTTGGGTTATATATCTGCTTGAACAATTAACCACACTCATACAGACAGTCATGAAATAGAGAACCTGGAATGTATTTCATCATTTCTTCAAAAGTCTGCTTTGCTCGCTTCTGTTTATCCTGGAGAGAGCGAGGTTCAGTGTTCTCACAGAACACGGCATCTGCAGCAAAGACACATTGAAAAGAAGTCTTTAGGGCAGCTACACATCATTGACATATAAATGTGTTTTGGATTGTGGCTTCAAAATTCAGCATCTTCTCTGTATGACCTTGACTGGAAGGGAATTCTAGCCTTGCCAGATCATAGTCTTTTGCTTACACTACCCTGATCAAATACAGAATACCCTGCCCATATGGAGGTCAATCATCTTTTCACAATCTGTTTCCATTCTTTTATAAATTTAAAAGCACTATCTTGCAAGTTTGGATCAATTCTACTTTAAGTTAGTTATGATCTCCTTTCTCACAATTTCCCGTACGTTTTCAAAAATAAAAGCAGTATTTACAGCTTGTGCCAAAACAACTGTCTGGAACTGCCAAAAATTTCAGATTTACCTACGAACAAGAAAGCAAAACCTGCTGTTCATCAGAAATAACAGGTGCTCCGTTTTGGTTTTAAGCTCTGAAAGACTTACTCCTGCCTTTTTTCATCTTTCACAAATTTCCCTTTCGGCTTGGTAAGAACAGAGCTGCCTTGATGCCAAAGCTTCAGCAAGATTGTGGTATTTATATCAGACCGCACTCATGTGCAGTTGTGTGGTCAGTTTTTAGACTTTTTTAACCTCTCTCCCCTTCCCTTATTCGAAGGTCAAGCCCACCACAACAAAGGGAACAAATAGAAGGAACAATAAAGGACTGTGATGTAGCACAGAAATGAAATAACTTAAAGACTGAATAAAACATCCCCGCTGTGAGACATTAAACAACCTTTATTTCATTTTTCTTAGCAAATTACTACTCATAATACTTTTTTCTGTAATCATCACTAACAGACAACATGGCTGACTCAGCATCTTTCCACAACAAGCTTTTGCAGTCTTTTTATAGGCACACTTGATTTTTAAAACTCCATTAGCTTTAGTAAGCTTTGCAAAGTTTAGTACTTTGAAACTTCAAAGAAGGGATTTCAAATATCAAACTGAAGCAGTACTTTCACACCAAAGATTTAACTATTACTACCTCTCAGCAATGTTATCAGAGAAACCAACCGGTGCTCCTCAAATAGTTGTTCTAATTTATAATGCAAGTAATAGTCTGTGTACAGTTCCAATGTATTTTTGAAGAGAATTCTTCCTCCCATCAAGAGATGATGCAGCCAGTCAGGAATGCGGAAAACCACCCTACCTGCAAAGTTACAGGAACATACGTATATGAGACTCTTCTGATACTCATGACAAAGGAATCATTTATTCAAAAGCAAAAAAAAGGAGAAAAGATTGCAAGCAAACAATATTTTAGTTTTGTTAGTGCAACACTGAAAAAATTGCTATTCTTCACAGTGCTTATCAAATACTTCCTTTAGCTACTTTTATTACTTAAAAGATTCCCATTCCCAGAGTGTACAAGCAACCTAGGCACATCTGAGAAAAGGGAAGCGACCTACTCCCATAAGCTCATAATACTGAGGGGAAGAGAGAAAGAGACATAACAAAGCAACTAAGCAATAATGAATGATAAAAACCCTACATTTTCACACCACAATAAAGTCTTCCAAGGAATGACTAAGTTGGATACTGATAAGCTTGAAAGTGCTGAGCTATATATGAGTCCTACAATAGAATTTTATTTCTTACCAAAGAATGTGAACTTCATATTTGGCAAAAAGTATATGAATAATTAAGAGAAATCACTCCTTACCAACATACATTAAGTAGTCATAGACTCCTTCTACAGTCATCATTTCCATGAAGTAGTTCTGATTTTGTCGCCTTTCTGTGTTCTCAGACCGGTTTGCATTATTCTTGAATAAATCATTAAAAAGCTAAAAGTAGAAACATAAGACTGACATCATTGCATTCAAAGACAAAAGGATAGCCATCAGTCTTTTGGGTTGTTTTTTTACAAAGAAGTAATTTCTTTCCAGAGCTTTCAAAGGGGGTTAAATAATCACAGGGGTTGCTTCATTTCATTGTTTCTGGTTGGTTTTGTTTTTTTTTTAATTCTTCACTTACCAATAAAGAGCATGTCACACGTTGCCAAGTTACACAACCAAAATACCTGAGTTCAGAACATATCAGCAGGGTGTCTGAGACATTAACTCATGAGTCTTTCTGCTCCTGCTACCTTCTTCCAACCTAAACGATTCTGATTCTACAACACTGAATTATTCCTAAAAGTTCCTGTTGGCTTCCATTTTGAAATAAACACAAATTTTTCTGGACAAAATATACAACTTTTTTATGTAGAGAAATACCCTTTCTCCCTACCAGCTTGATTATTTATAGCAAAAATGTCATAAACCTTTGTAAGTTACTGAAGTTTGGGTTTCTTTCTATTTATGTAATTTCTCAATTAATATTCCTTTAGCCTTCTATTTTCCCATGTCCTCACACCCCTCCTTGATCCCTCTATTTCCTTGTCTTTGATTCTTTCTCAAAAGATATTATGACCCTCACAATACCCCACAAGGCTCTTCCCTATACATCATAAGGGCTGTAGGCTAGTGCTCAGCACTAGGCAGTGCTCCTTGCCCCTTCTGCCCTCAAAGTCTGTGCATTCCAGCAGCTGTAAAAGAAAAACTCTCAGAATCCTGATGCTTTCCACATTTAATACCTAGAAATCCTCACTAACAGTTTATTTTAAATTATCTTATCCCAAAAATAGTTCATCTAAAGATAAAATGGGATTTATACAAAATACTCTGTATTATGACAAGAAAGTTCAAAAGTTTACGCCAAGGTCCTAAAAAAAAATATCCCAGAACTAGAAGCAGAGTGCCACACAGGTTTTTCTCTGTCACTCCCAAATTAAAATTAGTTCCAAGGAACAGGAAGTAATTTGCTTCTGTGTGGTTCACTTTCTGTACAGCAATTCTCCATGAAATAAATAAAGCCATAATCCAAATCTCAAGCTCTGAACCATGCAAGTCTCTAAACAGAATGCTTTGCACTCTTAGGAAAAACTACATCAGGACATTTGGCAAGACTCAGGTTATGACCTGGACTTCTTCAGGCCCTCTCTTTTGTTAAGTGCTGAGCTGCTGGTATTATCTTTACAAGGTTCACTCAAACTAAACAACACCAGGTTATTACATAAATTACAAGAAAGGGCAAATACGGTTAATGCACTGGGGGATGACTGGTATCCAGGAATGTAACAAACCTACAAAGAACACATAATTATTCATGTCCACTGTATGAAAGCGTCCCTGGTATGTTGTTTAAAAAACCCTGTATAAACTGAAGTCTATATCCTCCTCAATATTGAAACTGGAACACCGGAAAAATCTAGCTGAATTATTGTAATTTAAACAAGAGGCTCCTTTATTTTTTAGATAGACCCCACAACCTGACAGAGGCAATACAGAGCCAACTCAAAGCAGCCCATTGTGCAATGCACCCATATGTTCAGGAATGTCTGGAGGCCAAGCTAAATCATTAACAGCAACCTGGGCAGGTGATCTATAAAAAAATCAAATGTGAAGGCCAGCTTAGGGCAAAGCTTTTTGACTTCCAAACACTATTTCCACTTTCATCCCAACCAGAAGCAGCATCTTTTGAATGATGCATGGATAATCTGCCTTGCACCTTAAATATAATGCTTCCTTGAAGAGTCAAGCTTTGAAAGCTCAGACTCTTGCATGTGGCATTTCAGAACGTAAGAGCAGTACAATGCATGGCAAAACAGCTGGGCCAATGACCAGTTTTTATAAAGTACATTTTTTATACTATTCCAGTAAAAGTGAATATTCTACAGTCATTTGCAATGCACAGCGGCAGCCATAACACATTACATCTCTACTTCTATATTTTGTGCTTTCCAGAATTTTGCCTCAGAGGAAATTCAAGTGAAAAATATACAATTGGTTATCTGACACAAAAGTTGAGATTACATTCACAATTCATATAAGCACAGGATTTTGCTTTCAATGTTTCTGTGCGTGCTAATATTTGAGACTGGTAAGACAAATCTCAATGCTGTCATTACTCACAAATATCTTTAAGATTAAACAGTAATTGCAATTATAATCATGAAATATTCTTACAAGTCTTTGTATGAGGAAATTCCATGAATTGGTATTGATTAATAATGGGAGTCAAGCTCTTGAAGCAAGTGAAAGATAAAAGGCCTGTATGAAGAAAAAGACTGAAATAACCCCTTGTACAATAGGCTATCACACCCTGATGGGAAAAACAAACAAAGCAAGCATGAATGCTCACATAAAGCACTTCACAGGAAAAAAAAAGAAGTTACTCCATGGTTAGCAAGCACATATGCAAACATACACCCATACATTCCAGCACAGGTGAGGTGTATAAAAGCAATACGATGATTATGAACAATATCCACAGCCAGCAGCATGCACCTCTCCCATATTTTTCCTGCTCCTTTGTAAAGTACAGAGGATTAAAACAAGATGGTAAGAAGAAAGAATGTATGTAGTGCCTGAATCACATCAGTCAGTGTACAGAAAGGCAACCGTGTCTTCCCCCAAGTAACTATGCACAAGCGTACATTACACTGTCGGTGTTCCAAAAGCAGATTTTATTGCTGTTGGCACGCCATCACAAGACTGCAGAACAATGCCTTTGTAGGCATATTTTGCTATGTCTGCATCACCTGAGAAGTTCTGACCTATTCTAGAAAAGCATCTTCAGAAGATGATCAAGCTTCTGAACAGAAACATGGCTGGGATAGCCAGAAACCCTGTTAGTGCCCATAGGAAGGTGGAACAGGGGTTTTTGTTTGCTCAGTTTTTTTAACGAGGCAGTTGGTACCTCTTTCAATCTAGTGGATCTGATATAGGATAAAATGCAATTGCTCCCAGCTATACTAAGGTTGACTACCCACATTCATCGTGTATTTTTAACTAGAAGTCTTTTCACCAATATTTAAAAACACACAAACATACACACACACCAGGAATATTCAAAAGGAAGCAGCATGCAGAAAATCTGTGAGAGCACTAATAACATTTCTGACTGAACTCAAGCTTTCACCTGCCCTGATGGACCTTCAGGCATTTCTTATTCAGCCTGCTGAGGCAGCCTGGGTGTACCCTATTCATGGCAACAGAGTTGGCAGCACCAGCACTGGCAAAATGTGCATTGTATTCTCAGCAGATTCCAACACGTTGAAACTGGAATAAACAGATCTGCTTCCGACAAGGTATATGAGAACACTGTGCCAATAAAAGCACCAGCTGGAAAGTGACTCTAGCACTTACCGAAAAACTGAAGAACTTTCTTGCTATGAGATAACATGCTTTTCTCACAGATGGGCACTCAAAAAGACCAAAACTTCCATCTCTCTAGCTGCCTGCCAGATCCCCTCATTGACTCCATAGAGGCAGCTCACACAGTCCTGCTGGAGACATCCACCTCCACTACCAGGAGTTAGGGTGCCTGGCTACTGCACAACACTTATGTCAGAGAATCACAGAATGGTCTGGGTTGGAAGGGACCTCAAAGTTCATCTAGTTCCAACCCCCCTGACATGGGCAGGGACACGTTCCACTGCATCAGGTTGCTCCAACCTGGCATTTAGCACTTCCAGGTATGGGGATTCCATAGCCTCTCTGGGCAACCTGTTCCAGCACCCTCACAGTGGAGAATTTTTTCCTAATATCTATTCTAAACCTACTCTCTTTCAGTTTGAAACTATTTCCCCTTGTCCTGTCACTCAACGCTCTTGTAAAAGTCTCTTTCCAGCTTTCCCTTCAGGAATTGGAAGGCCTCACATCTTCACAAAGGTGTCACGTTCTCACAACAGAAGTGAACTGCAGGACTGAACAGGTGAAGCCTGTGCCAAACGTATTTGGGGAGTAGGAAGGGGTGTTACTCTGATCTACCTTTGGTCTGGCCTTTGAACCGAACACCCTTGGTGCCTGCATTCCTAGACAGCATTTTCCAGTTTAGTTTCATCCGAAGTAAATTCAGTTCATGAGTTCTAACACAGTACCCTAGTATGGGAGAAAGTGTGACAAGCAGAGGTGATCAGGAGATTTACTTCCAAAAAGCACCATCTTGACTTAAGAAAGAGAAAACCATCTTCCAAAGAAGGCACAAGCACCCCAGCAAATCAGCAAGAGGGATGAATTTCACAATGTGCATGGGAAAACTCAGCAGAGACCATAACCCAGCACAATCTGGTGTATCAGATCTCTAACAATTACCATTAATTGTGTGAGTAAGTGTGTGCGCCCTGGCTGAACTGATAGATGGCAGATTAATGAGAAAGCAGTTGGCACATGAATTCCTCATGCATACTTGCTTCTGCTGGTCAAAATTATAGTATAACTTGCGCACAAATATTCAGTATCTGATCATAGAACTGTCTTGCAGCCTCCCCCAAGGCAAAGTGTCTTGAGTGCCCATCATTATACAATAATCACAGCTCTGCAGGAGATACACTGAAGTCGGAAAGTTTCCATCCATTTACATCAAATGGTTCCCAAAACCAAAGCACACTTCTTCTGGGAAAGAAAAAAAATATTAAAAAACATACACAGAACCAATTACTCATTCATGAAAGAGTTAACTAGAATAAAGGTGCTTAGAAAAACAGTGAACTAGCTCTCACCCCAGATGGTGAGAAGGATTGGAGAGCTGGGGCTTGTCTTTTTGCTCTGTGCAAAGGAACTCATATCCTGTGCCATATGCATCTGGTACAGGCTAACCGGCAGCGCCAGCAACAACTTGGCCTCGGGCTCTACAAAGTTGTGTCTCCAATGAACTGCATATATGGGCACTTAGTCAGCAGTGAGAAAGAGATTTCTCTCACAATGATATTTCTGAAAATGACACCGGAAAACAGAAGGCAGTAAAGATCTATGTTTTGCTTAAGGAAACTTCAGTATTGCAAAAGAAAAGCGAAAGTACAGACAGCTCTGCTTTCCCAGGATCACGGTGGTTGAAAAGCATTGGGAAAACCTCATTTCACAGTCTGAATTTCTGTACACATGTTCTTTTACAAGAATATCATGCTGACACTTCAAAGAATGTGTTTACATTTTAACTGAGCAATGCTTCAGAATGCAAAGCTGGTAGCTCAGGTATTTAAGAATGTTAAATGCATTAGAACTGCTAACTTCCACAGTTCTTGTCAGATCACAGTAAAAAAATTAACTGATTGTTCATACTCTGCTGTAGTGTGCTGTCAGCTGTTTTATAAATACCATTTGAATTATTTATGTATGCACTCTGTTTCTAGCACAAGTCAAAAACTCTACATCCGATTTTTAAGACTGCTGATACATTTATACCCCTCTGAATAGAGAACAATAGCAAAATATCTTAACCTTGAAAGCAGTGTCCAAGGTGAGAAAGAACTTGAAATGAAGGATACTAATTTTGTGTATAGGCACATGTAAGCTAACACTAAATATCAGCTGTAGTAATTCAGCCTTCATGTTCAGAAGACGAAACCCAAACAAATTAATAGATTTAACTGCTATTGAACTTAATCAGTGTAAATATTTTGTGGCTGCAAATTCTGTAAGTGTCATAACACTATAAAAAAGCCCGTAGCGAAGGAGATCAAAAGGTCTGTTTTTTCAACACCCCATCACTACCAAGAACCATAAATGGATCCGAATAATCATCCTAGACAGTACTTTTCACCAAATTTTTACCGTCTCCAACTGTTTTCAACTAAAAGTTCAAGAGCTGGATTCAGTCTCTCTATAGGGATTCACCCTGAATACATTCCCTTTTTGTGAATTTGTCCTGTCTTACTTCATAATTGTTTAATCTTCTAGTATTCACAAAATCTTCTGGCAAAGAGCTCCACAAATCTACTAACCGTTGCAAGAGCTACCATTTTTTTGAACCCAACTTCTACCACCTTCATTTAGTGCCTCTTAGTTTTTGCACTAGAGGAGAGAGGGGAAAAAAATCCACCCCGATCTTTATCCCGTCCTCTCATGCTATGCATTACACTTCAGATGATCATATATCCCCAACTTATCACCTTGCAAAACGAACTGTCCTGACTGATACTGAGTCATAGAAATATTTAGATTGAAAAAGACCTCTAAGATCATTAAGTCCAACTGTCAACCCAACACTGCAAAGCCCAACACTAAACAACTATGTGCCACATCTACACATCTTTTACATACCCCTAGGGATGGTGACTCCATCACTTCCCTGGGTAGCCTGTTCCAATGCTTGACAACCCTTTCCAGTAAGAGATTTTTTACTGATATCAAAACTAAACCTCCCCTGGCACAACTTGAGGCCATTTCCTCTCTTCCTATCCCTTCTTACCGAGGAAAAGAGACTGGGGCCTATGTAGTCCAGTTTCATATGTAATCCAACTCCTCCTCCCAAGCAAATAAGATAGCAGGAAAGCCCATACTACTGAGTTCGTCTTCAGAACCTCTCACATGGCGAAGTGTATGCACATTAGGTATTTTGTACTGAACCTCAACAGCTCTGTAACACTGAATTTGGGTCTTTGAAATCTGAGACCAATATTCCTCTGTAAATTCCACAAATACATGATCACTCTAATGCAGTCCAACACAGAAATATGCAGACCAGTATCCTTCTAAGGTCCCTGAAGCTAGCAGAAATCTTTACATTACGTTTTACCAGGTTCTAACTAGAAACACAGGAAAACGAAGAAAGGCACTATCTTTACTTGCAGACAAGTAAAACATTAAAATTGGAAGTGCTAAACTTTCACTGTGCCAATGTTAGAAAAAGTAACTATAGTTAACCTATTATGAATGTCAGACAACAATGAACACTTTGAAGGCAGATAAACAGGTACCTTGACAATTTTGGCTTGCAGCACTTTGACAAGTCACATTTTCATCAAACACTCAAGCTCTTCACTTTGAAAAGGAAGCTTCCTTAAGGCACTAAAACATTCCCTGTTTTACACCTTTGCTTTCCCCTCTTCTTCTCCTATCTGTACTTCCCAGGCTCTCTACTTGGTGTATTTGGATATGAGGAAACAAAGATGTAAAAAACAACAGCAACAACAAAACAACAAAACTTGCCCACAACCCTCAAAAATCATTCAGAAGTATTTATAAATCAGAAGATTACAAAAGATCTCTCCACTACTATTCTCTCTCGTATGAAATGGCAACACTAAATACGTAAATTTTTATATTTATGGGAGGGTTTTTTTGTTTATTCTTTCCATTTTCATGGTATGGTCAGTCTTCCTGACTTAAAAAAAATATGACTTACTGTACCTTCTTGTTGTTTTCCGAAGTTGGACTCAAAATGGTAAGTTCAGGTCTGCTTGGTTTAGGCTTGGGAGATTCACAGGAGTTGATAAAATTCATGATGAATGGTTCCAAGTGCTGACCTTTCTGAAAAAAAGATATGAGTGACCTGTCACTTGAATAATTATAGGAAAATGAAAACTAAACAACAACAGAATTTTCAAACAAAGTGTTGAATAGCCTGTAAGTTGTTAATCTTGTAAAATTAGTTACTAAAGTTACTACAGTTATTATTATGTTGGCAACCTGACAACATTACTCACCTCTTTCATCAGTTTTCCTGGAACAGATTTTATGATTTTACCTATAATTAGAAATAAACAAAACCTTTAGTTATCACTGGCTGATTTGAAAGACCTTTTTCTCTGCTACATTTTAAGTACTTATTGTCTAGTCACTACTTAAAAACACAGTAATTTTTAAAAACCTGATTTTGTTTGTATTTGGCACAAAAAGCTACGAAAATTGTCTTGCACATAACCATCCTGTAACTCAGTGCTTAGTATTCTTCGAGAAAAGATACTTAAAATATTAAAAATACACAGATTATTATCTGAGTACTTAAAAAAAGCTCTCGCAATAAAGTATTGTAAGTCTACATTTTACTTTTTCTAGAGGCTTGGTATATATATATAAATAGCAGCATAACAGCAGTACTACTACAACACCAGTACAGGTAAAATTCCCTGTGTCCTTAAGTTCTTCATAGAATCATAAACACTCATCACAGAAGAAATCAAGACAACCAAGATTCTCCTCTTCCTATGAAAAGATCAGCTAATCTGGAGGGATTCTGGGGAGATCCAGCCTCAAAAATCCTTCTGAGTAAAATTTTATCAATTGGACAGGTTACAGCTGTGGTGTTAAAAATCAGCTCTTCTGTCCTGATAAGGCAATCAGGATACCGCACAGTAACTTGGAATACTGAAAAATGAAAGTGTCCAGGACTAGTTTTATTTCAAGCCTATTACACGCTCTTTTCTTATCTACATGTAATTAAATTTGAAATTTACATCGGAAAGTATGCAAAATGATCAGATAATAAAAACTCTCATCCTCATAAAAAGCCCTACTGAAATGCCAAGACTTGTTATAGTGCTGTTTATGGAAGTGAAGCACAGTCTCAGGCAGAAAATGCATTACAGTAATCACCATAATTATAAGCTTTTTTTTAACAATGTACGGTTGGATCTAGAAGGGAGGTCTGAAACCATAACAAAACCTTTCAACTGGAGGATGAAAAGCAAAATCTCACTCAACAACTCATAAAGCACATTAAGCCCCAGCAGGTTCACACAGGGACCAGGAGATCCAGAAATGCAGTGACAGTTTAGACACGGCTTTTCGGACCACACCAGTGCCAGAACCACAAGTGGTACAAGACATGAGGTTGACCTCACCACCTCAGGCCCACTATCCTGAGACAGCTACACTGCAGCCAAGCTGTAAAGTCCCACTGCAGTTTACTTTTTTCATTTATTATGAACTCCTACATTAGACATCACAAATCTCTCAACTTCTCAATTTCCATTTCATCTGCCTATATCACACACACCACTGCCTCAAATCTATTAAGTAGCTCACATTAAAAAAGATCTTAACACTAGCTAATACTAGAAATATCAAATATTGTAGCTTTCCGAAAAAAATAAACAGATTTTAATCAACTGAAACCCAAAGATAGTTTTATATTAAAATTCTTTATACCACCTCATCTGTAAACAATGACTGACTCGTGCAGATTTGATTTGTGACAATACCGTCAATCTTCTTGAATGATGAAATTTATTAACAGAAATCTTGTAATCTTGCTTGCTGACACAAGAATTCAAAAACAACCATAAACACCTTTTTTCGTAATTTCAAAAAGGTCTTTTTTTTTCAAGAAAGAAGTATCAGCATATCTTCCTTGCTGAGCTGTAATTTCAGGGGCTATGAAGAGGCAGAGTTCTTATTTCCCACATCCAGAAGAATTACCTATTCATTACTAATATCATTCAGAGAATCACAGAACTCAATCACAGCATCCACAGTATTACTATTCAGCATAAACAAGTAGTATATTACATACCAAGATTCACATCAGGCAACATTTTATCAAGAAACTGAGTCTCTCCTCCATTAGGGGACAGGAAATCAGCTAAAAGTTGGCTGTTACTTAGTTCTGGATGTTGCAGAAGTTTCTTTGAGACAGAAAGAAAGAGAGAAGTATAAGTACTTTAGTATCTAAAAATCAGTTTCTCTATAGCAAAAATACATTCTAAGAGCATTATATTGCCATAGATATCATCACTTGCAAGAGATTATTGTTTTCAGTCACTTTAACAAGTTTTATTTGCCCAACTGAACCCTTGGGCTAACTCTGTAACTCAAGTTACTTGGAGACAAACAAAAGAAGCAGATATTCTTTTACTAGTTTTGTATCACTAGTTTCAGAATATTCTTTACTTCAAATGTTTATTTGATACCTGCAGATATTCCTGAAACTCTTCTCTCTTGGATTTTAGGAACTCATAGTTCTTGGGGCCAATGATTCGCTTTGAGGGAAGCTGAGCATCGGGAAACGTACCTAAGAGAGATAAATTATTCTTGTAATGCAGTAAACATTGGTTTCATTGCAACACATGATAATCCTAGCACACGATAATCACAGCAGGGGAAAAGTGGCTTTCCAGATGATGGAGAACATACCATGAAATTCTGTAAGCTTCGACTCAAGCACATAAAATTCAAGGTACCTCCTGTAGACAGACCAGTGTTCAGGTTCATGTCCAACTGGGGAAAAAAAGTTAAAAATAAACCAAGTTTTTATGCCATCAGAGAGACAAATTAGCAACAACAAACAAATCCACACAGCCTCTGGATGATGTTGTTTTCCCTCACTTCATATGGATGTATTGCTGTCTAGATACTGATAAACTAACTGCAAACCAGGATGGTTCCTAATAAGCAAAACATTTTAATTTCCTAAGAACTATATTTTGAGGTTATATAAAAAGCTGTTTATTTCTCATTATTCCGAAGTTCAGAGTAGGTGAAAGAAAAATAAGCCAGGTACTTGTTAATATAAATTGTAGGATAAATATTTTTGGAAAGAGAACATCTTGAACTCTGGCACACAGTCTAAATAGAACTGATTCATGCTGAGGAATCAGTTCTCAACTTGCAAAAACGAATGTGATCATTTATCTCTCAAACACATTTCCTTAGAACTTTCAAGTCATTATTTTGAAATCAGAACACTTGCAGAACACACTGCAAGAGCCATTGGAAGAGAGCAAGCTATAATATTCTTTCTGAGTTCACTTTTAAATGACACTGTTTTTCCACAAAATTGCATACCTGCCCTTCTATCATTTCTCTCTACATCAATGCAGAATACAGGAATTCTCTCCTTTCTGTCTTTTCTTTCCAGGGAGGGATCATCAAAAAAATCTACATATGGGATGCTGATTTTCCATGCAGCAAGGTTGCGGGGTGTATTTGGAGTAGTAACAGCCTCCTCTGGAGAATCATCTTCCATCACCATAACACCTTCTTCAATCTGTAAAGATTCAAACACAACGATCCCTATTTTAAACACAACTATTTCTATTTTAACTGGTACAGACAACCTCTCCAAAACTTCTATAATGTAATGGAACATAAATCAAGTTTCAAATATGTGTCACTAAGTAATAAAGAACAAAAACTCATTTCATTAATAGAATTCCCATGTAGATTAATTTCTGAATTTAGATCCACTGCAAATTAATTTGAAATTAGCAACTTTTAGTGAGATCAGAAAATTTTTACAGTGCTATTAAGTTCCATGGATGATACTTCAGGAAGAGGGAGTGGGACACAGAAGTACTAAAAAAGAGACAGCTGGAAGAAAAAAGAACAAATCTATCTAGAGTTCTAAGTTGCTGCGCCCTCTCACCTTCTTCTGAAAACAATTTTGAACCAAGTGAATAATACAAACTCATATTTACACTTTTACCTTCAGGCTAATGAGCATGGGAAATGAGCTAGCAGTTTATCAAGGTGATGAACATTTAAATGTTTTGGTTGTTAGGGATAGGTCAAAAGATTGAACTGATACTCTGTTAAAAATACGTGGCTACCTACAACTTCTGACCAATTCCTTCCTCTTGCCTTTTAAAATTTTCCATTTGTCCCCCAATTGTGCTTCAGATAATAAATTCTACCATTGGCTCTATTCATGGCTGTTTACATGGAAGAAAAGTTCTGTTGCAGACATTCAAGACAAATGAGAAAGGACTACTGGCTCCTGTCCTTTAAGAGAAAAAACTGCATCACAGACTAACTTGACAGCAGTTTCTCCACTGCTTTATTTATGGTTTCAAGGACTTGTGGCAAGCTTCAGAAGAGTCACGTATGCAATCCTACACATGCCTTATTACCTAGAATTATAAAATGGCATGGTAAATTTTTAGAGAAAAATTCATTGCCTACAAAAATGCCTGACACTGCTACTTCTAATAATTCTCTGTACTAATGCAATAAGCTCAGAGGCACACTAACTGGGGCTGTGGCCTTGCCTTGTGAATGAATACAGGGAAGACAAAGCAACTTAATCAGAAGTCAGCACATGAAAACTTTGTAGTGATGACAGCAGAAAATTAACACTTTCAAATAATAAAGGAAAAAAAACCAAACCACCCCAAATCAACAAAGACGCTTTTACTCACAAAGTCATCTTCTCCTTCGTTTAAGTTATAGTTAGGCAACATAGCTCCTTCCATGGCAGAACTCTTGAATACACCTTTAATTTTGTTCCCTATTTTGCTGATTCCAAATGATTCTCCTCTCTTCTGCGTGGTCCTAGGATCATATAAACCACAGATCACAACACAAGGCATATTATTACATAGCTGCTCAGTAGGCCATTGCACACCATTTGCAGATAAGAGAAACAACTCTATAAACAAGTAGCCAATATATTTACAGTTCCACTTAGGTTAAAATTTATTTATTTATTTATAATTCTCTGATTAATCAGCAAAATTTCTTGATTTCTTGATATGGGATTTCCATATGTTTAACCACAAGTAAACTCTTAGAATAGTATTCTAGTAATTCACAACACAGAATAAACAATTAGCTAGGTAAAACAACTTTGTTTTGACAGTAGAAACTGTGGTATTGCTACAGGCACGCAAATCTAGAAGGTCATTAACTCTGTCCTTTTCCATGTACTCATATTTAAATATTTATCCACTCCTGCCAAGTACTTTAAATGCTGCAGTTACACGAATTTGCTTAATGAAATGTTACAAATAGGTATCATTCAAGATAGATCTCAATTTTTAAGCAGTAAAGGCAGACAAAAGGAATGTTCAAGGAGCAAGACTGAGCATGAGAGAAAACAGATGTAACCGACGAATCCTGGCTTGAAGAGCCAGTCTGACTGAAAGATAAAGACTTTAAAAAGTCTTGCCACTTACAACAAAGCATCCAAAAAGCAACAAACAAGGTACAGAAAAAGAAAGGTACTTGTGTAGAAAGTACACTCCTTACTGAGAGAACAGATTTTGCAGCATTCTTATGCCCTTACATAAGTCCTGACACTAAAGATTATTTCTTGTGTAGAAATACTAGTAATTCTGGAAAGCAAAATGCTTCTGTTGCATATGGAATCAGCCTGACCCTACTTAGGGTGACCCAATATATACAGTTGATACGCAAGTTAAAAATCAATGCAGTGAACTGCAGAATCAAAGATTCAAAAGAAATGTACAGACCGATATTAAAAACACAATTAGTACTCTGGAGGACAAAAAAAAAAAAATCCTATTTCTTTCTCCTTTAAAACAAAAAATTATTGACCACTAAACAGTAGTACAAAAGAACAGCAGTGATCAGCAGATAAAAAAATCTTTACTGCCTATAAAACCATGCAGACAAGATCAACTGCTGACTCCAAACATACGTGTCTGTTACTAATGATCTTCCTGTTTATAATTTTGCACAGACTGTGTACTTGACTAAAATTGTGTAATTTCCAAATCTTTTGCTTTTTCTATCTCGTATTATCATCAGCTCCAAAGCAGAGTGGAACCATCTATCTTACTTATCTGTGCTATGCAAAGATAAAGTCGCTTGGCTGCTTGTAGTCTAAATCCATGCTTGAACAATTTTACTCAATTTCTAAACACATCACTGTGCTCAACTGAACTGTTTCACGTTGCTACTTGAATCTTGTTCAAGTGCTTCAACACTGGGTTAGAATATACAAATCTCAATCAGACAAAACTAGTTTTTCTGGAAGGTTAATAATTCAGACCTCTGTCTTGACTCTTAAAGGAAGTTTTCATTATTCCTGTGAAAACCTATGCAATTCTCAAGAGCTTCAGCAAAAACATTAATTTGCACAAGCTCTGTGATTTGATAGAAGTACTCCATGCTCAAAGCAGTTTTCCCACACTGATCATGCTTAGGCAGCTGAAGGCAGCATACACCTGTGCCTGTACTGAGCTCTGTGGAGCCAGGACTCACCCTGACAGCTAGGAAACCAACACTTCCAGCCCCAGCGCTGAGCCCAAAGATTACACCAAGTGAATAAAGAGCAATCACTGAACTGGACAAGTATAAAATGACAAACTAGGATGGGATTCCCTTCACAACAAGACAAATTCAGAACAAACATTGGTAAGAGGGTACATGGACATTCTCCACAATATACAGAGAGAACACAGGACTGGTTTGGCAAAAGTCCTTGAGCAAGCACGCAGAGAACAAACCACATTAGAGGAGCATGGCATAAAATCTGTGCATATGGATATGGACAGACAACAGGACAACCGACACTTTGAAGAAACAAAGCAAGAAGAAAAATATATACCAAAACCAGGTATCAGGATGAAAATCTAATAGATTCATTGGCTAAGCAAAAATAGGAGAAAGAACTTGATGCTACATAGGAAGAAAGAGACAGGACTAGGGATAGGGGTAGGCTCAAGACATGAGGGACCAAAGAGGACAGGAAGTAGCTAGTTTAGAATAGAGATAAGAATTTTTAAGACCTGTGAACTCTGCTACTGTCAACAAATATATATATACAAAACTTGCTAAAAAGAGTATCCCACTCCCTCTGGTGCTAATTCACGTAATAGCATTATTAGATGGTCACTCTATAGTTTGCTTTCTTGGCAGGGCCCTCTGCGGAGAGCCTAGAGGTTCCAACATTCCTGCTGGATGATACGACAACAGAATATTGGAATGCGGTTTTTTTTTTAAAACATTCCAGGAGTCACACATACTTAACATTAAAAAATTAAAATTATTGTTCACTCTATAAGTGGGAAATGCAGACCAAACATTGCAGTACTGCCACTATACACTACAGCCTTCTTTAATCATGGATGGTTGCAAAATCGTTTTCCCATCGGATATCTGCGTCATTCAGTGCACTGAACACATCTTGGCAACTGATAAGCCAGGGCTGTGCAGCTGATGAATCCTGTTGGGAGCCTCTTTGGGTCAAGAAGTACCAGACCAGTTGCATATACCAGACAAGCTAGATATTAATATGCATGTGAAATCAGAGTACCGTTTCTTTTTGGCTGACTAAAACCCCTACACCCAATTAAGAGAAATGCTGAGCACATATTGCCACACTTGAGCTGCATACTGGACTGGGACATAAAATATAAGAGCAGCTAAGTACCTTGATTCCTAATCTGAAAAATGAAGTTGAAAGATACTCATACTAGTCTCGAAGGAAATTTATGCCATACTGACGCTCTGATAAATTCCAAGGAAAAGTCCACAAAGAAGTTTGGATAGCATGTTTTTGAAGAGGCACAAATAATGAGAAAACAAACCACTGAACAGCTATTAAGACATTAATAAGTGGTCACAGTCTACCTACAGCAAATTATATAAAATAGCATATTTTGTCATCAAACCTGTAACAGTCACAAGAGAAGCTGCAGAGAGAACTAATAGGGGGAACTACTGTTTTTGAGTGCTTGATAATAATAATAAAATTGTTATACATGCATGCAATGTTAGACAATGATCACCTTGAATACAGCTGCACAAGATAAAACAAGCACTTAAATGGATAAAATTTCAAACAGGATCTGGAAATATGACATGGAGTAAAGGAAATTTTGGGATAGTTAGCAGTCACAGGCCAAAAGAAAAAAGCTTCAAATATATTTCACAACAAATGACAACAGACCAACTATTAACAGCAAACAATGTTAATGTATTGTAAACTCATGAAATTAGTAATTAAGCAATTTCTAAACACTTGTGAAGAGCACATGGGGAGTAAAGCTTTTTGTGAGGAGAAATGCACTTTAGTCCAAAGAAGACATTCAAATGTTTTTTACAAATAAAATGGACAGTTAACTACTGTTATAAAGGTTGTGCAGTGAAGTCACAAGAGATACAGCGTAACTAACACACATTAATTGAGTGTTAGACAGACTTACCGTAAGTCATCCAAACTCAGGCTACTTCTGCAACAACAGGCACATAAATTACCTCCAGACCCAGCAGAAAATAATGTTAAAATCAAAAAACAAGCCAACAACAAAAAAAAAGACCCAAACCAAATTTGAGAGACCTATCCCATCAAAACTGAACCAGCTTTGACCATCACCATGGATTAACAGGAAAGGTGATACAATTAGGAGTTTCTGACCTAAAATCCTAAGAAAGTGAAATGTGAACAGTACCTGCACATTTCATTACCACAAGTTTGGCCTTTGAATTTAAAACCTCAGTTACTGAAACCTGCAGATCTTCACTGACATTCACAGAAGCAAATGACAATTTATAGATAAAAAATTTCATTCTTACAGCTACCTGTAATGCCAAACAGGCAGCTAATTTTTTCTATAACCTATGTGCAGAAGTCACGTAGCAATCTAGTTAATTTGGCCAATATAGTGAAAAGGCTGTGGACTTATTTTATGTAATAATACACACTCCATACTTCCCTTCCTATTAGATTTAGTAAACCCCACTATTAAAAATTAAAATATCCTTTTTTCAATTTCTGTTTCACAGATTTTACGAATTGTCATGTATTTTTGACATTCTACATAACCTGGTAACATTCTACATTAACACTGTCACCAAACACAGTGATTTTAATTCTCCAGAGCTACTGAATTCTGGACAAACTGATATGAGATTAAAATACTAAAATTTTAGATTTTGTTTTACAGAGGGGTCCAATTGTAAGACATCTTACACTGTCTTTAGCCAATTTAACTGCAAAACTGGAAACATAACCTACCAGGTTGGAAATTATGGTGACTATTACACTGCATAGAACTGTTCACAGACTTAAATCCATGGGTTTTACTCCTAACCACTCCCTGAAATTGTTAGTATCTTTTCTACTTGGCAGAAATCTTGGTTAGTATCTTTTCTACTTCAAAAACACTTTAATTTCATTGCTATCCCAATGATGAGAAATCAGGATGCATGTGTTTCTATTTGTGGTCACAGGATGTAGAAAATCAAGACAGATACACAGCTATCCAGAAATCTGTGTGCTTACATTACATGACAGCTTTTCTTTTTTTGTTGGACTTCCAACACAGAATACCTTAAAGTAATGTAGTACATATTATAAATACATAACTGTCAGAAGGGGAGAGGGAATACTTGTCGTCTCTCTCACTCTATCCAAATTAAGGCAATAGAGTTGGACCTTTGAGCACCAGTTATCACTGGCCACGCACATTAAATGTTGGGTAGAAAACATGAGTTATGGAGTTAAAACTGTTGACAACCATGGCTAGTTATCAAGTTGTCAGAATATCCTCAATGTGAGTTCTTTACATTCCAGAAACACTTGAGCCTTCCCATCTACTGCTTTAGCAGTTTTCATAGCACACATTATTTGTCCTATCTGTATGCAAAAAGCTATGATTATTTTCTACAGTTGAAAGAAATTATTCAAACCAAACATTACACGTATAGTCATTTCTTCCTACCTTCCCACTGGCATTTTCTAGGAACTCTGTAATTTGCTTGTCTTACAGTAAGTGAAATGTTTCAATACATTACTCACATGCACATTCCACCGGGATTTCACACCTGCTCCTTGATTTGACTTTTCAACCAGCAGTATCTGTGCAATATACACACAGTACCCATAGCAAAGCATCAAAGATATGGGAAAAAACCCTCATCTCTTTGCATGTGATTTCTTTCAAGTGGAACTAATACCAGAAAAGGCAAGAGAAGGCAGGACAAA